>JAOPUC010074585.1:0-10882 GCA_027564185.1 Cephalocassis borneensis | reverse complement strand
GTCTTGACTATATTTTCTATTCATTTTACAACTTATGGTGGGAAATAAAAGTGTGACTTTTCATGGAAAACACAAAAATTGTCTGGGTGACCCCAAATCTTTGAACGGTAGTGTAGATGAAATGTTAAATGCTCAGAAACACAGTGCTGTTGTGGAAAGAGCACACAGTGAGCACAGGGCTGGAGGAAGAACAGAACAGAACAGAACAGAATGAAGATGTCACCAAATTTCCTCTTTCAAGTCCAGACTGGAGAGGTTCTCCAAGTTATACAAACCAAAAGTATAAAAATCAGTGACTTGAACAAACTCAGGTCACTCTAAACCTGCCGGAAAAGGTTTAAATGTGCAATTAAGAACCTGATCAACAAACAAGACACGAGCTGCTGTGTGTCCAGACAAGTTTCAAACTTTTCCAGCAGTCCGCTTCGGCAACCCACATTCTTAAGATTATTTTAACCAGAACAGGGAGAGGGGGGGAATGAACTAGGGTGATAAAATTAGAAAATGTCTGACTCTGCGTTTCCACCCTATAACGTGTCGTGACAGAATGAAAGTAAACAAGCAAGGAGTAAAGACAAACGGCGTAAGGAAAAAAAAAAACACAACACGCTGCACTTTTATTATTTCCAAGCCATTATTTTAACCTAGCACGTCTGCAGAATGAATAAAGCCTAGTCGTGTGTTTACTGAAGCTCAAATAAAGATAACTGCGCTGATTACAGAAGAATAATGCCTGTTTAAAGCTAACAGCTAAAGCTAACGTCTACATACTACTACTTAGCTAGCTAGCTAGCTTCACAGGCTATGAAGAAACGATTCGACTAAATTAAAAAAAACAACTGCTGAATAATAGGGAAAGTGTGGCACTGAGAAAGAAAGAAAGCAAACAGGAAGAGAGGCCATTAAAGCGAAATTGTTCCAAAGTGTGTGGTGGGTCCAGGACGCTAAGGCAGGCTGTGCTAGCTCGCCTGGCTGGTTTAGCCACATACCTCCTCCTCCTCCTCCTCTGTTTATGAAGTTTGCTGCTTGTTAGCCGCGTTGCAAAACAGAGGCGAGAGACAGCAGAGGCTTTCGGACAGCCTTTAGCTCCAAGTGCTGCTGCGAGCACTGTGGGCGGCACTAAACTATTTTTCAGGCACTTTCCGACCTCTTCTCCCTCTGCGCCATCCGCCTGTCCTGCCTAAAAACAAAGAGCAATAACGCTAGCTGGGTTTTTATTGCTCCCGTTGCATTGTCGCTAAAAATGATCTTAAAATCCGAGAGGATCTCAGTCGGTCGCGGACAAGCCGATTGTTTCATTCAAAGCGTCAAGACTGCTATAAGCTTCCTAAGCTCGTGAAAACGAGTTAAGGTTTTACTGTGCTTCAAGTAATGCCCCGTTCCCATTAATCCCAGTTTCAAGTTGCTATTTTCTCCAGGATTTCGTGCCAAAAAAAAAAAATATCATGGAGTTTCCTTCGGACCTGCGCACTAGCTTCGTTCGGCCTAGGGAATTCCATACCCACAATGCACTGGGCGCTGAAGGGAGCGTCTGGGCTCGACAGAAATGGGCTGAGCTCCAAATAGCTCCTTATTCCCTTTATAAGCGCACTACAAAGGGGGCCAGATAACATCTTTTACCCTCCTGTATAGGAGAGTCTTTGTATAACACGGATCCATTTGTAACTCAGCCAAGAAGACTGGCCTAGTGTGAAAGACCCGTTCTCGTTTAATAAACAAATAGAAATAATTACCTTAGACATGAAGTTTGACCGAAACAGAGTGTCCTTTTCATTTCTTCCATGTTAATTAATACGGTTTATTATACGCAACCCTAAATACAGCCTGGTTTTTAGCTTAACTTTCGATGTTTTCAGTAACACATGGTCTATTACAATGAAGTAAATCAAGCAAACATATATTTAAAAAAAATAAAATAAAACCAAAGACTTGTAGGTATTTGGTCTCACTGGACTTGTTTATGATCTGTGTCTAATTTCCTCCACGTGGCCACCAGAGGCTAAAACAAAGCACAGACCCATTCTATTACACTGTACTCTTAGAACCTGGTTGTAATACAAAATGCCTTATATACTAACAACAGCTTTGATCAGTATCAGTCTATACAGTCTATACTGTCCTGTTTACATTTGTTTGCACATTACTGCCTTTTTTTGCTGTATTATACTGTCTATTTTGCACTACATTTACCCTTATTTTGTACTATACTGGGTGGTGCGGTGTTTTTTTTTCCCCTTTCTTTTATTTTGCACTATATTGCCTTTTACTTTGTATTATTTCTTCCGCCTATTTATTTATTTGTAACTGGCATTCATGGTGGATAGCAAATTAAGAATTTCATTACGCAAGACGGCATGTCCTTACCGTCCATATGACAATAAACACTTTGAACTTGAAATGCATAATAAACATCTGGATCTTGGTGACATATGTAGTAAATATAATTAATCTAAAGCAGCAAAGTAAAACCGTACTAACCGTACTAGAATAATGGCTAAACGTGTCATACAGTGCATGGTTTTACCAAAGTGTAACAAGACTTACAGTAAAACCAACCGTGACAGCATTATTGTTTGATTATCACAGAGTTATTTACTAGAAAGTGCCATCGGATAACCGCCGGTGTTATATTTTATTTAAAACCAGAGGAAATGATGCTGTAAGGGCTGAATAGGATAGGATCAAACTTTCTGATCCATAAGGAATTTTGGTGCCAATTGCTAAAGACAATAATACAAATAATAAAGAATAGGGCTAGCTGTTTCTATCTATGTGTGTGTGTGTGTGTGTGTGTGAGAGAGAGAGAGAGAGAGAGAGAGAGAGAGAGAGAGAGCTATAATAAGTATAAAGAATACAAATGCAAAAATTATTTATAAAGTTGAATAATAGACACTGAAAGGGTGTTGAAGAGCAGCACAGCCTTTCTGATCGCCTTGTTTACAGCCTTAAAGGCAATAAGCAGGAATTAGACTGGCACTTTGGGCTATTATTCATTATTCATTGACCATTTGACAACCCAAGTACCGACCAAAACACCAAATAAACACCGATTTAAAAAAAAAAAAAAAAAGAAGAAGTACTGTGGCTGACGAGTGTGTCTTTGAGACACGGTGAGAGAGGTGAGGAGGAGAAGGAGAAGAAGAAGAGCTCGGCCACGCTTTAACAGCTCTGTGAAAGTAAACACAACTTTTGGGAATAAAAGCTTGAGCTGCCAATAGAATCGCGCGCGTGCAGGTGACAGCCATTAGCGTCGGGGAGAGAGCGCGAGACTACACAGCAACAGACGCGCGGCAGTGACGTGTTCGCGGCGCGCTGCTCGCGAGCGGCGCGCGCCTCCTGGAAACAGAAGTTGAGCTTTCTATTCGCTAAGCGCGCGCGCGGCCCACTTGCGCTGTTGCTAGGCAATACGCTGCACGCTTCTGCACCGTGCATGTTAAAAGTGCTCAACTCCTGTGTTCGGGAGAGTTTCTGAATACTAACGAGATGAGCCTCGGGTGACATCAGATGGCCACAAGTTACAGGTCATTCTGGTGTCCGCACCCATACTGCGCGAATCCAGTAAATATCACAGCAACAGAAACAAAGTTACACCCGCTTCCTGCTCCAGACATTTAACAGATGAGTAAAGTTTAAACCCTACACATCTCTGTGCCGCACTGAGGTCGATGCCCTGCAGTAATTACCAGCTAATTATATTGTAATAATTAGAGTTATGTTATCGCGAAAGAAATATGAGTTAATTTTCACACCGCATCAACATGTAAACATTATATGAGTGGAACACGATATTATAGTCTTTTTTTGGGGGGGACAAAACAAAACACAATTTAATGCACCACTGATGAGATATGAATGAATCTTTAGGCAAGCCCAACAGGAAGGGTGTCTCTTATTATTATTATTATTATTATTATTAGTGTGTGTGTGTGTGTGTGTGTGTGTGTGTGTGTGTGTGGTTATTCCAAGCAATAGCTAATACTGGACGCTTCTTTCCTTTGCATTTTAAAACATTAAAGTCCGCCACTTCACTCGGACTATTATCTGTCGGCTACAATGGGATCGGTGACAAAAACAACACTGCAATAAAAGCGTCTTAACATCTCCTGATATTACGGCTTTATGACTGTTTTGCAAACGCAAGCAAAATCGATCAATTTTCTCACGTCCTTATAAGGTATTTTGTCTGGGTTTTCTTTTAATACAAGGCTGTTTAATAAAACATGCTCGGGCTCTGCTAGTCTTATCTCTGACTAGAAACCGGTTGCCAACGATTGCATCATTCCTTTCATGTGACTCCCTTACGCCCCAAATTCGTCCTGGCTGCCTTATGACTGCATCACATCTTTCTGCTCACACAAACTCGCTCACAGAGACACAACCAGCACTGCTTTGTAGCCCCGCCTTCTACACTCACGGCCTGCTCTGATTGGATGTCTCTAAGCAAAAGAGTTTTATCCTTGATACAGGATTCGGTGGTTCAGCCGGCTGTCGGCATTCAGCTACACGACTGCGGTTCGGTTGAGGCTCAAGCGCTTCCTCTGGAGTTCGGTTGTAGTTCAGTCTCCTATATAAACTGCCCCGGGAGTTTCCGAAATTCATACTCGGTGACTTCAACTGAACAATGGTTATCATGAGCTATTACCAACCTCAACAAAAATATATACACAACCCGAGTCCAAGACAGTCGAGAAAACGGCATAATAAACGAAAAAGGGTGAGTTTACGCTTAATGCTTGTTTCCTTACAGCATGTTTGAGTTGGTGTAAGTTTTGGGCGCCGCCGCTCCTGGTGTGAACTTCACTCCACTTCACTTCACTTGAGAGCAGTTTTTCCTCGGAGAAGGGATCCGAACCCACACTGCTCATGGTTTGGCAGCGATCCCGCAGCTGTTTTTGGACAGCAGTTGTTCTCACTACTTATATTTCGGGACTTTTTTTTTTTTAATAACCAGTTCTTGTTTTACTTCTCACTCAACGGACAAAGGATTTTGTTTGTATTTATTTTGTTTTTATTTCTTAACCTTTTTTTCTTCTTCGGGTTTAAAGGTCAAGTTTTCAGTTTTAGGGATTTTACCTTTACGTCACTGTCAGATCAAAATCAACACACTGGATTTTTTTTGTTTTTGTTTTTTTGTTTAACACTTAGTTTTAGAGGTTATACAACACTATATTAAAAAAAAACAAGTGTTTATTTATTAGGTGCATTATTTTTATGTATTTACTTTATTAATTATATATATATTAATAGTTAAATTACATTTTCAATTATTTATGGTTATTAATAATTTCCTCCTTCTTGTTCCCCTCTGATCCCTGTTTGTCTCTTTTGTTTCTCCGTCCTGTACTTTGACTCCATGACGTAACTGGCTGCCTTTTTAGTTTATTTAATGACTTTTTTTTTATTATTATAAACAATATTTTATAAATGTTGTCATTTAGTTTATATGTAATGTTTAACTCAGCAGTCCATTTTAAGCTACTTTTTTAATACAACTCTTGATTAAACAATAATAGCTAGAAAACGCACTCAGTTACTCCACTAACTTGTTTTTTTTAAGTGGCAGTATTTACCCGTGATTTTTTTTTTTTTTTAAAGAGGGATAAAAACAACTTTAGTTTGACTTGACCCGTGTGGTTCTACACTGTTTCATGATCTAAAATGAAACAACCCTGAGCTGTGCTCCACCCCAATCAGCACAAACTCCAAAACTATGCACCCCCTGATAGGTGACCCTGCTGTGGGTGTTTGTATATTTAATCTATTTAGCATGGTGTAGTGTAATTCAGGACACCGAGGTGAGACTCGAGCTTTTGGACTTGGTGTTTTCATCCCTGACCCTGGACTTGAACAGGGGGCGCCCGCGGCCACAGCACCGCTTTGTTTACATAAAGATTGGCTGACCTGAATTAACATACATTACTGTTAATCACCCAATAAAACTCATTCATTCACACTCCACTCAGTGTCTCACTCCTCCAGCTGTTACTACTTTAAACCTCACGTTTTCTCTTCAGCAATTTTTTTGGTTTTAATTTTGGCTGAAAGTTTCTTTTTCTCTTGAGCAGTTCTGTGACCAATTAATTCGTGACCCTTTCTGATTTAAATAATTTCTTGATTCATCTTTAAACCTTGTACGTAACTTGTTTAATACTTATTTTCCAGAATTACTGGGACACAATATCGCCGACAACTTACAACCACACTTGATTAAGAAGAAACGCTTTTAAGGTAAGCATGTGTTCAGGTTGTTGTTGTACTGCACATCTAATCACCTGTCCTATGTTTTGTACAGTGCAATGTGACTTGGTTATAATCCTGGCATGTGCATGCACCTTGGTTTTGTCCTCAGTGCTGTGAAGTTGTGAACGGTTGAACATCTGGTGGACTTGTGATCTCTGTAGTAACTCCATCTGACCACTAAGTGTCCTTAGACAACTGAAGATTTTCATCTGGCCACTTTAGTTTTAACTTTCTTTTAGTGATCTCTGGAGCAGTACTACCCAATACCACGTGTGCTTTTGTTGTTGTGGGTTTAAGCTTTTTATTCTACATTAAGAAAAAAAAAATCATTTTCTGGGCTAGGTCTGGTGTGCTGGGTGTAGGAGCGTGTTGAGTCGTCGTGTCTGTGCGTAGCAGCTGATTGGTTGAGATGACTGCGGAGTGGATGTACCCCCCCGGCGTGGCGCCGCTGTGTGGTGCAGAGTTGGAGGCGTGGTATGAAGACTTGCAAGATATATTGGGATCCGATGCAGGTGGGGCCAAGCACACACGCCCCCCACCCTGCGCCGAGGTCAGTCACGCCGAAAGCAACGGCTGCCGTCTCTGCTCTCGTACCTCCAATGTTACGCCCTCCCTCCTCCTCCTTTCTGTGCTCTGTAAAGGCATTTGATGTTTGACATTGATTTTTAATAGTGATTAACAAATCAAGACTAATCAATTTCCTCTGCTAACTTTGTTTTTTTTCCCTCCCTTATCTCTCACATGCAGAAAGAGCCGGAGTTTCTGGATGTCTTGGAGAGCTGCTCACTCACCTGGCTGACGGAGGGGCAGGTGTGGGGGGAGGGGGTGCAGCGTGTGATGGAGGAGCCTTCACCACCTCCACTGCTCCTCAGCCAACCACCAGCACAGGAGGAGCTGCGTGGTGCACGGGAGACTGTGAGCTCGGGTGCAGGAGACCTTCTGCCCCCGGAGTTCTTCGAGCTGCTGAGTGAAGGAGGCGTGGGCCTGGTGGAAACGGGGGCAGTCATGGTCACCAATGGCTACCACCACCATCACCCCCCGAACCCTCCGCCTGCCTCCCCGTCAGCCAGTGAGGAAGAGCTGCCCACTGTCCCAAACTCATCCCTGTCCTGCTCTTCTTCCACCTCGTCTTCGCAGTCGCCTTCCCTTAACTGCTCACCTTCCTCTTCCCCTCCTCTCTCCCCTCCTTCGACCCCTGTGTCCTCGCGCCTGGGCAAGAGGAAGAAAGGGAGTGCCCTTACCTCACCTTTCTCAGGGAAGAAGAGCAGAAAGGAGCGGGAGCAGGAGAACGAGAGGAAGGTGCAGGAGCTTACGGACCAGAATGAGAGGCTTAAAGCAGAGATTGAGCGACTTGGTGAAGAGGTTCAGCGGACACGCCGCGCCCTCATCGAAAGGCTCGTCAACACCAGGAAATGAGGGGTTACGGGAGGGAAGTGGGGTAGGCAGAGAGAAAAGGTTGGAAAGAAGGAATAAGAAGAATTATGGTAACCATGAAATGCACCTCTAGAGACAAGAAAAGGCATGTGGAAAGTGGGGAAGAGAGCAAGATTCTTTAAGGGTCTTCCTCAAGAATGAAACAATAGAGAGAAAGTGTGATTAAGTCTGACTTGGCTATAGATATGGAGAAGGACCCCAGGTTTAGTCATTACTGTAAGAATTAGCCTCAAGAATGAGGCACCTTGTTAATCTTAATACATGGTTTCCTACATAAGCAGATTGTAGGTTTGTGTCTTCCAAAATGCACTCCATCATGTGTTGCTGTTTGTACAGGAATGGAATGGAGAAATCTTGAAATGGTAACAGACTCCTGGGGTGGGTGGAACTGGCAAATACTTTTAACCAACCTCTAGAAATTAAGCACTTATTTGTCCGTTTACCCTTAAATCTGTTTTAAGATGGTTTTATGCAAGGATTCTGTGCATTTCATTGTAACCCAGTTATAGAGGTAGATCTATCATGTTTTATCATGAATAATTAAAAGGGCTTAAACAATGTTAAGGTAGACCTAATTCACAAATAGCTCAGGACTTTTCTTTTGTCTACATTTGCTTTTTTTTTTTCTGAAGCTCAGCTCAAGCCATGGCCTTTAAGCGTGGATGGATAGGGGAAATGTGGTTGGTCTAGTAGTGATCATCTTTTGTAAATTTTGATAACTAGCCACTTAGATTATGCAGTTCAAGCTGATCCATGCTTATTTTTCTATTGTATCTGCTTATGTAATCATTCATACTAGAAGTAAAATATGCATGCTAAATTGCTGTATTTGTTTAGTCCAAGGTGAATTTCCCTTTGTCTTTACTTACTGTATTGTATACATTTAATAATAAAACTTCAACAAAAAAGTGAATCCAGTGCGTTTTATTTAATGAATAGGAGTATAAGGAATGTGAACAAATTAAAGGAAAACTTAATGCATTTTTTTTAATGGTTTTTAAATATCTATACTCTTCTAGTGAATAATAAACTGGTATAGGAAAAGTAAAGCAAGCATCGTACAGTTTATGTTCAACATTATCTTGGCAGCAGTAACATGAAGCAGGTTAGTCATTTCAGTTCCTTGGGGGGGAATCCTGTATTGTGTACCTTCTGGTACACCCAACCAATGGCATCCTCAGCCCCTTCATTCTTCTCTCATTACTTCTTTCCCTGCTGAAGGAAGCATACAAACTGTTAGAGCATCAATACCACAATCAAATCTAAATATACAAAAACATCCAGTCAAATGCCTGATTATTTGCACTGTACACAGTTGTGAAAACCCCCATCAAAAAATAATGATCAGTAGCAACCAGCCGCTTAGCTTTCTCAGGATCGGCTGCACTTACACTAGGTTCTGCAGCAGGCTTGGCCTCGGTGTTTGTCTTGTTACCAGAATCCTGCCAAAGAAAATAAATAACTGAGTCACACATATGGGGGTATGAAAACATTTTTTATATATAAAAATATTGGCAATCATTTTAATGTTAAAAGTTCACTTGTTAGTAGACACATTTCAGCATTAATGCTCCAAAAATAAAGCTCATAAATCAAAACTTGCATTAACTGATGGGATTAAAAATACAGCCGTATAAAGGTGTTAAATGCTGATAACCTTGGCAGTTTATATTGCTCACTGAAATTTGTCAAAATGTTAATGCAGGTGTTAAGTAAAACATTAACAGCAATTAGAGAAAGTGTTTAATATACTTGAATATTAATTGAACTTGAGGCAGAAATTCATGATTAGTTAAATGTTAACTAATCGGTACAAGGTCACTAAATATTCAGATTTGTAAAAGAAACCTTGCTCAGCAGTGCAGTGAAGTTAGCGTTCCACCCTTTTATTCTGATTTAAAATTTAAAAAAAAAAAAAAGGGCGACACTGCACAGAGTTTGTTTTACAATAATTTTTGATTAGCTTTTTTTGCTTCAGCATGCCTACATGCAAACAAATTTGAACAGGGGAAGGGGGGGGGACCTGAACCCAAGACACCAGTGACTGGTATTAGTGGGCTTTGATCTGCAGGCACTAGATCGATTTCATACTTAAAGCATGAGCGGAGGTGGCAATGCAGGGGCACAAACGCATGCAATGCTTTCACTCAGATCTACCTTTCCCGTAGGGGTCTCCTCCTCCGGCTGAAACGAAGGTTCAAGTAAGAAAAGGAAGATAGGACAAAAAGACTACATTAGCGCTGACTGCATTGTGGCTGCTTAGAGGTCGAGCCCAAACTTTATCACCACAGAGAAGTAAATATGATGAGTTTCTGCTGTATTGTAATCATGTTTAATGGCGCAGCAATTTCTGAATGAGGCTTAAAATATCACCCCATCTCACATTTCGAAAAAATGTTGCAACAGGTGTGATTGGACCTTGTTATTTCACTCTGGAATGATGTAATATCCAGACACCTCATCCAACTTATGAACTGGTCACCATGTCATGCTTCATCAAACTTAATATTTGACCTCCAAAGGAAAAAGTCATTTATCAAAATTATTTGCTTTATGATTTTAAAGCAAGTCTGTGGTATGCATTTACAAACCTGTTGTCCTGCAAATTTCTTCCTCAGTATCGCTATTTGCTCAGGTTCCAGCTTCTGGAACAAAGGAGTGACCTGACGGGGGCAAAAAATTAAATGGAATAAAAAATAATAATAATAATAATAATAATAATAATAATAATAATAATAATAATAATATAATAATTTCAAACCAAAAAAATTAAACCTGGGTTTCATCACTAGATCAAGTTAGATATAACGAAGTTGCTATAATTACACATTAATTCCTGAATAATTACCGTGCCGATTTGGTGGCCGGTTGGGAGGCTGCAGAAGAAATGTCCCTCACCACCCAGCATGGCAATGGCACAATTATCTGGAGCTTGCAGCTGGGTCCGAATGGTCTCACTGACTGTGGGCATGTACGGCTCCAACATAACCGACAGGAGAACCGCCACATTCACACACACTCCAGTTACGGTGCCGGCACGTTTCCTACAGAACACAGAGCCATTTTGCTGCCAGTCAAAGACAAAATTACTTCACAGAATATACAAAGTATCTTTATGATATTATAATCAACAGTAAAATGGTTCTAATAGCATCCGGATTTAAAAAAAAAAAAAAAAAAAAAAAAAAAAAAAAAGTGAATTAATGCA
>JAOPUC010074351.1:0-10939 GCA_027564185.1 Cephalocassis borneensis | reverse complement strand
GGTTTCTCGTGCATTTGGAGCTCCAAGCCCCGAGGCGAGTGGAAGGCTTCTCGTGCATTTGGAGCTCTGATCCCCGAGGCGAGCGCAAGGCTTCTCGTGCATTTGGAGATCCAAGCCCCGAGGCAAGCGCAAGGCGTCTCGTCTGTTTGGAGCTCCAAGCCCCAAGGCGAGCGCAAGGTTTCTCATGCGTTTGGAGCCCCGAGGCGAGCGCAAATCTTTTCATGTGCTTGGAGCTCTGAGCCTTGAGGCAAGAGCAAGGTCTCTTGTGCATTTGGACCTCTAAGCCCCAAGGCCAGCGCAAGTTTTCTCGTGCATTTGGAGCTCCGAGCCCTTAGGCAAGCGCAAGGTTTCTTGTGCGTTTGGAGATCTGAGACCTGAGGTGAGTGCAAGGTTTCTCATGCATTTGGAGCTCCGAGCCCCGAGGCGAGCGCAAGGTTTCTCATGTGTTTGGAGATCCGAGCCCTGAGGCAACCACAAGGCTTCTTGTGTGTTTGGAGATCTGAGCCCTGAGGCGAGCACAAGGTTTCTCATGCATTTGGAGCCCATAGGCGAGCGCAAGTTTTCTCATGCGTTTGGAGATCTGAGCCCTGAGAAGAGCGCAAGGTTTCTCGTGCGTTTGGAGATCTGAGCCCTGAGGCGAGCACAAGGTTTCTCATGTGTTTGGAACTCTGAGCCCTGAGGCGAGTGCAAAGTTTCTCGTGCGTTTGGAGCTCCGAGCCCCGAGGTGAGCGCAAGCCTTCTCGTGCATTTGGAGCTCCGAGCCCCGAGACGAGCGCAAGGTTTCTCATGCGTTTGGACCTCCAAGCCCCGAGGCAAGTGCAAGGTTTCTCGTGCGTTTAGAGCTCCAAGCCCCGAGGCGAGCGCAAGGTTTCTTGTGCATGTGGAGCTCCGAGCCCCGAGTCGAGCTCAAGGTTTCTCATGCGTTTGGAGAACTGATCCCCGAGTCAAGCGCAAGGCTTCTCGTGCGTTTGGAGCTCCGAGCCCTGAAGCGAGCGTAAGGTTTCTCGTGTGTTTGGAGCCCCGAGGTGAGCTCAAGGTTTCTTGTGTCTTTGGAGATCTGAGCCCTGAGGTGAGCGCAAGGTTTCTCTTGCGTTTCGAGTTCTGAGCCCCGAGGTGAGCGCAAGGCTTCTCCTGCGTTTGGAGATCTGAGCCCCGAGGCGAGCACAATTTTTCCCGTGCCTTTGGAGCTCCGAGACCCGAGGCGAGCGCAAGGTTTCTCATGCATTTGAAGATCCAAGCCCCGAAGCAAGCGCAAGGCTTCTCGTGCATTTGGAGCTCTGAGGTGAGTGCAAAGCTTCTCGTGCGTTTGGAGATCTGAGCTGCGAGGCAAGCGCAAGGTTTCTCATGCATTTGAAGATCTGAGCCCTGCGGGGAGCGCAAAGTTTCTCGTGTGTTTGGAGCTCCGAGCCCCGAGGCATGCACGAGACTTCTCATGCATTTGGAGCACCAAGGCGAGCACAAAGCTTCTCGTGCGTTTGGAGCTCCGAGCCCCGAGGCGAACGCAAGGTTTCTCATGCATTTGGAGATCCGTGCCCCAAGGTAAGCGCAAGGCTTTTCGTGTGTTTGGAGCTCCAAGCCCTGAGGCGAGCGCAAGGTTTCTCATGTGTTTGAAGCCCCGAGGCGAGTGCAAGGCTTCTCGTGCATTTGGAGCTCCGAGCCCCAAGGCGAGCGCAAGGTTTCTCGTTCGTTTGGAGCTCTGAGCCCCGAGGTGAGTGCAAGGCTTCTCCTGCGTTTGGAGATCCGAGCCCCAAGGTGAGCGCAAGGTTTCTCGTGCATTTGGAGTGCCGAGCCCAGAGGCGAGCACAAGGTTTCTCGTGCATTTTGAGCTCAAAGGCCCGAGGTGAGTGCAAGTTTCTCTTGCGTTTGGTGCTCTGAGCACCGATGCGAGTGCAAGGTTTCTCATGCATTTGGAGACCCAAGCCCCGAAGCTAGCACAAGGTTTCTCGTGTGTTTGGAACTCCGATCCCCAAGGTGAGCGCAAGGCTTCTTGGGCGTATGGAGATCCAAGCCCCGAGGCAAGTGCAAGGTTTCTCTTGCATTTGGTGCTCTGAGTCCCGAGGCGAGTGCAAGGTTTCTCATGCATTTGGAGACCCAAGCCCCGAGGCGAGCACAAGGCTTCTCATGCATTTGGAGCCCCGACCCCCAAGGCGAGCGCAAGGATTCTCGTGCATTTGGAGCTCCAATCCCTGAGGCGAGCACAAGGTTTCTCGTGCATTTGGAGCTCGAGCCCCGAGGTGAGCGCAAGGCTTCTCGTGCGTTTGGACCTCCGAGCCCAGAGGCGAGCGCAAGGTTTCTCATGGGTTTGAAGATCCGAGCCCCGAGGCAAGCGCATGACTTCTTGTGCATTTGGAGCTCCGAGCCCTGAAGCGAGCGCAAGGTTTCTTGTGCGTTTGGAGCCCCGAGGCAAGCTCAAAGCTGTTCGTGCGTTTGGAGCTACCAGGCCTGAGGTGAGCGCAAGGTTTCTCGTGCGTTTGGAGCTCCGAGCCCTGAGTTGAGCGCAAAGGTTCTCCTGTGTTTGGAGATCCGGGCCTCGAGGCGAGCACAAGGTTTCTAGTGCATTTGGAACTCCGATCCCTGAGGCGAGCGCAAGGTTTCTCATGCCTTTGGAGCTCCGAGCCCCGAGGCGAGCGCAAGGCTTCTCGTGCATTTGGAGATCTGAGCCCCTAGGTGAGAACAAGGCTTCTCATGCGTTAGGAGTTCCGAGCCCCAAGTCAAGTGCAAGGCTTCTCGTGCGTTTGGAGATCCGAGCCCCGATGCGAGCGCAAAGCTTCTCGTGCATTTAGAGCTCCGAGGCCCGAAGCGAGCGCAAGGTTTCTCGTGTGTTTGGAGCTCCGAGCCCCAATGCGAGCACAACATTTCTCATGCATTTGGAGCTCCGAGCCCCGAGGCGAGCGCAAGGTTTCTCATGCATTTGGTGCTCTGAGCCCCGACGCGAGTGCAAGTTTTCTCATGCGTTTGGCGATCCAAGCCCCGAGGGGAGTGCAAGGCTTCTCGGACATTTGGAGCTCCGAGCCCCGAGGCGAGCGCAAGCTTTCTTGTGAGTTTGGAGCTCTGAGCCCCGAAGCGAGCGCAAAGTTTCTAGTGCGTTTGGTGTTCAGTTCCCCTGGGTGAGCGCAAGGCTTCTCGTGCGTTTAGAGATCCAAGCCCTGAGGCAAGCGCAAGGTTTCTTTTGCGTTTGGAGCCCTGAGGCGAGCGCAAAGCTTCACGTGCGTTTGGAGCATCGAGCCCTGAGGCGAGCGCAAGGTTTCCCTTGCGTTTGGAGCTCCAAGCCCTGAGGTGAGCACAAGGCTTCTCCTGCGTTTGGAGATTCCAGCCCCATGGCAAGCTCAAGGTTTCTCGTGCATTTGGAGCTCCGAGCCCCGAGGTGAGCACAATGTTTCTCGTGCGTTTGGAGCTCTGAGCCCTGAGGTGAGTGCAAGGTTTCTCATGCGTTTGAAGATCCGAGCCCCGAGGCAAGCACAAGGCTTCTTGTGCATTTGGAGCTCTGAGCCCCGAGGCGAGCGCAAGGTTTCTTTTGCGTTTGGAGCCCCGAGGTGAGCGCAAAGCTTCTCGTGTGTTTGGAGCTCTGAGCCCTGAGGGGAGCTCAAGGTTTCTCGTGCATTTTGAGCTCCGAGCCCCGAGTTGAGCGCAATGCTTCTCCTGCATTTGGAGATCCGAGCCCCGAGGCAAGCGCAAGGTTTCTCGTGCATTTGGAGCTCCGATCCCCGAGGCGAGTGCAAGGTTTCTCACACCTTTGGATCTCCGAGACCCGAGGCGAGCGCAAGGCTTCTCGTGCATTTGGAGATCTGAGCCCCGAGGTGAGCGCAAGGCTTCTCATGCATTTGTAGCTCCGAGCCCCGAGGTGAGCGCAAGGTTTCTCCTGCGATTGGAGCTCTGAGCCCCGAGGCCAGCGCAAGGTTTCTCGTGCTTTTGGAGCCCCAAGGCGAGCGCAAGGATTCTCGTGCGTTTGGAGATCTAAGCTCTGAGGCGAGTGCAAGGTTTCTCGTGTGTTTGGAGCTCCGAGCCCCGAGGTGAGCGCAAGGTTTCTCAAGCATTTTGAGCTCTGATCCCTGAGGCGAGCGTAAAGTTTCTCATGCGTTTGGTGATCCGAGCCCCGAGGCAAGCGCAAGGCTTCTCGTGCGTTTGGAGATCTGAGCTCTAAGGGGAGCGCAAGTTTTCTCATGTGTTTGTAGCTCCGAGCCCTGAGGTGAGCACAAGGTTTCTTGTGCATTTGGAGCCCCAAGGCAAGCGCAAGGTTTCTCGTGCGTTTGGAGATCTGAGCCCTCAGGCGAGCTCAAGGCTTCTCGTGTGTTTGGAGCTCCGAGCCCTGAGGTGAGCGCAAAGTTTCTCGTGCATTTGGAGCTCTGAGCCCCGAGTTGAGTGGAAGGCTTCTCCTGTGTTTGGAGATCTGAGCCCCAAGGTGAGCGCAAGGTTTCTAGTGCATTTGGAACTCCGAGCCCCGAGGCAAGCACAAGGCTTCTTGTGCATTTGGAGCTACGAGGCGCACGGCAACCTTCTCGTGTATTTGGAGCTCCAAGCCAAGAAGTGAGCGCAAGGTTTCTAGTGCATTTGGAGCTCAAGAGCCCCGAAGCTAGGGCAAGGTTTCTCGTGCATTTCGAGCTCCGAGCCCCATGGCGAGCGCAAGGTTTCTCGTGCATTTGGAGCTCCGAGCCTGACGTGAGTGCAAGGTTTCTTGTGCATTTGGAGCTCTGAGCCCTGAGATGAGCGCAAGGTTTCTCATGCATTTGAAGATCCGAGCCCCAAGGCAAGCGCAAGGCTTCTCGTGCGTTTGGTGCTCTGACCCCCGAGGCAAGCACAAGGCTTCTTGTGCACTTGGAGCTCCGAGGCGAGCGCAAAGCTTCTCGTGTGTTTGGAGCTCCGAGCCCCGAGGTGAATGCAAGGTTTCTCATGCGTTTGGAGCTCCCAGCCCCGAGTCGAGCTCAAGGTTTCTCATGCGTTTGGAGCTCCGAGCCCCGAAGCGAGTGCAATGTTTCTCGTGCATTTGGAGCTCTGAGCCCCGAGGCCAGCACAACGTTTCTCATGCATTTGGAGCTCTCCGCTCCGAGGCGAGAGCAAGGTTTCTGATGCGTTTGGAGCTCCGAGCCCAGAGGCAAGCACAAGGCTTCTTGTGCATTTGGAGCTCCGAGGTGAGCGCAAAGCTTCTCGTGTGTTTGGAGCTCCGAGCCCCGATGTGAATGCTAGGTTTCTCGTGCGTTTGGAGCTCCCAGCCCCGAGTCGAGCGCAAGTTTTCTCATGTCTTTGGATTTCCGAGCCCCGAGGCGAGCGCAAAGTTTCTCATGCATTTGGTGCTCTAAGCCCTGATGCGAGTGAAAGGTTTCTCATGCTTTTGGAGATCCAAGCCCCGAGGGGAGTGCAAGGTTTCTCGTGCATTTGGAGCTCCGAGCCCTGAGGCCATCGCAAGGTTTCCTGTGCATTTGGAGCTCTGAGCCCCGTGGTGAGCGCAAGGTTTCTCGTGTGTTTGGAGCTCCAAGCCACGAGGCGAGCGCAAGGTTTCTCGTGCATTTGGAGCTCCGAGCCGCGAGGTGAGTGCAAGGTTTCTCGTGCATTTGGAGCTCCGAGCCATGAGTTGAGCGCAAGGTTTCTCGTGCGTTTGGAACTCCCAGCCCCGATACAAGCACAAGGCTTGTTGTGCATTTAGAGCTCTGAGGCGCGTGCAAAGCTTCTCGTGTGTTTGGAGCTCCGAGCCCCGAGGCGAGCACAAGGCTTCTCGTGCATTTGGAGATCTGAGCCCTTAGGCGAGAACAAGGCTTCTCATGCGTTTGGAGTTTCGAGCCCCGAGGCGAGCGCAAGGTTTCTCGTGTGTTTGGAGCTCCGTTCCCTGAGGCGAGCGTATAGTTTCTCATTCTTTTGGAGCTCTGAGCCCCGAGGCGAGCGCAAGGCTTCTCCTGCATTTGGAGATCTGAGCCCCAAGGCGAGGGCAAGGTTTCTCGTGAGTTTGGAGCTCCAATCCCCGAGGCGAGTGCAAGGTTTCCATTGCCTTGGGAGGACTGAGCCCTGAGGCGAGCACAAGGCTTCTCATGCATTTGGAGACCTGAGCCCCGAGGCGAGAACAAGGCTTCTCATGCGTTTGGAGTTTCGAGCCCCGAGGTGAGCGCAAGGTTTCTCGTGCATTTGGAGCTCCGTTCCCCGAGGCGAGCACATAGTTTCTCATTCTTTCGGAGCTCCGAACCCCGAGGCGAGCGCAAGGCTTCTCCTGCATTTGGAGATCTGAGCCCCGAGGGGAGGGCAAGGTTTCTCATGCGTTTGGAGTTCCGAGCCCCGAGGCGAGCGCAAGGTTTCCCATGCGTTTGGAGATCCGAGCCCCGAGGTGAGTGCAAGGCTTCTCATGCATTTGGTGATCTGAGCCCCGATGCGAGTGCAAGGTTTCTCATGCGTTTGGAGATCAAAGCCCCCAGGGGAGTGCAAGGCTTCTCGTGCATTTGGAGCTCCGAGCCCCGAGGCGAGCGCAAGCTTTCTCATACGTTTGGAGCTCTGAACCCCTATGCGAGCGCAAGGTTTCTCGTGCAGTTCGATGTCTTAGCCCCGAGGCGAGCACAAGGCTTCTCGTGCATTTGGTGTTCCGATCCCCGGGGCGAGCGCAAGGCTTCTCGTGCGTAAAAGATCCAAGCCCCGAGGCGAGCGCAAGGTTTCTTGTGCGTTTGGAGCCCCGAGGCGAGCACAAAGCTTCTCGTGCCTTTGGAGCTCCGAGCCCTGAGGTGAGTGCAAGGTTTCTCATGCGTTTGGCGCTCCGAGCCCCAAGGTGAGCACAAAGTTTCTCCTGCGTTTGGAGATCCGAGCCCTATGGCAAGCGCAAGGTTTCTCATGCATTTGGAGCTCCGAGCCCCGAGGTGAGCGAAAGGTTTCTCATACATTTGGACCTCTGAGCCCTGAGGCAAGCACAAGGTTTCTCATGCGTTTGAAGATCCAAGCCCCGAGGCAAGCACAAGGCTTCTAGTGGGTTTTGAGCTCTGATCCCTGAGGCAAGCGCAAGGTTTCTTGTGCGTTTGGAGCCCCGAGGCGAGTGCAAATCTTCTCATGCATTTGGAGCTCTGAGCCCTGAGGCGAGCGCAAGGTTTCTTGTGCGTTTGGAGCTCAGAGCCCCAAGGTGAGCACAAAACTTCTCTTGCTTTTGGAGCTCCGATCCCCGAGGCGTGTGAAAGGTTTCTCGTGCCTTTGGAACTGTGAGCCCCGAGGCGAGCGCAAGGCTTCTCGTGCATTTGGAGATCTGAGCCCCGAGGCGAGCACAAGGCTTCTCATGCATTTGGAGTTCCGAGCCCCGAGGCGAGCGCAAGGTTTCTCCTGCATTTGGAGATCAGAGACCTGAGGTGAGCGCAAGGCTTCTCATGCATTTGGAGACCCAAGCCCCGAGGCAAGCACAAGGTTTCTTATGCATTTGGAGCTCCGAGGCGAGCACAAAGCTTCTCGTGTGTTTGGAGCTCCGAGCCCACGAGGCGAATGCAAGGTTTCACGTGCGTTTGGAGCTCCCAGCCCCGAGGCGAGCGTAAGGTTTCTCGTGCGTTTGGAGCTCCGAGCCCCGAGGCAAGCACAAGGCTTCTCGTGGGTTTTGAGCTCCGATCCCTGAGGCAAGCACAAGGTTTCTTGTGCGTTTGGAGCCCCGAGGCGAGTGCAAATCTTCTCATGCATTTGGAGCTCCGAGCCCTGAGGCGAGCGCAAGGTTTCTTGTGCGTTTGGAGCTCAGAGCCCCACGGTGAACACAAAACTTCTCCTGCTTTTGGAGGTCCGAGCCCCAAGGCAAGCGCAAGGTTTCTCTTGCTTTTGGAGCTCTGATCCCCGAGGCGTGTGAAAGGTTTCTCATGCCTTTGGAGCTATGAGCCCCGAGGCAAGCGCAAGGCTTCTCGTGCATTTGGAGATCTGAGCCCCGAGGCGAGCACAAGGCTTCTCATGCATTTGGAGTTCTGAGCCCCGAGGCGAGCGCAAGGTTTCTCCTGCGTTTGGAGATCAGAGACCTGAGGCGAGCACAAGGCTTCTCATGCATTTGGAGACCCAAGCCCCGAGGCAAGCGCAAGGTTTCTCATGCATTTGGAGCTCCGAGGTGAGCACAAAGCTTCTCGTGTGTTTGGAGCTCCAAGCCCTGAGGTGAGCGCAAGGTTTCTCTTGCATTTGGAGCTCTAAGCCCTGAGGCGATTGCAAAGTTTCTCGTGAGTTTGGAGGTCTGAGCCCCAAGGAGAGTGCAAGGTTTCTCGTGTGTTTGGAGCTCTGAGCCCTGAGGTGAGCACAAGGTTTCTCGTGCGTTTGGAGCTCTTAGCCCCGAGGCAAGCACAAGATTTCTAGAGCGTTTTGAGCGCCGAGCCCCGAGACGAGCGCAAGGTTTCTCATGCGTTTGTAGATCCGAACCCCGAGGCAAGAACAAGGCTTCTTGTGCATTTGGAGGTCTGAGTCGAGAGCAAAGCTTCTCATGTATTTTGAGCGCCAAGCCCCGAGGCAAGCGCAAGGTTTCTCATGTGTTTGGAGCTCAGGGTCCCGAGGCGAGCGCAAGGATTCTCGTGCATTTGGAGCTCCGAGGGCAGACGTGACTGCAAGGTTTCTTGTGCATTTGGAGCTCCGAGCCCTGAGGCGAGCGCAAGGTCTCATGCGGTTGAAGATCCGAGCCCCGAGGCAAGCGCAAGGCTTCTCATGCATTTGGAGCTCCAAGCCCCGAGGCAAGCACAAGGCTTCTTGTGCATTTGGAGCTCCGAGGTGAGCAAAAAGCTTCTTGTGTGTTTGGAGCTCCGAGCCCAAGAGGCAAACTCAAGGTTTCACGTGCGTTTGGAGCTCCCAGCCCCGAGGCGAGCGCAAGGTTTCTCATGCGTTTGGAGCTCCGAGCCCTGAGGCGAGCGCAAGGTTTCTCGTGCATTTGGAGCTCTGAGCCCCGATGCCAGCGCAAGGTTTTTCATTCCTTTGGAGCTCCGAGCCATGAGGCGAGCGCAAGGTTTCTCATGCCTTTGGAGCTCCGAGCCCCGAGGAGAGCGCAAGACTTCTCGTGCATTTGGAGATCTGAGCCCTGAGGCGAGCACAAGGTATCTCATGCGTTTGACGATCTGAGCTCCGAGGCAAGCGCAAGGCTTCTTGTGCATTTGGTGCTCCAAGCCCCGAGACGAGCACAAGGTTTCTCATGCGTTTGGAGCTCCGTGGCCTGATGCGAGCGCAAGGCTTCTCGTGCATTTGGTGATCTGAGCCCCGAAGCGAGTGCAAGGTTTCTCCTGCGTTTGGAGATCCAAGCCCCCAGGGGCGCGCAAGGCTTCTCGTGCATTGAGCCCCGAGGCGAGAGCAAGCTTTCTCGTACGTTTGTAGCTCTGAGCCCCTAAGCGAGCACAAGGTTTCTCGTGCATTTGGATGTCTTAGCCCCGAAGGCGAGCCCCGACGTGACTGCAAGGTTTCTCGTGCATTTGGAGCTCCGAGCCCTGAGGCAAGCGCAAGGTCTCATGCGTTTGAAGATCCGAGCCCCGAGGCAAGTGCAAGGCTTCTCGTGCATTTGGAGCTCCAAGCCCCGAGCCAAGCACAAGGCTTCTTGTGCATTTGGAACTCCGAGGTGAGCACAAAGCTTCTTGTGTGTTTCGAGCTCCGAGCCCACGAGGCGAACGCAAGGTTTCTTGTGCGTTTGGAGCTCCCAGGCCTGAGGCGAGCGCAAGGTTTCTAGTGCATTTGGAGCTCTGAGCCCCGATGCCAGCGCAAGGTTTCTCATGCCTTTGGAGCTCTGAGCCACGAGGCGAGTGCAAGGTATCTCATGCCTTTGGAGCTCCGAGCCCCGAGGAGAGTGCAAGGCTTCTCCTGCGTTTGAAGATCCGAGCCCCGAGGCAAGCGCAAGGCTTCTCGTGCATTTGGAGCTCCAAGCCCCAAGGCAAGCACAAGGTTTCTCATGCATTTGGAGCTCCAAGGCGAGCACAAAGCTTCTTGTGTGTTTGGAGCTCCGAGCCCCGAGGCGAGCGCAACGTTTCTCGTGCATTTGGAGCTCTTAGCCCCGAGGCCAGCGCAAGGTTTCTCATGCCTTTGGAGCTCGGAGCCCCGAGGCGAGAGCAAGGTTTCTCATGCCTTTGGAGCTCCGAGCCCCGAGGCGAGAGCAAGGTTTCTCATGCCTTTGGAGCTCCGAGCCCCGAGGTGAGCAAAATGCTTCTCGTGCATTTGGAAATCTGAGCCCTGAGGCAAGCACAAGGCTTCTCATGCGTTCGGAGTACCGAGCCCAGAGGCGAGGGCAAGGTTTCTCATGCGTTTGGAGCTCCAATCCCCGAGGCAAGCGCAAGGTTTCTCATTCCTTTGGAGCTCCGAGAACTGAGGCGAGTGCAAGGTTTCTCATGCCTTTGGAGCTCCGAGCCCCGAGGCTTGCGCAAGGCTTCTCATGCGTTTGGAGTTCCGAGCACCGAGGCAACTGCAAGGTTTCTCGTGCATTTGGAGATCAAAGCCCCGACGCGAGCGCAAGGCTTCTCATGCGTTTGGAGATCCAAGCCCCGAGGCGAGCGCAAGGTTTCTCGTGCGTTTGGAGCTCCGAGCCACGAGGCGAGTGCAAGGTTTCTTGTTCATTTGGAGCTCCGAGCCCTGAGGCAAGCACAAGGTTTCTCATGCGTTTGAAGATCCGAGCCCCGAGGCAAGCGCAAGGCTTCTCGTGCGTTTGGAGCTCTGAGCCCCGAAGTGAGCGCAAGGTTTCTTGTGTGTTTGGAGCCCCGAGGCGAGCGCAAAGCTTCTCATATGTTTGGAGCTCCCACCCCTGAGGTGAGCGCAAGGTTTCTCGTGCGTTTTAAGCTCCGAGACCCAAGGTGATTGCAAGGCTTCTCCTGTGTTTGGAGATCCGAGCTCCGAGGCGAGCGCATGGTTTCTCGTGCGTTTGGAGCTCCGATCCCCGCGGCGAGCGCAAGGCTTCTCGTGCATTTTGAGCTCCAAGCCCTGAGGCAAGCACAAGGTTTCTCATGCATTTAGAGCTCCGAGGCGAGCACAAACCTTCTTGTGTGTTTGGAGCTCCGAGCCCACG
>JAOPUC010074285.1:0-10958 GCA_027564185.1 Cephalocassis borneensis | reverse complement strand
GTTTGCAAAGGGGGTCCCTGGCCAGAAGCTAATGCTGTTTGGGGGGCCTTGGCATGGAAAAGTTTGGGAACCCCTGCGCTAGTGTATGTGTAGTCAGAATGTATTCTTTCAACTACCACCATGTAATTGCTATCATCAGTCAATATGTCATGAACCCAGTTAACAGTTTGATTTCTTTCTATCTTTCTTTTCCAGCTGAGAAGTCTGCCACCTGAAGTACCTGTGGTGTCCGACACTGCTCTTGTAATACGTGTATTAATCTCAGTCACTGGGCAGACTACCAAATACTACTCGTACCATGTGTGAGGTTCACAATTGGGTACAGAATGAAGAATGTGTTGGAATGCACAGTTTGTCATGTGGCTGTGTATGATGTTGCTTGTGTTCGTTGGTCCCCCTAAGGGTCTCTTAATAGCAGTGTGTCCACTCACAGTGCGACGAGGTCCTCTGAGGGCTTCTTGAATGTTGTCTCAATCTCCTTCCTGTACCAGAGCCTCCTTGTGCTGCTTGTCCGTTAGTTCAGGTACTCTTCTGCAGTGGCTGGCATGTACCCATGTGGCTCTGTTGTCCACCTTTTACAGTTGATTGTGTGGTGAGCAGCATTTGGGATGGTCGCGTCCACCTGGGCTTGTTCCACTTTGTCCTCCTGAAGTCCTTTATCACCACCCAGTCACCAGGTTTCAGGTCATGCTGTGGTCCCAGTGGTGGGACTGGTTAGGCTGATCTCACCTGTTTGTGAATATTATTCAGAGCAGGAGAGGGTTGCACACATACAAGACATTTTTGACAAAAAATTTGAGAGTAATTAGAGAATCCTTTAGTGAACCAATGCTTTGTTACTGCTGCTATCATTCCCCCTTTTGACACATGGTCTTTCCCATGTGTCAACTTAGAATAATATGGAAACATGTATTTGGGGAGACAAGGTTGCCTGTCTGGACTTGCCCAGACCCCATCTTTAATACTACACCCTTCTTTCCGCCACACAGCCTTTGTCAGTATGTGCATCACACTTGTATATAGCAAAAGCAGATGGGAGTAGGACAGCATCCAACAGGTCAGAAACAAGCTTGTAGTGGGCTATTTGTGTGCGTGACCTGGTCAGAAAATTTCTATGTTTCCAGATTGTGCCAAAGTCATGTAGTACACTAAAGGCATATCTGGTGTCTGTGTAGATAGTGGCTGATTTACCTGTTGCATGTTTACATGCTTTTGTCAAGGCATATAACTCTGCTGCTTGAGCTGATAAATGACTAGGTAATGCTACCACTGTGATTAATTCTTTGTCTGAAACTACAGCATAGCCCACTTGATTTTTACCTGTTTCTGAGTGTCATGATGTTGACCCAACCACATACAGAATCATGTCTGAATTCGTGAGTGGTTCATCCTTGAGGTCCAACCTAGGGGAAGATAATCGGTTAGTAAGTGCCATGCAGTCATGAGGTTCACTGTCCTCCTCTGTAGGGAGCAAAGTAGTGGGCTTAAGGACAGTACAACATTTTACTGTTATATTTGGCATGTCAAGTAGGACCATGTTATATCTTAGCCACTGTTGTATTGACAAGTGTGAAGTTTTCTGTTCTAGCAGAAGCATGGAGACTGAAGGAGGATGGAGCCTGGAGTGAGTACAAATGAGTCCAGGCCCTGTTTGAGCATTTGGTTGTAAATGGTGGGTGACTCACAATACCCTTGGCACAGACGTGTGAAGGTGTAAGGCTTGCCATCAAATGTAAATGCAAACCAATACTGACTGTCTTTGTGTACTGGAATGCTGAAAAATGCATTTGCTAGATCCACTACTGAAAACCATCTATTATCAGGTGGCACTTGACCTAGAATGGTGTAGAGGTTCGGAACATCTAGTGCATGCTGTCTGACACCTGCGTTCACTGCTTGTAAGTCTTGTACAAAACACCACTCATCAGGTTGGGGAGGTTTTCTGGCTTTCTTTACAGGAAATATGAGTGTGCACTGGTGAGTCTGGGCAAGGGACAATTACTCCTGCCTGAAACAGAGACTCAAAGACAGGCCTAACACCTTCTATGGCCTCTGGCTTTAGTGGGTACTGTGTCTGACTAGCTCTAAAATCTGACTTAGGAGTTATCACAACCAGTTCAGCATGCTACATTAAACCCACATCGTGTTTACCTGTGGCCTAGAGCTCTGGTGGAATCTCTACCAGCCTAGGATGGACTTGGGCTGGGGAGATGTCTCCTGGAACGCTTGCAAAAGCCCCCACTGAGTGTGTGGAAAGCTCTATGCTACACTGTACATATACTCACATAGAGAGGTTGTTTAAAGACATCCTTTTCTGGATTATAAAATACAGAAGGATCCATTGTACTAACCCAATCAGAGGCTTTCTTACTCACACACCCTCAAAGCCAATGTCCCACCTCCTTCCATGGGACTGCCTCTCGTTTGGCTAAAGAAATGTGGGATGTGGACGATGGAATATCAAACAGCCCCTTTTGGCAGCACTTAGGGAATTTGGTTATGCCTTCCAATTGAATCCAGGCACAAATGTCTGTGCAGTGCCGTAATTCAACAGAACATGCACAATATTCTTTTGACCAGTATAATTATCTAAGGCGAATACATTCTTGCTCGCGGGTGCCTTTAAACCATACTCTCTCATATGCAGCATCCTTTCCATCATGCACGTAGGCTGTGCAGTGAAGGTCCATATGCTCCATATAGTCAACATCATGTGCTACAACTCTGTCATGAGCTTGCTGTACAAGGTATTGAGTTACATTAGTTAAAGTGTTTGGACAGATCTTCCACTCATATACATAAACAGGGAGCATTTGTTTATGTTAAAAACACATATCAGAGTGGTATTTGTCACTGTAATGCCCTCTGGGGGTGATGTAAGAACCAAGCCATACTTGCACATTAAGTCTCACCCTAGTAAATTAACTGGGCAGGAAGAGGAGATCAGCAATGAGTGCTCCACCTCCTGTCCATCTTCATCCTGACATGAAACAGGTTTTGAGACCCTTTCTATGACTGAATGGCCTGTTGCCCCAATTGTGCAAATTGATCAAGAACTTAATTCAAATGGTAAATGCAATTCTTCCTGTTTAATAACTGAATGGGTAGTTCCTGAATCTACCAGGAAATTAAACTTATTTCCCTTTATTGTCAATGGCATGCATGGAAGCTGAGTAAATGTAAAAGCTGCATATTTAAGGAAAGATAAATTTTCATCACCTTGCTGCGTTTGGAGGTCATGCAGGTGTCTAATGTTTTCTGTGTGACTAGGCTGGGGTGTATGTTCTGGTATAATGTGAAACTACCTGATTGGTTTCTGTGGCAGCAGGGGCATGGTCAAGCACCGGTCTGTGACAGGAGGGCGGAGTCAGGGAAGGTAAGTGGCAGAATCACTACACCTGATGTAAATTAACGTGTTTGTGTGTGTCTTCCCAGTGGCCGCGCCGTATATAAGGAGGGAGAGCAGAGAGCAGCGGAGCTCTTCCCCGAACCAGATGCCAGTTGTGTGTGTATCTGTGTTAAATCACGAATATTTCACTGAAAAGTGTGGCAATAAAAAGCCATATTCTGCAAACCTGATCTCTGTCCTGCCATACTCTGTGCTCCACCCTTCCTTAGAACTGTTACAGCCATCTACCCGATAGTGCGTGAACACATGGAGACTGCTCAACGGCAACAGCATGCCTCCTACAACCGACCTGCCCAGCCGAGAGAGTTTAAGCCAGGGGACAGAGTGCTGGTCCTGGTGCTGACCGTGGAATGTAAGTTCCTGGCAACCTGGCAAGGACCGTATGAGGTCATCGAGTGGGTAGGAGAAGTGAATTATAAGGTGAGACAGCCTGATAAAAGAAAACATGATATATCTGCTCAGGTTAACTTCTTGAAAAAATGGCATGCCAGGGAGGTGTTTGTTCAGTTGTTTGCCCCCGACAGAGTCCAAAGAACCCACCAGAGAGAAGGTTCAGGTGGGGCCAGGCCTATCCCCACACCAGAGGCAGATGACCCTAGAGCTGGTGGACCGCAACCGAGACATCTTCTCCTCATTCCCCGGGCACACAGAAGTGGTCCAACATGAGATCTGCACCGTCCCGGGCCGAACAGTGACCCAGCATCCCTATCGTGTGCCAGAGGCTCGCAAGGTGGCCATCCAGTTGGAGGTGAGAAAGATGCTAGAGCTGGGAGTCATCGAAGAGTCCAAAAGTGCCTGGGCAAGCCCCATCGTCCTGGTTCCCAAACCAGACGGGTTGATAAGATTCTGCAATGATTATCGCAAATTGAATGAAGTGTCAGAGTTTGATTCATACCCTATGCCCCGTGTCGATGACTTAGTCGACTCCTTAGGACATGCTCGGTTCCTCACCACTCTGGACCTTACCAAAGGCTACTGGCAGGTGCCCCTGACCCCAGCGTCAAAGGAGAAAATGGCCTTTGCCACACCAGAAAGTCTCCACCAATACACACGGCTTCCATTTGGTCTGCATGGAGCGCCGGCCACGTTCCAGTGCTTAATGGATTGGGTCCTTGCTCCCCACAAGAGGTATGCAGCTGCATTTTTAGATGATGTGGTTATTCAAAGTCTGGATTGGGACAGTCATTTACCCCATGTACAAGCTGTGCTTGATTCCCTCAGAAATGCAGGTCTGATGGCAAACCCGAAAAAATGCAGACTGGCCTTCAGTGAAACCAATTACCTGGGGTACACCATTGGCCGGGGACTGGTCAAGCCCCAGGAAGCAAAGCTGTTGGCCATACAGGATTGGCCACAACCCCTCACCAAGAAGGAGGTGAGGTCGTTTTTGGGCCTAGCCGGCTACTACCGGCGTTTTATTGCCAATTTTGCCTCCATTGCTGCACCTCTGACAGATCTGACAACCAAATGGCACTCAAGAATGGTGAAGTGGAATCCTGCGGTGGAAGCAGCCTTCATCAACCTGAAGCAGACCCTCTGTTCCAGTCCGGTTCTGGTGGCACCAGACTTCAAGAGGGAGTTCATGGTGCAGACAGACGCTTCAGAGGTGGCGCTGGGGACTGTACTCGCTCAAGTACATGAAGGTGAGGAACATCCCATCCTATATCTAAGCAGAAAACTACTCCCAAGAGAGAAGAACTATTCAACAGTTGAAAAAGAGTGTCTCACCATTACCTGGGCCCTGGAATCCCTATGATATTACCTCCTGGGCCAGCGTTTCACAGTGATCTCTGACCATGCCCCTCTGCAGTGGATGGCCAAGAACAAGGAGACAAGCAGTAGGGTTACCAGATGGTTTTTAAGCTTGCAAGCATTTAACTTCTCTGTTGTCCACAGGGCTGGCAGGTGCCATGGCAATGCGGATGCCCTGTCCCGGCGAGATGCCCTCTTCGCAACCTTCAGCCCGACGAGGATGTTGGTCCCGAGGGGGAGGGATGTGTGACATCCCGAGAGGGTGCGTCTTGGAGGGGTGCTACATCCCATGCAGATGGCTCCAACCACTGGCAGCTATAGCTCCATCTGGTGGTGGAGTTAGGAACTTCACCTCTCAGCACACAACACGGCAGCACACCTGTGGCCAATGAGGGCCTAATGAGTAAGAGGGCTTTGTGAGAGCTCAAAACTCTCAGTGTGAAGGTGGAGGAGAGAGGAGTGAGGTTCATGGACTCTCCTGCTGAGTGGATCCTGCTGGGCGGAGTATTCATTGAAATGCTAATTGGGAATTCTTACCTGAGGGATTTTTGCACTGAAATACTTACCTGTGTTATGAACGCCTGCTACTGGGCTGCCACCGGGCTGAAGACTACAGGGATTATTGACTGGACTCAAAGTAAGGCAGAAGATGTGAAAAGGATATTGGACTGAAGGAAACCTGCCTATAATTTTGTTGTTCTAAAGCCAGAGACATTGTTTGTTTGAGTTTGACTTTTGGGAATCCATCTTCGTTTGAACATTGCAAATTGCAAATTGCAAAACACCTTTTCTGTTTAAACTCCTGGCATAACATTAAAAATCTTGATTTATTTTAACCTGTGTGTCCTTGCACTGATTAAAGTGTCCCGCTGAGAGCCAGCCAACCTCTTGTGATGTCACATATGGTGGAGAATGTGGGCATTTCAATCGTCAATAATAGTGCATGTACGAGGAGGACACTGAACATTTGATTGCTCAATTTTCCCAGTTAACCATAGGCCCTCTGCATAACAAGATGGAGGAAATTTTGAAGGCCCTTATCACAGGCCAGCAAGCCCAAATGCAGGTGAGTGCGGCCCTCCTGGAGGAACAAAGGAAAGCCAACCAACTGAAGGCAGAGGAGTTGCAGCGACAGAAGAAGATGGCTGTTCGGAGCGTTGGCCCAATAAAGGCAAGTGATTTTATCTCCAAAATGGGGGTTACAGATGTTGAGGCATACTTGCACACCTTTGAAGCCATGGCCACTAGGAACAGATGGCCCAAGGCACAGTGGGTTGGACTGTTAGCCCCATTTTTAATGGGAGAATTGTTGAACGCTGTCCGAGACCTACCCCCTGACAAGACTATGAACTATGATGCTCTGAAGGCAGAAATCCTCAGCAGACATGGGCTCACCAAGTTCAGTATGGCTCAACGCTTCCACAGCTGGACCTTACAAGCAGACCAGGCTCTCCATGTGCAGATGCATGAACTTTCCAGAATCACGAGGAGATGGCTGGAACCTGAGAAAGCCACAGCGGCTGCAGTAGTGGAGGCCATTGTCGTGGATCACTACATTCGAGCCCTGCCATATGAGGCGAAGCGCTTCATCAGCCAACAAGCCCTAACCACAGCTGAACTGACTGTTGAAGCTGTGAAAAATACCAGGCCACAACAGAAATGCTCCATGCTTCCAGGAAGGACCCCAGGACTGCGCCCCCCCCCCCCTGCTGACAGGGGGATGCCACCCCACAAAACCCAAGGGGTCCAGCCCAGCCACAGCAGGACCTGGCTATGCTCCAGGGAGAGCCAGAAGCCAGCCGGGTCCGGTTAGGATTCCCATGATGGTGACACCCGACAATGCTTCCGGTGTGGGGGCAGGGGACACATGTCTTGGCAGTGTGGGAAACCGGTGGATGAGCCTATGCCCACTGCAGGGTCCTCCAGGTCACCATCCGCCCAGCTGTTTGCATCACTCATTGGGGCTGCAGACGGGCCCCCAGATCGACCCCCCCCCCCACCTGCCCAGTGACTGTGAATTGCCGCGATGTCGAGGCATTGTTAGATTCGGGTAGTCGGGTCACCTTGGTGCATAAGGACCTGGTGAATCCATAGTGTCTGACCACCGACAAAGTTTTCCCAGTTTCCTGTGTCCATGGGGACACCAGAGTACCCCACCACTGAACTAAAAATGACCACCCCGGGGGACTATACACACAAGGGTGGGAGTGGTTGATTCCCTTCCTGTTCTGATTGGGCGAGATTGCCCAACCTTCCACCTGCTGTGGAGAGAGACTCAGCAGAGGCCAGCCTGGGTACCCTGCAGTCAGAGAGGTAAGACTCATCCTGCAACCACACAAGTGCAACCTGCACAACCCCGCATCCCCGCTTTTGCCCTCGCGGGGATGACAGGCACCCAGGCTGACACAGAGACTGGCCTGGAGACTGGAGAAGAGAATGTGGCCCTGGAAAGCTCTCCGAGCTCCGACGAGCAAGACGCCCCAGGCATCACGGAGCTTCCCCTTTTCACAGGCCAGTATGGTACTGCCCAGTTGCAGGATCCCACACTTGCAAATGCCTTAAGAAATGTGCAGGTGCTAGAGGGTGTGCTGTTAGGGGGTAGAGCCAGTCCTATGTACCCCCATTTCGCAATTATATGGGGCCTACTGTATCAGGTGGTGAAGAAGAATGACAAAGTGCATGAACAGCTCCTTGTACCACAGCCCCACTGGGCGACTGTGCTCAACCTGGCACACACATCCCCTGAGGGCCCACCTAGGTGTTGAAAAGACAAAAGAAAGGATCTTACAGCGGTTCTTCTGGCCTGGAGTGCACAAGGAAACAGAGAATTACTGCTGTAGTTGCCCGGAATGCCAGAAGGTGGCGCCTAAGCCCCATACCATAACCCACTCATCCCCTTACCAATTATTGAAACTCCTTTTGAGAGAATTGGACTGGATATAGTTGGTCCTTTGCCAAAAAGCTCCTGGGGGCATCAGTACATCCTGGTCATCCTGGATTATGCGACCTGGTACCCTGAGGCCATCCCCTGAGGAAGGCTACTTCCTAACAGATAGCCAAGGAGCTGTTCCTCCTCTCCACCAGTCTGGGGATGCCAAAAGAAATATTGACGGACCAAGGCACTCCATTCATGTCCCAGGTGATGAAAGAACTATGTGCCCTGTTGAAAATCAAACAGTTGCAAACATCTGTCTACCACCCCCAGACAGACAGGTTGGTTGAATGGTTCAACCGGACTCTGAAGTCCATGCTGAGGAAGACGACGGAAGAAGATGGGCGGAATTGGGACCAGCTGCTGCCATACCTGCTGTTTGCAGTACGAGAGGTACCCCAATCTTCTACTGGCTTTTCACCTTTTGAACTATTGCTTTCTTACAGACCCAGAGGGCTGCTGGACATTGCCAAGGAGGCTTGGGAGGAGCAACCCTGCAGACAGCGGACCCTGATCGAGCATGTCGGGGCCATGAAGGAGAGAATGAGGGCCGTCTACCCAATAGTGCATGAACACATGGAGACTGCTCAATGGCAACATCAGGCCTCCTACAACCGACCTGCCCAGTCGAGAGAGTTTAAGCCGGGGGACAGAGTGCTGTTCCTGGTACCGACCGTGGAGTGTAAGTTCCTGGCAACCTGGCAAGGACCGTATGAGGTCATCAAGCGGGTAGGAGAAGTGAATTATAAGGTGAGATAACCTGATAAAAGAAAACCTGAGCAAATATATCACGTTAATCTCTTGAAAAAATGGCATGCCAGGGAGGCGTTGTTCAGTTGTTTGCCCCCGACAGAGTACAAAGAACCCGCCAGAGAGGAGGTTCAGGTGGGGCCAGGCCTATCCCCACACCAGCGACAGATGACACTAGAGCTGGTGGACCGCAACCGAGATGTCTTCTCCTCACTCCCCGGGCACACAGAGGTGGTCCAACACGAGATCCGCGCCGTCCCGGGCCGAACAGTGACCCAGCATCCCTATCGTGTGCCGGAGGCTCGCAAGGTGGCTATCCAGGAGGAAGTGAGAAAGATGCTAGAGCTGGGAGTCATCGAGGAGTCCAAAAGTGCCTGGGCAAGCCCCATCATCCTGGTTCCCAAACCAGACGGGTCGGTGAGATTTTGCAATGATTATCGCAAATTGAACGAGGTGTCAGAGTTTGATTCATACCCTATGCCCTGGGTTGATGACTTAGTAGACTCTTTAGGACATGCCCTATTCCTCACCACTCTGGACCTTACAAAAGGATACTGGCAGGTGCCCCTGACCCCGGTGTCAAAGGAGAAGATGGCCTTTGCCACACCAGAGGGGCTTTACCAGTACACATGGCTCCCATTTGGTCTGCATGGAGCGCCGGCCACGTTCCAGTGCTTAATGGATCGGGTCCTGGCTCCCCACAAGAGGTATGCAGCTGCATTTTTAGATGATGTGGTCATTCAAAGTCCAGATTGGGACAGTCATTTACCCCATGTACAAGCTGTGCTTGATTCTCTCAGAGATGCAGGTCTGATGGCGAACCCAAAAAAATGCAGACTGGCCTTCATTGAAACCAATTACCTGGGGTACACCATTGGCCGGGGACTAGTCAAGCCCCAGGAGGCAAAGCTGGGGGCCATGCAGGACTGGCTACAACCCATCCCCAAGAAGCAGGTGACGTCGTTTTTGGGCCTGCCGACTACTACCGGCATTTTATCGCCAATTTTGCCTCCGCTGCTGCACCCCTGACAACCATACAGCACTCGAGGATGGTGAAGTGGAATCTCACGGCGGAGGCAGCCTTCATCAACCTGAAGCAGGCTCTCTGCTCCAGTCCGGTTCTGGTAGCACCAGACTTCAAGAGGGAGTTTGTGGTGCAAACAGACTCTTCAGAGGTGGGACTGGGGCCTGTACTCGCTCAAGTACATGAAGGTGAGGAACATCCCGTCCTATATCCAAGCAGAAAACTACTCCCCAGAGAAAAGAACTATTCGACAGTCGAAAAAGAGTGTCTCGACATTACCTGGGCCCTGGAGTCCCTACGATATTACCTCCTGGGCCGGCGTTTCACAGTGATCTCTGGCCATGCCCCTCTGCAGTGGATGGCCAAGAACAAAGAGACAAACTTGCAAGCATTTAACTTCTCTGTTGTTCACAGGGCTGGCAGGCGCCATGGCAATGTGGACGCCCTGTCCCGGCGAGATGCCCTCTTCGCAACCTTCAGTCCAACGAGGACGTCGGTCCCGGGGGGGGTGATATCCCAAGAGGCTGTGTCATCGAGGGGCGCAACGTCACATGCAGATGGCTCCAACTTCTGGCAGCTATAACTCCATATGGTGGTGGAGTTGGGAACTGCACCCTCAGCACCCAACCCGGCAACACACCTGTGGCCAATGAGGGCTAACAAGTAAGAGGGCTTTGTGAGAGCTCAAAAACTCCCAGTGTGAATGTGGAGGGGAGAGGAGAGAGGTTCGTGGACTCTCGTCGCTGAGTAGAACCTGCTGGGCGGAATATTTGTTGGAAAGCTTACCTGGAATTCTTACCTGAAGGATTTTGCACTGAAATACTTCCCTGTGTTACAGACGCCTGCTACTGGGCTGCCACCATGCTAAAGACTACAGGGATTGTTGACTGGACTCAAAGTAAGGCAAAAGATTTTGTTTGTTCTGAGGACGGGGTATCGGACTGAAACCTGAAACCTGCCTATAATTTTGTTGTTCTAAGGCCAGAGACATTGCTTAAGTTTGACTTCCCATACGAAAAAAAAAAAACAGTAAAGAACTTATAAGAATTTACCACTGTCTTAGTAGTAAATCCTTATATAAGGATTTATAA
>JAOPUC010074089.1:0-11028 GCA_027564185.1 Cephalocassis borneensis | reverse complement strand
AGCCCTGTGATGACCTGGCGACTTGTCCAGGGTGTACCCTGCCTTTCGCCCGTAGTCAGCTGGGATAGGATCCAGCTCGCCTGCGACCCTGTAGAACCGGATAAGCGGCTACAGATAATGGATGAGATGGATATGTTTTGACATTGGCTTAGCTTAGGAGCACTCGATTGATAATGGTGTCCAGGCAGCACTGAAACATCGTGCTCTTTTCCTTAATTTTTAGTATATTTTGTTTTTCTAAATCTTCACTTTTGTTTAAAAAAATCCATATTTAATTACCTGAAGCTTGATTTGCATATATAAAGATCAATTTTAGGAAAAACTTTCAATGCAAATAAGAATCAGCAATCTACTGCCAAAGGTGAATTGTGATATGTGGTGGTGTTTGGTGGTTGTTGTTGTTGTTGTTGTTGTTGTTGTTTTAAATAGATAAATAAGATGATGATAATATGCTGTAAACCTACAAATTTTGTGTAAATCTGCAGTTTTCTTCACACCCTTACACTCCTGTGATGACACCGTTAACCCTTTTCATTAATTTGCGCTCATTTAGTGATCAGTGTCTTAGACTCCACCCCTGAGGAACCCCGTGAGCGACATTTAAAACCGCAGTGGCGTAACGAATGACTCGTTTCCACGGCGAGACGATGAAGTGATGGTGAAACTGTGCAGTCAAGACAACACGACACCACGACTAAACTTTAACCTGGACTAAACTCGAAAGATAATCTGTTAATCTCAGGATTAAATTCCACTCTGAGATTCAGTTTTAAATCTTGCAGCTGAGGAAAAACATTTCTGCAAAAACAAGCATTTCTGCAAATCACCCAAAGGTTATAAAACATCTTGTTCGTGATTGATCTCAGGAGTGCATCATTACACGTCCAGACGTGCAAATCCAGATTCAAGTTTGAATCCAAATAAACATTAGATTAATAACAAATCCCCAAATGAATCCGCATTAGTGTAAACCCAGAAAAGGGATTATTTTATTTTAATAAAATTAGATTGCTCGGACGCGTTAAACCCACTGGGATATGTTCAACCCCGGGTTTGATTAAGCCCTTGTCCAATCAGGTGCCTGGCCTTTGAAGCGTCGGGTTGGCCTGCTGCGCCGGTGTGCGCCAGCCGAGACGAGTGTAAACGGTCAAAGCCGTAACGTCGTCTCTAAGTGGTAAAGTGATCCTGGGCTCTTGTCACCACTCTTTAGACTAACAACCTGCAGAAATGCAGCCGTTCCTTCAGACGAAAGTGAAGCTCACTGACTGCGCCTTATTATTTTTCACCCCTGTTGCTTTACAGAAGCTCGAGCTGGTCGCCCTGCGCTGTGACGTGCCGTTAAACCATTAAACTCCACCAAACAGTCTGTGGGTTTATTTTTATTTGGGTATTTGTTTGAATATATATTTAATCTATATACAGAATATATAACATAAAATTCAGGTTCATTAAAAACCGAATGCAGAAACTATAGTGAGTCACTTCAAAATGTTAGAAACAAGATTCTTTTAACTATTTCTTTTTTTAAATGTGGTTTTAGTTTTCAATTATTGTTTCAGATCATATCTTAAGACACTTCATAAGATCTTGAGCAATGAATGTAAAGAAAATCATCTGAGTCGGACCAATACACACCTAACTCTTTAAAAATATACTGTATTTCATTCATGTCTGCTTTTGTATGTTTGGCTTTTATTACAAATGAAGCCACACAGGCATTATTTTGTTATTCTATAATTTAGAGATGATGAGCTCATGATCTTTTGGCACTGAATAATAAAAATAATTGTTTTTTATTTATTGAATTCGTTTAATAATTGATTTGTGTTTAGTGTCAGAATAAGACAGTCACCTGCTCTGCTCTGGTTTTTGGTTTTAGTTTAATGTTATTTGTAAAGGTTTTTTTTCTATCAAAAGAAGGTGTGTATAACATTTTATCACCGAAATATATGAAAAAAAAATGTTTGTGTGCTTTCAAACTAATTTTAGCTTTTATATTTGAAGAGGGCAAGTCATAAAATCACTCGTAATACAGTAATTTAGATAACTGATTTACAGACATGTCCTCTCTCTCTCTCACACACACACACACACACACACACACGGATAAAACGAATTAGAATAAAAGTAGACTAAGATGTCTTTGCACAATGGAGTTCACTAAAGCATCAACATGAAGGATAAATAAAACTACAACTCAAGCTACAACAGCAATTTTTGAAATGAGTCTCAGATCTTCAAGTCAAACAGCAACTTTACCATAACACGGTCCAAGCATGAACCTGGGAGAGATAAATAGTACAACTACAACTCCAGCAGCAATTTCAAAATGATTCACGCCTCATATTTTATCTTTTGAGGAACCTTTAGAAGTAAACATGAGCGTCCTGTCCTCACTTCACTGCTTTGATAATGGATTTATTTCACATTATGTGCTTGAAACTCCTTGCATCTCCAAGCATCAGGTCTTTGTTTGTTTTTAATGATTGACACTCAATAAAGAGCTACAAGACAGAACATCTTTCTCATTCGCTTGAGAGAGATTGGACTTCCTCCAAAAATTGATCTGTGCCAGAGCTCCGACTTCACCCTCCATGTGCTGGAAGGAATTTGTGCATGTGGCTGTGGTACCCAGCTGGGTCGATGTGCCATAGAGCTGCACGCAGGCCTCAAAGCCTGTGAGTCACAGCGAGAGAATGGCGAACAAACCCTGAAAACGCTCTGCACGTCTCTTTTTATACTGTTTAGGAGTAACGTTTCAGGTCAACCGTGTTTTCTGTGGAAGGAATGTTAGTGTTGGGATGATGATCGTCCTGGAATTTATTGGGAATGTTGTTAAGGGGATTAATCAGACGTCCAATCAGACCCTTGTTTGGTTGTCAAATCAATATTTAGTCTGAAGTCAAGATTAATTCTGTGCAACTTCACATGCTGAGGTAGGATTACTAAAGCAAGCAACGAACACAAAGCAGAAGGAGTTGAGGGTTTAAAAGCTTTGATGGGTATGCTAGAGATTTAAAAGCGTGTTAAATTAAATTGGGGGAAAAAAGTCAGAACAATATGCTTTTAAAAATTTAAAATATATACATATACTGCATATTGTAACAGTTAATTGATAACTTGCTTGCTTGCTTTGTTCTTCTTCTTCATTTTAAAAAGTGACATTTGCCTCAGGAGAGTTTGGTGAATCATCCATCTGATCTACATTAATGAGAGTTCCTGAGTTCCTTGTTGTTGTTGTTGTTGTTGTTGTTTTATTTATTTATTTATTTTTAAAATCGTTGTGAAACTCCTTGTGGTTTGTGTGGTTTATGATGTTATTGTAGGAGTCAGTAAATAGCCTTCACTTTCTCAGGATATTTTGCTATTAAGTAATGCAAAGGAAGCCATTTGCATTGGTTAAAAAAAAACAAACAAATCATTTTAAAATAATAATAATAATAATTTAAAAAGCCCTGACGAGAGATAATGTGTGCACACTTTTATCGCGTTCATCACCTTCACGTCATGTTTTTTTTTTTTGCAATGTTTATTTCATTACATCCTTCTTTTATTAATTAAATTCTTCATCCAGTTATTATTCCCGTCCCGTTTCCCAGCCTGAGTGAACCTCACTGTCCTTTCCCTCTTCTTCCCTGGCCGACGTTTTATTGGCGTTGCCATTTTTGCGCGGTCACGGCGCGCGCTCTCTGTCTCTCTCACTGACGCACTTCCTCTGCAAATAATAATAATAATAATAATAATAATGATGATGAAAATACAAAGTATAATCGTAGACTCAACAGAGACTAAAAGTGGCTCAACACTGAACAAGCCTCGCTTTCTGTTCCAGGCTCTGAGACTAAAATGTGGTTTCAGTTTGTCGTGAACGCGCGGCGCGTCTGATCAGTGACGAGGACGGGGACGCGCGCATTATTTTAAAAAAATAAATGCTTTAAACCCTGAGTGCACAGTGAAGTGAAGTGAAGTGAAGTGAAGTGAAGGATCTCATCTCGTCTCTTTCCCCTGTGAAGCCTGGCTGTTGCATGTCGCAGCGCTCTCGCTGTTCTGCGGCTCCCGCTTTACTAAACCGGAGCCCGGTTGCGCGTTCGAGCGCGCGCGTTTTATTCGTGCCCCTTCTCCACTAAGTATATTTTAAATAAATAATCATATTCAGATGCCTTTAAGGAGCCCTGTGTTGTCCCTGTGACCTTTCAGGGTTGTTCAGTTGTCCCTGTCTGTGGAAGCCTTCAGGATTCTGTGTGGATTTTTTTTTCCTCGAGCAGAAATTATTTACAAACTCAAAACTTTAGGCCCGACTATAAACCCATTTTACAGTGTGTGTGTGTGTGTGTGTGTGTGTGTCGTTTTAAACAAACAAAAAGCTCCCGAGATTGTTTATCCAAAAGAATGGTTTTTCTCGGCCCGGTTTTGTGGTTTCGCTCCAAACCGCGAGAAAACGCAATTAAAGATGCGACTGCAATCCGAGATCTTTTGTCCCTTTTAAAGTAAAAGTGCACAGAGTTGGCACCAAGAGCATGAAATGATCTCTTTTTCATCCCTTCCTCTCTCCTTTCCCCACCAAAAAAACGAGTGTAAAGCGTGTGTATGTAAAGATCCGACTTTTCTTTCTTTTCGGAACTCGGATTTGTTTGATTTTATTTTCAGGAGTCCAAACAACGCGCGGTGTGATGTGGTCTAATGGCATCACGGCTGCTTGCTTTTTATCCTTTATAACTTCCGTCCCATTGGTCTGGAGGTTAAAAAAAAAAAGATTTAGCTTTAATAACATCTGTGCAACAGATCAGTAATAAATCTCCTTTATGTCAATAATTACGTCGCACAGTTGCACTAATTATTTCCCTGAGAAAAGACTAATTGCTTTGTGAAAGCTCTCTTTATTATTATTATTATTATTATTATTATTATTATTATTATTATTTCTTCTTTGTTGTTTTCTCAGCTTTATGTTTGAAAACTAAAAAATTAACAAATGCAAATTTCAAACTATTTAATCACATGTGCATAAATTAATTTCTCATAAATTAATTTCTAAACTCTCAGCTCATCCCCCCCCTCCCCGAAAACAGTGATTTAGTGTCTCTCCTTCATATTTGTGTCACTAATAAAATGTGAAATGTGGCTTTAGTTTTCCAAAAGCATCCCAGCACGAAGATCATCGTTAAACAGGAGCCTGAACTGTCAGGAGAAAATAAAGCTACTGAACTGTCATTTTTCTTCACTGCTATGGAAACATGAAGTGTGCACCTTTTATACCTTTATTACCACTCTGGAAACTAATTACAGTCCATCTGTGCATCTTAAATCACTTTTAAAGCTTTATGCCAATTAAGAAACAGATACCAAGCCTTCAACGAAGAAAGGTACGCTTTAGGGTGCGAGAGACTTCACTGTACCTTCACCACGCTTTCTGGGAATCTCTTTACTTTATCTAAAGCCACTTTATTCTTTCTGTTGATCATTTGTAGGAATTAATGAAGTAACAAGTCTCTAACTAATGAAGTTGTCTTATAATCGAGATCACTTTAACCAAAGAGAACTAAAGGTACCAAACTGTACCGTTCCTTTTGGCTTTAAAAGGTCCTCTTAGTACCGTTAGGGTGTGTATTTTACTCATGCATATGCATGGTGGATCTAATGGTACTCCATCAGTGGGTCTTAAGGTCTAGTTTACATTTTTGAAATAAAGTAAAAAAGTTACACCGCTGATGGTACCACACTTCACCACAGTAACGGTACACTGGTACCTTTCTTTGGTGGGTTGTTGTTGTTTTGCAAACATGTTGCATGCATTATCTCGCTTAACACTTCTGCATTGTGGTCATTCTGACCTGTAACATTAACCTTGAGGCATTTCGAAGGCCAAAGGAAAGAAGGTTGTGTGGTTTGATCAGTCCATTGCTTGAGGTTCTGCTGCAGATGGAAAATGTTATTCCTGGAATCGAACGATCAAATTCTGCATCTTAACACACAAAACCACACAGATAAACCTCAGTCTAGTGTTGTAGTGTTTACTTCTTATCGATTCTCTCTTGGTGTTGGATAAAAATGTTAATTTGTTGAATTTTTTTGACATATTTCCTGATAATTCTGAGTTTAATGAATAAAGGATCCTATGATCCTGTGTTGCTGCAGATGTGCTGTGTTGCGTTGTGTTATATTGCGTTGTCATGTCTGTAATGATCCTCACTGTCTGATTTATAGACTGGAAATAAAACAGGCCTAAATGAAAGCTGACTTTACTGGGTAAGAAAGAAGAAGATTTTATCACTAACAGAACCGATATAATAGAAAAGCAAAGCAATCGTAGAGTTAGTCGTGTTCTGTGTCTATTTTGTCAATTTTTATTTTAAAAATCGCTACTAAATACAGTTAAAATGACAAAGTGATTAAATTGTAGCTCATGTGTAGCTTACAACTTAAAAAATTATTAAAGTTTATTTTTTAGGACTCATTCATCTGCACAGAGAAAAACACCGACATTTCTTCTTCTTCTTCTTCTTCTTGTATTATACGAGACACTTTTATGACCTTTACCTGCATTTCATCCTCTTGACGTCACTAATCCACAAGTTGCTCGCACATGCTGGAGAATGATTTTCGGGGAATTTTTTTTTTTTTTCGTGAAATTTATAGCAGCGTATTTACAGAATCTTCCTGCTCTCAAGATGTCGCGTTTATTTATTTATTTATTTATTTTAATTTTTAATTTAATTAGTTCACATTGAGCATAAACTCTGAGCAAATACGAACTAATGCACTGTCCCTAATTTGTTTTTGTTTGTTTTTTCGTTAAATTGTTCCACAATTCGTTAATGGGATTCTCTCAGACAGGAGAACTGAAGTGTGTGTGTGTGTGTGTGTGTGTGTGTGTGTGTGTTTTCTGTTCGTTCTTGGGAAGAAAACCGTGCGTCATTTATGTTCTTCTTTCCTGCCAGATGTTGTGTTATGAGAGTCCATAACCTTTTCCCTTATTGTCTCCAAGGAAGGGCAGGCAGTAAATTTTATGTCACTTTATAATAATAATAATAATAATAATATCTGCGTATGCGTTAATCCTAATCTGGCAAGGCAAGGCAAGTTATTGGTGCGTATTTGTGTTAAAAAATAAACATTGCATTTTAAAAAGGTGCAAAAAATATCACATTTCGACGTCATTGAGATCTTCTTGAAGAGTCTTTGGCCTTCAGTGCGTTCTTTGTCCTTGAAAACGTCTAAAATAGATGAATTCAGGCCTCCGTTTGAAAACGCGTTAATTCAATTTCCCGACTAAAATAAATAAATAAATAAATAAATAGCCGAAAATTGGATAAGCTTCCAGGTTTGGTGGCGGATTGGTTGGTGGTGGACTGTAATCGTGTTAGTGGGTTTGTTTCATTAAGTCACTCATGAAGTCCGTGGTGTTAATTTTATAAACATGTTATCCTTCAAGAGCAACAATTGGTTGTAATTATTAAATGTGATTATCAATTTAAATTTAAAGCCTCTTTGTTTACTGAGTTGACTCAGAATGAGCTGTTCTTAGAGCATTTTAAACATATATATGTCCATGATGTAGAAATGGAAATTTAGTTGCCAGGAATGTAGCTGGTATTTCTAGCTATTAATATAAAATAAGCTTTTTTTTTAGCTGGAGACGAAAGAAATGGCACCCACCGTAGCAGGAGATGAGTGCTCCGTTGGCTGCGCTCTCCTGGTGCAGTTTGTTGCTCTCTGGTGGAGTCTTGCAGGAGGATCTGTGCATGAAGAGGTGGTATTTGTTAAAGGTGCCTTCTCCAGCGGTGCCATCCAGTGGCTGGCATTCCTGTTGGAAGGGGCTGCGGGACTTCTCTCCTCCGTACGCCTGAGCTTTAGTGCTGCTGCTGTTGCTGCTGCTGCTGCTGTTGCTGCTGCTGAGGAAAGTCGGGCTGTACTTGGTGTCGCTGCTGGAGATCGGGAAGGTCCTGAACGGGTTGGTGACTTGCTGCTGATCTCGAGCCTGAGCCGCGGACGCGCTATAATACGAATCCATGGATGTCATGTCACAGTATGAAACGCACGTCTCGGCGTTCATTCCTGAAGGAAAAAAAAGCAAGCTGCTGCGTCGGCGGGGGGTGAAAGCAGACGGTTCTTTCTTTCCTTACTTTAAAAAAAACCCTTTTCTTTCTTTCTTTCTTTCTTTCCTTTGCTTAGACTAAAGGAAGCAGACCCTCTCAACTTCTCTCTCTCTTTCTCTGCCTCTTCCTCATACGCACACACTCACGCACGCACACACACACGCACGCAGCTGGATTTGGTTACGAGATGTTTTCCAGCTTTAAAAAGCCCCCCTTAAGGTTTCGGTAGTAACAAAAAAAATGCGTCTTTCTTTTCGAGAAGATGCAACCCAGATCTCCTCCTCTCTCCTCCTCTCTGCTCCTCTCTTCTCCTCTCCTCTACTCTCTCCGGACATGTGGCAAGATCTCTCTTCGGTTATTATGTAGATGAAATGAATGGGTGAGGTCAGACTTCTGCTTCGAAGGGAAAAAAATGTTTTGTTGGAAATATTCAGAGGGAGGACTTAACACATGACATTAATGTAATTAGGATATGAATATATAGCTCAGGGAAGCAAGCAAGAACGCGCGCACACACACACACACACTGAGCAGATTGTTAGATGATGTAGTCTTGTATGAACTTCTAAGTGTCCTGTTTATTTGTCCTGTAGAAGCACGGGTAATCCTTTTTACCCTCAGATCAATCTTCTCGAAGTGTGAGTGCACCAGATTTTGTGATTTTTTTTTTCTCTTTTAGAGCATCATTCCCTAAGGAGCAATCATTCTACCCTGGTGATACTTTGACGACGTTTAAACCTTCACCTTTTTAACAGTGACTACACTGCTGGTGTCAAAACACACTTGATAAATGGCTGCGCTCTGGCGCGTAAAGGCGCACTCTCCCTTCATCTTCACTGATAATGATTTTTTTCCTCCCCCCCTTTCCTGCAATATTTAATTTCTTAGCCTGTTATAACCTTTCATCTTTTTGTCACGTCAGCTCACATCCAATAATAATGTTTAGATAACCCGCTTTACTGTTCACGCGTCTCCGACTTTTAATGAAGACGGGATTACAGGGCAGACAAGTGACTTAATTTTTTAAGTTAAAACATCAAACCATTTCTTTTCTTTCTTTCTTTTTTTGGGTCGCAACACGGATTGCTTTCTTTCTTTCCTTTTAATCTTTTCTTCACTTACTAGCAAGTCGCACAGACGCGGTTTGGACTCCTGAGAATTTATTTCAGTTTAGAAACAGAGGCAGGATTATTTATTTATTTATTTATTGCACAAGATTAAAACTTGCGTGGATTTTTATAAAGCCGTCATCATTATGTTGTAGTGTGTAGTAGTAGTAGTAGTAGTAGTAGTAGTAGTTGTTGTTGTTGTTAAATGTATTTAATCATCATGGATATTTGACCTATACACCCTTATATTTATGACAATTTTAATTTTATGGGATTGTATTTTATTTATGTATTATTTATTTTCCAGGAACTACAAACACACTGCACAAATCTAAAGCTGTTAAAATTTCTCAAGTTGTTCCTATAAACCTGTTTCCTTATATTAACCCCGCCCCCCCCCCCTTTTTAAGCTAAGAACCTTTAACTATCCAGTGAACTAAAAAACAAAGGTCGAAACCACTTTTTTTTGTCTTCCTGGAGTGTGTGTGTGTGTGTGTGTGTGTGTGTGTGTGAACATCTTATCTATATAATCAGTTTTATTTTACATCTCAGGAGTGTACGCGCCTCCAGTGCACCGTATCTTACCGCGTTAATCTCATGAAATCCTGGAGATCTTACACACATAGTTTATAAAATAATATTTTCAGCATGACGCAATACACAATACGGCACAACATACGTCATATTCTAAGCTTTCAGCCTTTTTTGTACATCCAAGATGGCTGATATAGGCGTGGATTTATGGATTGATTTATTGATTGATTTATGTTTTAGTACAAAATATAATCTATACAGTCATCCAGTAACCTAAAGATCAGCTTGAAGATCATTTCCAGACAGCATGCCCTACTTCTGACGACAGTGTTCATGTCCCGCCCATAATTAGCATTAAAATAAATATAGGCTGTTAGATTATACACAATAAAACTGTACATTTTAAACGTCTGTCACGTAAAAGGATCATTTCCTCTTCACCAGTGATTCAATATGGATCTGTTATATGTGTATAAAAATATTATTGGATAATGTGAGGAAGGGAAAAAAAAAAGAAAAGAAAAACCCTTCCATGATTTTAACCTCATCCAGAAAAACCCGGGTGCAAAAACACTGTATGGAATAAAGACCAGAGGTGAAATTATTACAGTTCCAGCTACAAACACTGCTGAGGAACTGAGATAGAATAATTACAAAAAGATCTTTTTTTCCTGTCCAGGAAGATTAAAAGGAATCGGTTGGAATCGTTGGTTGGAATAAAACCGAGCACGTGCAGCTTCAGTGTGTTAGACGTTGATTAATTTTCCAAACGCCACGTTCCCGACAAGAAGAAAAAAAAAGTTACAGAATTTTAATTCATCATCATCATCATCATCATCATCATTATTATTATTGTTGTTGTAGCTGTTGCTGTTGTGCTCTGGGTGAGTGTGTGTTCCTGGCTGTGGAAGACGTGCAGCTGTAAGTGATGTGGACTTTATCTGGAGGAATCCGTGAGGGAAATAAAGGACATCATAAAACAGGATTATCCAAAGCCGAGCCTCCTTATAAAATTAAACAGAGCACATTTCCTTCATGCGGCTGCTTCAAGTTCTCTCTCTCTCTCTCTCTCTCTCTCTCTCTCTCTCTCTCTCTCTCCCTCTCTCAAAATTCTTTAGCATGTAATTAAAAGAAAAAGTTAAAGCGAACATTCTTTCCAGAAGGATGACATTTATGGCTGAATTATAGTCCTTTAACTGTGTCGCAGTATTTGACTTAGACTGATATAATAATAATAATAATAATAATAATAATAATAATAATAATAATAATAATAATAATGAAAGCAA
>JAOPUC010074036.1:0-11046 GCA_027564185.1 Cephalocassis borneensis | reverse complement strand
TTGTCCAGGGTGTACCCCGCCTTTCGCCCGTAGTCAGCTGGGATAGGCTCCAGCTTGCCTGCAACCCTGTAGAACAGAATAAAGCAGCTAGAGATAATGAGATGAGGAATACATGGAAGAATACTCAATTGGATAAAGGACTTCTTGAGGGAGAGAATGATACAAGTAAGGATTGGTGGCATCTGCTCTGAAGTTGTTGAAATTGAGAATGGTATGGAACTCCCCAGGGGAATGTTATTAGTCCCATGTTATTTAATGTAATGATCAACAATATATTCCAAAATGTAGGTGTTGGCTATGGGTTATCTTTATATGCGGATGATGGAGTCCTCTGGAAAAATGGAAGGAATATAGGATATCTGACTAAGCAAATCCAAGTCGCTATGACCAAAGTTGAGGGGTGGGTAGGAAGGTGGGGGTTTAAAATATCAACAGCAAAACCTAAATACATGATATTTGGATTTAAAAGAAAGGTCCCTGATATAGGATTAAAAATGTATGGATCACTGCTAGAAAGAGCTAAAGAATTTATGGTTTTGGAGCTTTGGTTTGATGAAAAACTTACTTGGAGGGTCCACATAGAGAAAGTGGTCAATAAGTGTGAAAAAGTCATTAACATTCTTCACTGCCTGGCTGGAAGTGACTGGGGAGCAGAAAGACAGACCATGATAATGACTTATCAAGCTATGATCAGATCAGTCTTAGACTACGGTAGCATGGCATTCAGGGCTACAGCCGCATCAATCTTGCGTAAGCTAGATGTAGTACAGACAAAAACTCTAAGAATATGCAGTGGCGCCTTCCGATCAACCCTAACGTCAGCGCTGTTGGTTGAAACAGGAAAAATACCTCTGAGACTGAGAAGAATTAAGTTAGACCTACACTTTTGGTGTAAGATCTGTGCGTATCCACCTAACTTTCCTCTAAACGGTTACTGAGGGACATTTGTGTATTTTCTGGCAAAGAAAAGAAAGAAAATTACCTGCATACGGTAAAAGAATGGGCTGAAAAAGTGGGTATTGATTAATCAAAAATGGTGACCCATCCATGTTGGCCAGCTGTGCCATTATGGTTACTCCCTGACCCAGAAATTGATTTTAATGACGGAGGGGGATATTGAGGAGGTGAGCCAAGGTGCAGAAAACTATATTGAGCGGGTATGGAACTCACACCTGCAGGTTTTCACAGATGGATCCAAAGATCCTGAAAGTGGAAGAGCTGGGTTTGGGTTCTATGTGCCTTTGTTTCAGGTCCAGCAAGGAAAGCGGATCTCAAATAGGATATCTGTCTTCACAACAGAGTTAATAGCTCTAATTTGGGCTCTATGGTGGATAGAGGAAGTGAGACCAGAAAATGTGATAATATGCTCTGACTCCACTGCTGCTCTGATGGCCTTGAAGCATGGGACATCGGAAGCATGGCCTGATTTAATAAATGAAGCATTAATATGTCTATATAGGATAGAGAAAATAGTTTGCAAAGTGGGTCTGCTATGAGTGCCAGCACATGCTGGGGTAAAAGGAATGAGATAGTGGATAAAATAGCAAAATCTACACTAACAAGACCAGAAGAGGAGTTAAGTATTTTACTTGGCAGAATGGAGTATTGCAGCATTGTCAAAGAACTAACTGATAATGAATGGCAGAACGAATGGAATACTGAGAAAAAAGGAAGGTGCTACTTCTCTATTTAGAAGTATGTTAAGAAAAAAAGTATTCATATCAGTGGGGATAGAAAGGATATTTCAAAACTAACAAGGCTAAGGCTGGGACATTGTGGCCTAAACAGCAGCCTAAAGATAATTGGTAAACATCAAGATGAGCTATGTGAATGTGGCAGTCCAGAGACTACACAGCATGCCCTTTTACATTACAAAAAATACAGTGAAGAAAGAAATAAATTGTTTATTGAGATAGCTGATATAGGGGTTTCTTCTTTTTCTTTAAAGACACTTCTGGGTCGAAATGAGAACCATCTGCTCACAGAAAAGAAAATTCTGTCTTTTCTGCATGCTACAGGTCTATATCCCCGTATTTAAATGTTGAAGTGACTGTTACATTATGTTAACTGTGGGTGGCAGTAATACGATGTAAAATGTCCAAACTGCTGGAAATCCAAAAGAAGAAGAAGAACTCCAGTGTGACTTTCATGATAAAAATATTCAAAAAATGAGAAATAAACAATTAGAAATTAATATAAAAAATTTACTTTTACATAAAGAATTTTATGATGACAAGTTTATTATTGAAAAAGAAATAAAAATTAAATTTTGAAAAAAAAGAAACTCTTATTTAATGTGTGTGTGCTTGGTCACAATATGTGAAGTAGTAGTTCCAATCCTTATAGGACACCAAATCACTTCGAGTGGGAGCGTCCCTAAAATAAGCTGCCTGGTAGCTCAAACTTCACTCAAACTCCAGTGTGAAGTATTGTTCTGCTCTATCCAGTTCATATTAAGCCTTGTATTTTCTGACTGCTGATTGACTCTTGTGCTTCCTTTTCATGTCTACACTCTTTGTCTTTCCTCTACCACACTGTTTGCCGATTGCCTGACCCTTGCTAGTTTCCTGACTTCGATTCCTGTCTCACGTTTTGGCTTTGTTGACTGTTTGCACTCCATTCTCCTCTGCACATACTGTACATGTGTAAGTGCTTGCAACCTGACAGGACACTTCACTACCATGGCCTCACTTTGGTTTATAAATGCCTTGAGACCGCAATAATGGCACAGGAATAGTTTTAAGTGTTAACAATAAATCTAATATAGAATTGCTATGATTAAAGTGATTTATATAGGTAGCTGTCTGAGTGAATGACCTTGACATCTGTAACGTCACAACAGTAAGTCTATTGGTCTCATCGCCATTTCCGCTATACTAAAATACAGAGCTGACTCCAACTCTGATCCTCCATTTTGAGCTAATTTATGGCCATGCCACAAAGATGTGTTGCTGGCTGGTGTAGCAACACGACAGAAAGTGGATTTATGTTGCCTTCATGGCCAAAGAATGTTCAAACTGCAAAGATTTGGACGAGTTTTGCGAGAAGTTCATGGGCACATTGGGCGCCTATGAAGTGGTCTCTCCTCTGCTCTGCACATTTTACTGAAGACTTGTACGAGACCTCTGATTTGTTGAGGAGCATTGGCTATAAGCCTGTATTGAAAGAGGGTGCAGTAGCAACAATTAAAGGAAAAGAAAACTACAAGAAAAGGAAAGTATTTATTTTATTTTTATTTTTTTAAAGGAAAGTGAGTTCAATTGCACCAGTTCTCCTGGAGTGAGCCGAGGGTTGTTGCTAAAACCCAGGATGGAATGGGACGGGACATATCGCTCGGGCAGTAACGTCACCATGGTTGTTGCTAAAACCGGTGACATCCCGTTCTGTCCCGGGTTTTAGTAATTGCCTGAGTCTAGCAGTAATGGCGGAGTACACAGTATGAAGAAAAGTGAATAAGTGGACCGGCCGTCTGATTTCTAAACTGGATATTGCTGCCATCTCATCCTTACATGGAAGAAGGGAATGAACGGAAAACTGAACGAACAACTGAAAGTCAGATTGTTTCAAAAACAATTGGCCACAAGATCGGCCTTCAAAAAGCGAGAACACAGATGGGTAAGCTCCGACTCTCATTTGGATAAAAAAAACATGTTTACCTGCATTTAGATTAATACATGTAACTTGTACTGTGTGTTTAAGTTACTGGTATAAGATTATTTAATTTGCTTCAGAATGTGATTATCTCAGTTCATCTGATTATTTAATTAGCCTTTTACATTTTATCAGTGAAAATGCATGCATGTATGTTGCATAACTTATAATACCTATCCTGTTTTAATGAGAGTTAACCCACAATCAGTGAAGTCAAATCATCTTATTTGAGCAAGTCGGTAACAGTATTTCTTATTTTCGCCATAAATTTTTATTTATATGACTTTGGTCTATAGCTGTAAAAGGCCTCGGCCTTAAAACCGGTTACCGCAATGACGTCATGACTCAGGGATGGCTAGCTCAGTGTGGCAGCTCAAATGCCAACTTTGCAGTCAATTTTAACTCTCAAAAAAAGTATTCCCATTTATGCAGCATACAAGAGTCAAGGATGGAGATAATATCCACTCAGAAATGTATTTAAAAATTAAGGTTCTGCATATCTGCTTTAAGAAGATATCTGATATGCAAGTCATGCTAAGCATTTATTGTGACTGTATAAAAGAGAGTGTGTGATAATAGGAAGCACTTCTCTGGGTGAAATGCTCTGAGTGATTCACTGTTTTCACTGCTGGAAGCCTGCTCTTGCCAGAGTATAATAAAGTCAGATTTTTGCTTAATTTCTTCTCAACAGTCTCAAGATTAAATTGTTAACCTGTTAAATTATTACTTTTTCCACCACAATTCCATGGTGTTATCAGCAGGATACCACAAGTAGCGAGAAATTCCTTTGAGGAGAAAACATAGTTATCAAGTCTGACAAGCTCCCAGGAGACAGACTGATTGATAGACTGCAGGGGATCTGCCGCTGATATCCAACGAACTCATGGTGAGGAAAAGTTTTCTCTTCTATTCTCATAAATGAATGGCAAATGATTGTGTTGCAGGGAACTGTAGTAGACGGGTATGTAGATGGGTGTACCCATAGGTGTGCATATTTTTGAGAGGGTGAATACGTACCAGGTTGAGAGAAAAACCCTTTCTGCTCTTTTTAAGTAAAGTTTTGGGTGGACTACACTGCAAAAATGAAAACTGAATTTGAGGAGAAAATTCCTTAATACTTGTGAAATTTTCTTGCTGCATGGACAGATAATTTTACTTGACAAGACATCTTGGAATAAGTTGGTTACAATCTAGATCTAGTTTTAACAATCTCAGAGTTGGTATTTTGTATTCTTCTAATAGGAAATGCAAGCTCATTTCAACTACATTCAAGATAGTCTAACTTGTTAAGATATCATTTTTGCAGTGTAGAAACCTAGCTGTTATTGACAAACAGCAGTAAGCAATCATGATCATGACACATTTGGAGTAAATGTGAGAGTAAAATACAGTCTTTGCAGTTCCTCTGTGACATATAAGTAAGATGGGACAAAAGGGAACAAAGCAACCAAAAACTGAGGTAACTTCTGAAATCTACCCCCCTTCTCCAAACATTAAATTTATGTTAACTAATTATGGACCGGACTCATGTAAGCAACTTAGGATGTGGATAGAACGATGTGGTTTCCCAGAGGGAGGAAGTTTAAGTGTGTGTCAGATACAGAATCTCAAGGAAAGGTTGAGGCAAGTAGAGCATGATAACAAAAAAGGAAGAAGAAATATAGAATATAGGTTGATTTGGGTGCATTTAAAATGTGGCAAATGGAAGCTGCAGTAAGAGATCAATGGGTCAATTCATGTCAGGGTCAGTTAGAACAACAGGGAACTAACCAGAATTCTAGTGCTTCTATTGCTGCAGCTTCAGTGCATCTGCCACCAACTGCTCCATCCCCCTATGTGCCTGGAGCCTTGCAAAATATGATGGATATGATGCCACCTGGCATTTACCCAAAACTCAACCCAATGCAGGATTTGGATATGAGTTGCTATTCATTCCCTCCCCCTCCTCCTCCACCTTCTTCTCAGCCTCCGGAAACAGTGTCTGTGTCATGCTTTGCCGGTCAACAAGTGTATGACCATAATAAACTCATAGAGAAAATTGAACAAGGTGAAAGCTTCACTTAGGTAATGACATTTACCCCAGTGTCATCATACACAAGGTCCCACACAATAAAGGACTTTGAAGATCTCCAAATGCCCATGGTTGCTGTTGCAGGACCACAGGGGCCAATGATGGTTCATAGACCATGAAATCCACAAGATATTATGCAGATGGCTGCTGAGATAAAGGATCCCAGACAGCATGGTTGTCCTAAATGTGCCGAGGAACTCAACAGCTTCTGTAAAACATACCTCCGCACCAGCCATGAACTGTGCCAAGTGTTTGCAAATAAACTAGGTTTGGACTTTAGCAAGATCCAGGAAAAGTTTCCTGAAGATAAAGAACACACAAACCACCCACATTGGATGCATGCCAGTAACCAGGCTGACTGAAAGTTTGTTACTGGATTGCAGAACACTGTCAGAATGTTTCCAGTCCAAATGGACATCACACAAATAACAATCTGTAAGCAACAGGATGATAATACAGTAACACAATACCTGCAGAGACTGACTGTAGTGCGTGATACACACTTGGGGCTCGAAAGGCTGACCAACATGGTGACCAGTGGGGATGTAAAACCTTAGCCCACCTAAAGAATGCTTTCCTCAGTGGCCTGAAACCTGATATAGCCAAGCTGGTCAAAGATGGATGTGTCACATGGGAGATGTGCAAACTTGCTGAGGTGGAGAGACATGCAGTGCACACAGAGAAGAGGTTGAATGAGAAGATGCAGCAAAAACAGAGAAAAAAGGATGACACTCTTCACAAGGCCATGCTTACAATGGTGCAAGTTAAGCAAGCAAGCCAGCAGTGTAACGTGGAAGGGCACATGGCAGAGGTTGTGGGAGAGGAAGAGGTCAATAGCGCCAAGATGGCTGCTTCATCTGTGGCTCACTTGATCATTGGTATGACCAATGTCTGCAGTATCGAAGTGGTGAGGGTCCCAAGATCACTGAGATGGTGGAGTGACCACCAGTCCCAGTTGCTCAAGTTTCTTGCAATGAAGAATCTGCTTTGTGCTTACAGCTTGCTACAGCCTGCACAGAGAGTAGGGTGGTAAACAAGTAGGTATATATACATTATACACTGATGAATTATGCTTGAAAATGCCAACATTTTCTCTGTCTCTAATAAGCTTTTAGATTTCTTAGTAGATTCAGGAACATGACATTCTGTCATTAGATCCTCAGAGTTTTTCCATACAGCCAAAGATCAGCAGCCAATCCCAGAGCACTGTGGGCACCTCTAGACAACATGTCCTTGACAAATTTACTGAGCCACTTCTCTGTAGACTGGGTGAGTTTGAAAAACTTCAGTTTTCATTTTTGTTGTCCCATTGTTGCCCAGTAAATTTGCTAGGGAGAGACCTGATGCACAGGTTAGGCATAAGTCTCCTAAGTACCCCCGATGGGTTACAGGTAGTGTGAATCCCAGATGAGGAGGGTGCATTCATGACAATGGTTAAGTTAGACCCATCTCCATCCCTTTATGTGTATGAGTGGAGGCTGGCACCCTCAGATGTTCTGAATACGAATCGGGAGCTGGTTGAGATGGCAAAAACACACACTAGCCTAATTAGTACTAATTATATGTGACCAGAAAACTTACATTGCACCACTCACATTAGCCATGGGGACCCAGATGTTAAATTTGAGCAGGACTGGTTTAAGGAAGGTAGGGGACATGAGAAATTGTTATTAAAGAAGTTGTTTTGGAATAGTCACAGGTGCACCGCATTTGTACAACCACCAAATGATTATCAACTGGTGTTTAATTCACACATGGCCCCGCATGTGTCATTGGCAAAACAAGAGGGGGATAAGTGGAAGGATTTGGGCTCATGGGTGTTGAAGTGTGTAAATGCAAGTGATTGGCAATATACTACCAATCCAAGAGTAGTGTACAGTAAAAACATGAATGCATTTCAAATGAATCTGGATTTCATTGTCTCTGTAAAGAGATATGTAGTGTTAATTGGTGAAGAAACTGTGCCAGGGATGTGGTCAGGATGGCAATTTACTAAACTTACAGTTGACTCCCCATGTTTAGCAGAGGTTCTTAAACAGCTTTGGGCACAGGTCAAACACAACATAGGGCTGATAAAGGTATTGACCCAGTGGTGATCACCCCAAAATCTGATCTTAGACCTTGTAAGTCCTAGTATCCCCTAAAACCCAAAGCCATAGAGGGCATTAGCCCTGTGTTCAATTCTCTAAAGGCAGCAGGGGTAATTGTAGATTGAAGTTTCTTGGACACACCATGTCAGGCTTGGGTAAATCTCTGGGATCAGAAAGAATCACAACCATACAAAATATACCAAAACCTCTAACCAAGAAGCAAATAATGTCATTTCTAGGTATGTGCTCATATTGTTGTGCATTTATTCCTAATTATGCTATTCTTGAGGCTCCCCTCAGTTCACTGATCCATGGCAAGGTCCTACAAGCTCATGACAAGGTGATATGGACCACTGAGGCAGAAGATGCATTTGTCGAGCTTAAGTTAGTTCTCTAGAACACTCCCACACTGTGGATACCAGACCCTGCTCATCCTTTTGTCCAGACAGTCGATGAGAAATCAGGATGTATGAAGTCAGTATTACTACAACAGCATGGAGGTAAGTTACAACCAATTGCATATTATTCTGCTAAACTTAACCTTATCACAGTGGGACTACCACTGTGTCTCAGAGCCATTGTCACAGCTGAAAAGGCTGTGGTAGCCTCACGAGACATAGTGGGCTATTCAGAGCTAACGTTATTGGTTCCACATGCTGTTTCTGCTCTTCTCCTAGAACAAAAAAAAAAACATTTCATCTGTCAGCTGCTCACTGTTTCAGATACAATGCTATGTTACTCAAAATTCCTAACATCACAGTGAAATGCTGTTCAATCTTAACCCCATGATGCTGTTACCCATGGAAGATTATGGCGAGCCTCACTGTTGCATGTCCACCATTTCCCAGATTTGTTCACATCGCTCTGATCTCAGCAAAGTTCCTTTGCAAAACTTAGACTTAGTGCTTCTTGTAGATGGCTCTGCCTCAAAAAATCCAGACTCAAGTAAGAACCTTGTTGGGTTCACAATGGTCTCTGCCCATGAAACCCTTGTTTCAGGGTCGCTTCCAAGTCACTTTTTGGCACAGGCTGCTGAACTAGTAGCCCTCACAGAGGTCTGTAAATTCACAGAAGGCAAGATAGCGACCATATACACAGACAGTAGGTATGCTTTTGGAGTAGCACATGATTTTGGTACATTGTGGTAACAATGTGGGTTCCTAATATCTAGAGGAAAACCTACAGCATATCACACACTCATCAAAGAACTGTTAGATGCCATTTTACTTCCTAAGCAGGTTGCCATTTGTAAATGCTCCTACTAACTCTATTGATGCGGTCTCCGCAGATAACGCTTCTGCTGATGCAGCTGCTAAAGCAGCTGCTTCCTAGGGTTCCCCATTTGCACTTGCATTAACCCTAATTGTGTCTCAGAATCTTCTTTCCAGGTTTGTTACACTCGAGCAGGTTCAGTCACCAGCCACATCATGGGAGATAGCATGCTGGGGGAAAAAAGCCAGTTGTGTGAAATGTAATGGGGTGTGGTATAGTCCTTATATCAGGCTAGGTCATGTGGGAATGCCCTGCCTCCCTAGTTGTTATTTCCCCATGTTTGCTAAGTTGATACATGGGCAGAACCATGTATCAAAAATGGGTATGATGAGCTATATGGCTGAGTATTGGTTCACAAAGGGGTTTTCAAATTTCTCCCAAAAATTTTGTGAAAAATGTCCCATCTGCATAGTACACAATATAGGGAAAGGTCAGAGTATGCCTATAGCTGCACACTCAACAACAGACATACCATTTGATCATTTGCAGATGGATTTTATTAAGCTCTTGCCTGTTGAGGGAAAGAATTACTGCCTAATGATTGTTGACATGTTCTCTAAGTGGGTAGCAGCATTTTCAACCTCCAAGCAAGATAAAGGTGCAGTAGCAAAGGCCCTGATGTCCAAAATGATTCCACATTGGGGCATCCCAAAGAAAATTAGCAGTGACAATGGCACCCCATTTTTAATCAGGCACTGAAACAAGTAAGTGAGGTGATGGGCTTTGACCTAAGACACCACTGTGCCTATCACCTGGTGAGTGCCAGTGCAGTAGAGAGAGAGAGAATGGCACATTGAAGAACAAACTGGCCAAATGCTGTGAAGATATGGGGCTGAATTGGGTAAAGGTCCTCCCTATTGGCGGTGCGCCTAGACGCAGAGGCTTTGTGCTCTCTGACTCAGAGTTTGTTTTTTCCATTCTATCTGGTTATAAACACCTATAGCTGGCTGGATATTTTATCTATAGGACAAAAGTTCAAGGGAAGCTTGTCATATGACTTTCTGCGTATCCACAACATTCTGGACGACATCGCATGGATTACAATCCCAGCTTTGAGGAGCCAGCAGTGGCGCAGAGAATGTAAACAAAAGAGGGGGTGCCAGGGCGGTGTGCTAGTGAGGCTAAGGAACCAGCTGCACAAACCACCACTTTCAAGCATTTTCCTCTCTAATGTGAGGTTTCTTGTGAACAAACTGGATGAGTGAAAGCTGCTGATTGTAACCGATAATCTTATCTGGGGCTGTTGCATTCTGCTGATTACAGAGACGTGATTGAATCTACTCATATCAGACATGGCTATCAAGCTAGCAGGCTACACAGCACACTGGCAAGACAAGTCGGAAAGCTCTGGTAAGAAAAGAGGAGGGGGGCTATGCATTTATGTAAACAACAGCTGGTGCACGAATTCCACAGTAGTTGCTAGACACTGCTCTCTGGATGTGGAGTTTATGACAATTAAATGCAGACTCTTGTACCTCCCCCATGAGATTAATGCTGCACTACTCACTGCTGTGTATATAGCACCAGATGCTAATGCTAACTCTGCTCTGGGGCTTTTTCATGACACCATCAGCAACAAACAGAACAAGTATCCCGAGGCTACTCACATCATTTCTGTGTACTTTAATCACTCTGATCTGAAAGTAGTCCTCTCCAAATTCCATCAATGCATAAAGTGTACAGCCAGGGGAGAAAATCACTGGACAAGTTGTACACAAACATCAGACGGGCCTACAGGGCTAAACCCCTAGCACACCTTGGCCAGTCTGATCACATGTCCCTGGTTCTGATCCCTGCATACACCCCCCTCTGGAAACAAGCTCCCATTACGACCCAGACTGTTAGCACATGGCCTGAGGATGCCTCCCTCCAGCTACAGGACTGCTTCCAAAGAACCAACTGGGAGATTTTTGCTCACCAGGACCTGGAGAACCACACTACAGCAGTCCTGGATTACATCAG
>JAOPUC010074009.1:0-11057 GCA_027564185.1 Cephalocassis borneensis | reverse complement strand
TGTTTGTTTAAGTCGTTTGCCACTCCACTTTATTCTCGTGGGTTCACATACCGCTGCCGTTATTTCCCCCTAATCACAAGTTTGTTGGTCTTCCAAAATGGCACAGGGTCTGTTTACTTCCGGTTTCAGGTGACGTCAGTGAAAGGGGTCTATAGGCTTCTGCCAAAGGCCGAGCCAAAAATAAATAATTCATTAATTTAATTAATTTTAATTTAAAATGCTGTACTGTTATCTAGCATGAAACAGCAAGTTAAACTCGTTTCCTCATCATTTTCCCCAAGAAACAGGCAGAGTATCGTATTTGGACAATTTAATGAAGAAATAGTAAAACTGCAATAAATTCAAATTACACAAGTAAATACAAATAATAAAATAATCTTTCTTCCACAGGTTACGCTAATCCTTAGCCTTTCAGGTAAGTATGCTTCTAATAAACAAAATCACAGAAAGTTACAAAATATACCCAACATCTCTTTTCTCTTACAAGTTCATTAATAAACTTACTGGGTTTACCACACGAAAACACCAGGATTAGATGTGTAGGCTGAACATGAACTTCCATTTGCTGTGTCATTACATGTGTCTCCTTTACTATTCAAACCAAAATGGCTGCCTTAACAGGAACTAGGAGGTCACAGGTCAAACAACAAAAATATTCAACTTAAGAGTCCTGTTTTTCAAAACACATTTTCCCTTCCCCTTACATTACACTCCCCACCTGGCACCTTTAGAGTGCCACATCTCTGCCTAAACCACCTTTGACTCCAGGAGTAAGACCACTTCAGAGATAGGTCTCAAGTAAGTCTTGGGGGGCTGGTGGGACACATTTTTCACTTCAACTTTCCTCACTAGTCCATCGGCACTTGGGATGGCCTTAATGACTCTTCCCTTTGTCCACTCATTTCTTCTGGCTCGTTTGTCTTTCAACAACACTATGTCTCCTTCCTTGAAGTTCTGCTTCTTGGTGTGCCACTTCTGTCTGACTTGAAGCATGCTCAAGTACTCTTGCCTCCACCTGGCCCAGAAAGTCTCTGCCAAAGCTTGAACTCTTCCACTGATGTTTCAAGATGTCAGCCTCTGCAAAGTTTCCTGGTGGAGCAGGTGGTATACCAATCTTCTGCATAAGCATTATAGCTGGGGTAAGTGCCTCAGGATCTGAGGAAACTGGAACAAGTGGCCTAGAGTTGATAATAGCCATAACCTCTGACATCAGGGTGCACAACACCTCATGAGTGACCTTTGGCTTTCCAGATTGGAGTAACATTGAATCGAGGATGCGCCATGCTGTTCTGATCATACACTCCCAACTTCCGCCCATGTTAGAGGCATGTGGGGATTAAGGATCCAAGTACACCTTTGGGTGCGAAGGTAGTTCTCTACACCATCCTCGTCAGGACCCATTCCCAACTTCAACTGTGTGCTGGCCCCAACAAAGTTGGTTCCACGGTCTGACCACAACTGTTTCACAGATCCTCTAACTGAGAAGAATCTGCAAAGGGCATTTATACAGCTCGAAGCACTCATGGACTATCACTTCTATGTGAACAGCCCTTGTGGACATGCATGTGAACAATACTGCCCATCTCTTGCTGTTGGAACTGCCTCCTTGTGTTCGGCATATGACGACCTCCCACGGACCGAAGCCGTCCAGACCTACGTAAGTAAATGAGGGTTCTTGTTGCAATCGCTCTTGGGGTAGGTCTGCCATTTGCTGCTGTTCCAATTTGCCATGTAGTTTCCTGCATGTCACACACTTGAAGATAAGACTTGATGGTTCTCTTAGCTCCTATTATCCATAGGCCACTTGCACACACAGCACCTTCTTTGAAGTGCCTTCCTTGATGTTGGACTCTGTCATGGTGGTGACGGACAAGCAATGTGGCAACATGGTGCCTACCAGGAATCAGGATCGGGTGAATCTCATCTACAAGTAAATCTGAGTGAGTGATGTGGCCTCCTACACGTAACAAACCTTCTTTGTCCATTACAGGGTGGAGTTTTTTTTCCAGAGGACTGTGTGAAGGTAAATCTTGACTCTGCTGAATGCACTTAACTTCTTCTGCATACACCTCATGCTGCACAGCCTTGATGATAATGTGTTCTGCTGTTGTGAGTTCCATGATTGTCATGCCTTTTCCACAGAAATGACAACCAACACATTGTGGATCTTACAATGGCCTTTGGAAACTCTGTACAACGTGCTTCAGCTGTACTACGGCTCTTATCAGTCTGCTCCAGGATGAAAACCTTTCAAAGAGTTCTGTGTCCAGCTGTATTCCTGGGACTTTTGTCAGGAAAGCTGTAACCTCAGGATGAAGCTCCACATCTGAGTCTGGATCAATCAGTTCAAAGTGAGCGTCCAATGTTGAATTCTCCAGGTTCAGCAAAAACTTTGGTCCAGTCAGCCAACTGGAACTTTGCAGCTGGTTAGCTAACAAACACCTTGTGGCATGGTAGGCTGGATTGTTTTCGGTGGACACATCTCCACTGACTCGGATGACTCGACTGACTGATTCTTTGTACGTGGTTATTCACAAACACATAGAATCACTGAGATGTATTATTTATGGAGCCCAACACCACCTTACTGTCTGTGAAGAATGTTATCCTATCCAGTTCTTGATCAAGATCCTCTCTGACTTGATCTACAATCTCTATGGCCAACACTGCTGCACAGAGCTCTAATCTAGGTATGGTGAGTTCTGCTAGAGATGCGAGTTTTGCCTTGCCAAAGACAAAGCTAACATCTTTGAGACCTTCTTCAGATTCCACCTTAAGGTAAGCTACTGCTGCAATGGCCTTTACTGAGGTATCTGAGAATATGCACAGTTCTGTGGCCTTGTCCCTTGTTAATGGAAACGAGGCATAGGTATGTGGGATGATCAACTCGTTCAGCTCCTGCAGAGAATTCTGCCATCTTTGCCATTTGATTAGCTTCTCATTAGGCAGAGGTGTGTCCCAGTCTGTACTTTGAGACACTAGCTCTCATAGGAGGAGTCTGCCTTGGACCGTCACCGGTGCCAGAAAGCCCAATGGATCAAACAGGCTGTTTATCGCTGACAAAACACCTCTGCACATGAAGGGTTTCTGGGATTCAAGAATGTTGAAAGTGAATTTATCCTCCATCATGCTCCAGACCACACCTAGACTATGCTGAACAGGTAAGTCATCAACTGCTAGATCCAGGGTTTCAATACCCGTGGCATGGTTCTTTTTAGGGAAAGCATCCATGACTTGTGCCCTATTAGAGGCGATCTTGTGAAGCTTTATGTTGTAACATTCCAGCAACTTCTGGGCTCTCTTCAAGACCTCAGTTGCTTCGGCCTCAGTTGGGAAGGACCTGAGGGCATCATCCATGTAAAATTATGTCTTAATAAACTGACTCACGTCTTTGCCAAAGTCCTCCTCACCTTCCTGAGCAGATCATCTTAACCCATACATTGCTACTGCTGGGGATGGACTATTCCCAAAAACATGGACTCTCATGCGATAATCCACCACTTCATTTTCAGGGTTGTTGTCCTTGAACCACAGAAAATGTAAGACATCTGTGTTCTTCCTGAACTAGAAAACAGTAGAACATCTGCTTGATGTCTGCAATGATGGCAACAGGATCTCTCCTTAACCTCATAAGCACTCCCAAGAGTCCATTGTTGAGGTTTGGCCCTTGAAGCAAGACTTCATTCAGTGACACTCCTTCAAAGCAGGCACTTGAGTCGAATACTACCCTAATTTTCCTAGGTTTCTGTGGGTGGTATACCCTGAACATGGGAAGGTACCACACTTCCTTTCCCTCCTCTAGTGATGGCACTCTTTCAGCATAGTTGTTTTCCAGGATCTTGTGCATGAACTCCATGAAATCCTCTTTCATGCAGGGTCTCTTCTGGAAAGAATGCTGCAGAGACTTGAAGCGATCATACGTGTACTGCCTGTTGTTGTTCAGATGCCTTCTTGGATTCTGAAACGGCAGTGGTACTGTCCAGCTGCCACATTCATTTCTGACAAACCCCTTATCCATTATCTGTAGGAAAGACAAGTCATCAACTGAAGGTGCTAGTTGATTGTTTCTCTCAGACCTTTGAAAGACTGCTTTGCCTTGATAGTTGTCTTGCTGCACTGGAACACATGACCAAGATAGACAGCTGTCCTGATTGCAACACTGACTAAAGTCTTCTTTGATCTTAACAACATTGTCACAGGGTTGCATGTAGCTGGGATGTCCATTTTCCATAAAACATGTCTTGAATGTGTTCACTGTCTTTGGTGAGTGAACTCCACTGAGACCTACATCGCCAACAATGACTCACCCAAGGTCATGCTTCTGGGCAAATGGAGCGTTCTGTGGCTCGTTGTACTGCTGATGTACTTTGTGGACCTGGAGTATGTCTTGGCCCAAGAGAAACCAGATGTCTGCAGAGTTATCCAGAGCAGGTGTTTCTTTAGCCATGGCTTGCATGTGACTATGATGAAATGCTGCCTCTGGAGTGGGAATTTCTTCTCGAGTTTGGCACATGATTGCACTCTATCAGAGTTGGTAGAGGAATGCTAAGTTCACCTGTGAATGGCTCAATGACATAGCCATGGGTTCTTCTTCCAGACACGTTAACAGCTCCTGTACATGTTCTTAAGATGTATGGTGCTTGTATGTAGAAAAACTCAAAGAACTCTGCCTTGGCTCTGTCTTGGCTAATGATACATTGCTTTGATCATCTAAGATCATGTATATCCTTTTGTTCTCTGAACAACAGCCTTGAGGGTATACATTAACCAGGCATATCTTAGAGCTTGACTTTCCACTGAAGCCTTTGCCACACACCTGTGTACATGCAGTTGTCCCGGATGTGCTTGACCCATCTCCAGGTACATTCTCTGGCTCCCTGCCATGATCTTTGGTGGGGCTCTGCATCTTTGCTGACTCCTTTTTTGCTGGTCTGGGATGGAGAGTGGCTACATGTCTCTCACTGTTGTACTCTGCACATTTTATTTGAGCTTCACAATTCTTAGCCAGGTGGAAGACTGAAGCACAACAGCGGAAACATATGCCTTTCTCTTTAAGCAGTTTCTTCCTGTCTTCAAATAGCATTGCCCTGAAACTCTTACAGTACATTTCTTAACCAGATGAGTTTTTTTTATGGATTGGACATGTGTTTGGATCCTCACTCTGCTTCTTTGCATCATCACTGGATTCTGCACACACACACACACACACACACACACACACACTCACTCACTCACTCACTCACTCACTCACTCTCTCTCTCTCTCTCTCTCTCTCTCTCTCTCTCTCTCTGGTTTTATGCACAGTAACTGGTTTCTTAGATTTCCATTCATTTACTTTTTTGAGATCGATGCTATATAACAGAATGCATTAAAACTTGGATCATGCCTTGCTTTAGCCTCTCTTCTCACAAACTGAGAGAAGACTGAGAATGGTGGGAAAAGCACTTTATCTTCCTTGTATTTGGACCCAAACACTATCCATTTTTCTTGTTGATGGAATGGTAACTTCTCTGAGATGAGACCAACTCCTTGTGCTGTATCGAGATAAATTAATCCACTTAGATAATCATCTTCCTTTGCAGCTTCTAGCACAAACAGCAAGTCACCAAGTTCTCTGAGCTTTTGATTGTCTGTTGGTGATCTTTGGAAAATTATCCAATTTAGCAAACAGAGCCTTCTCTATTGCTTCAGGAGCACCATAGCATTCGTACAGCCTTGTCCAAATCAAATTAAGACCCACTGATGGATGTCTAATATTAGCTGATTTTATCCTGTGAGCTAGCTGGCTTGATTCTGGACCTAACCACTTTATGAGCAGGTCAATCTGTTCATGGGCTGAGAGATCCAAGTTGTTCACAACACTTGTAAATGTTGACCTCCAGCTGAGGTAGTTTTCAGGGTGGTCATCAAATTTGATTAAACCACCTGATACTAGTTGACTTCTTATCAGAAACTTGGCCAGATCTGATGTACTGCTACTTACATCATGGCTGGGTGAAGAGTTTGGTGAGTAATGACTTGTCACCTGTTCTCTTTGACTGTTCAACCTATCGACTGGCCGAAGACCTTGAACGCTGGGCTCCGAGACCTCCTGCTGGCCACCTAGCCCACATGACCAAGAGCTGCCACAATGCACATGACATGGGCCGAAGTGTTGCTGGATCCCCTGGTCTGGACAATTCCTCTGCTGCGGTGGACCAGGAGAGCCATACACCTCATCCAGGGTAAGTAGATTGGTTGGCTGTCGAGACTGTTGGCTCAAATCTAATTCATCCTCCTCTGGGTGGCTATTTGCCATCTGCGTATGCTTTACTACATATTCACTGACTTTCTCATGAGCACTTCCAACCTTTTGGCAGCACTTTAAACTCTTCCAAGCTTCCATCAGAACCATATTTAATGACAGCAGCTTCCATAATAACTGCTTTGGCAACAGCTGCTTCCGCTTCTCTCAACTGGTTGAGCGCTTCTAATTCTGCCTCCAGTCGAGCCTTCTCCAACTTAATCTTCATTTCCTTTCAGCTAAATGATACTCTAGCCTTTGCTGCCTCCGCTTCTGCTTGTGCCCTTGTAGCTGCCAGGCTAACACTTAGCGATGAGCGTGTGGAACAGTGAGAGCTCGAAGAGTGGGATCTAACATCAAAATGGTCTTTTTCACTTTGTATCTTTGTTGTTGCTTCAACTGTAACTGCTGCCTGAGCACCTTTATCCCGCACTGTCTTCTGCTAAGGGGCACCCATTTTACTTTACTGTTCTCATCTAGCATGAAACAGCAAGTTAAACTCGTTTCCTCATTATCTTCCCCAAGAAACGGGCAGAGTGTCGTATTTGGACAATTTAATGAAGAAAAGCATTAAAAGCTGCAATAAATTCAAATTACACAAGTAAATACAAAATGTTACAAATAATTAAATACTCTTTCTTCCACAAGTTACGCTAATCCTTAGCCTTTCAGGTAAGTATGCTTCTAATGAACAAAATCACAGAAAGTTACAAAATATATCTAACATCTCTTTTCTCTTTCTTACAAGTTCATTAATAAACTTACTGGGTTTGCCGCACGAAAACACCAGGATTAGATGTGTTGGCTGAACTTCCATCTGCTGTATCATTACATGGGTCTCCTTTACTATTTAAAACAAAATAGCTGCCTTAACAGGAACTAGAGGTCACAGGTCAAACAACAAAATATTCAACTTAAGAGTGCTGTTTTTCAAAATACATTTTCCCTTCCCCTTACATTACACTCCCCGCCTGGCACCTTCAGAATGCCACATCTCTACCTAAACCACCTCTGACTCCAGGAGTAAGACCACTTCAGAGACCAGTCTTAGGTAAGTCTTGGGGGGCTAGTGGGACACATCTTTCACTTCAACCTTCCTCACTAGTCCATTGGCACTTGGGATGGCCTTCATGACTCTTCCATTTGTCCACTCATTTCTTCTGGTTTGTTTGTCTTTCAACAACACTGTCTCCTTCCTTGAGGTTCAGCTTCTTTGCGTGCCACTTCTGTCTGACCTGAAGCATGCTGAAGTACTCTTGCCTCCACCTGGCCCTCTTCCACTGATGTTTCAGGATGTCAGCCTCTGCAAAGTTTCCTGGTGGAACAGGTGGTATGCCAATCTTCTGCATAAGCAGTATAGCTGGGGTAAGTATCAGAGGTGCCTCAGGATCTGAGGAAACCAGAAGGAGTGGCCTAGAGTTGATAATAGCCATAACCTCTGACATCAGAGTGCACAACACCTCGTGAGTGACCTTTGACTTTCCAGCTTGGAGTAACATTGAATCGAGGCTGCATCGTGCTTTTCTGATCATACGCTCTGAACTTCTGCCCATATTAGAGGCATGTGGGGAATTAAAGATCCAAGTACACCTTTGGGTGCAAAGGTAGTTCTCTGCACTGTCCTCATCAGGACCCATTCCCAACTTAAACTGTGTGTTGGCCCCAACAAACTTGGTTCCACGGTCTGACCGCAACTGTTTCACAGGTCCTCTAACTGAGAAGGGTCTGCAAAGGGTGTTTATACAGCTCAAAGCACTCATGGACTCAATCACTTCTATGTGAACAGCTCTTGTGGACATGCATGTGAACAATACTGCCCATCTCTTGCTGTTGGAACTGCCTCCTCATGTTCAGCATGTGACGACCTCCCATGGACCGAAGACGTCCAGACCTATGCAAGTAAATGGGGGCTCTTGTTGCAATCGCTCTTGGGGTAGGTCTGCCATTTGCTGCTGTTCGAACTTGCCATGTAGTTTCCTGCATGTCACACACTTGAAGACAAGACTGTTGATGGTTCTCTTAGCTCCTATTATCCAAAGGCCACTTGCGCGCACACACAGCACCTTCTGTGAAGTGCCTTCCTTGATGTTAGACTCTGTCATGATGGTGATGGACAAGCAATGTGGTAACATGGTGCCTACCAGGAATCAAGAGTGCGTGAATCTCAAAGTCTGAGTGAGTGATGCAGCCTCCTACACATAAACCTTCTTTGTCCATTACAGGGTGGAGTTTCATCAGAGAACTGTGTGAAAGTAAATCTTGACTCTGCTGAATGCACTTAACTTCTTCTGCATACACCTCATGCTGCACAGCCTTGATGATGTATTCTGCTGTTGTGAGTTCCGTGCTTGTCATGCCTTTTTCACAGAAATGCCAACCAACACATTGTGGATCTTACAATGGCCTTTGAAAACTCTGTACAACGTGATACAGCTCTTATCAGTCTGCTCCAGGATGAAAACTTTTCAAAGCACTCCATGTCCAGCTGTGTTCCTGGGACCTTTGTCAGGAAAGCTGTAACCTCAGGACGAAGCTCCACATCTGATTCTGGATCAATCAGTTCAAAGTGAGCATCCAATGTTGAATTCTCTGGGTTCAGCCAAAACTTTAGTCCAGTCAGCAAACTGGATTTTTGCAGCTGGTTAGCTGACCTTGTGGCATGGTTGGCTGGATTGTTTTCGGTGGACACACATCTCCACTGACTCGGGTGACTTGACTGACAGATTCTTTGTACACGATTATTCACAAACATATAGAATCACCGAGATGTATTATTTATGTAGCCCAAAACAACCTTACTGTCTGTGAAGAATGTTATCCTATCCAGTTCTTGACCAATGTCCTCTCTGACTTGATCTGCAATCTCTATGGCCAACACTGCTGCACAGAGCTCTAATCTAGATATGGCGAGTTCTGTTAGAGGTGCAAGTTTTGCCTTGCCAAAGATGAAGCTAACATCTTTGAGACCTTCTTCAGATTCCACCTTAAGGTAAGCTACTGCTGCAATGGCCTTTACTGAGGCATCTGAGAATATGCACAGTTCTGTGAGTTTGGCCCTTGTTAATGGAAACGAGGCATAGGTACATGGGATGGTCAACTCGTTCAGCTCTTGCAGAGAATTCTGCCATATTTGCCATTTGATTAGCTTCTCATTAGGCAGGGGTGTGTCCCAGTCTGTACTTTGAGACACTAGGTCTCGTAGGAGGAGTATGCCTTGGACCATCACCATTGCCAGAAAGCCCAATGGATCAAACAAGCTGTTTTACCATTGACAAAACACCTCTGCGCATGAAGGGTTTCTGTGATTCAAAAATGTTGAAGGTGAATTTATCCTCCATGTTCCAGACCACACCTAGACTATGCTGAACAGGTAAGTCATCAACTGCTAGATCCAGGGTTTCAATGCCCTTTGCATGGTCCTTTTTAGGGAAAGCATCCATGACTTGTGCCCTATTAGAGGTGATCTTGTGAAGCTTAATTTTGTAACGTTCCAGCAACTTCTGGGCTCTCTTCAAGACATCAATTGCTTTGACTTCAGTTGGGAAGAACCTGAGAGCATCATCCACATAAAAGTCTGTCTTAATAAACTGACACATCTTTGCCAAAGTCCTCCTCACCTTCCTGAGCAGATTGTCTTAACCCATATGTTGCTACTGTGGGGGATTGACTATTCCCAAATGCATGGACACGTGATAATCCACCACTTCATTTTCAGGGTTGTTGTCCTTGAACCACAGAAAACATAAGACATCTGTGTTCTTCCTGAACTAGAAAACAGTAGAACATCTGCTTGATGTCTGCAATGATGGCAACAGGGTCTCTCCTAAACCTTAAGTACTCCCAAGAGTCCATTGTTGAGGTTTGGCCCTTGAAGCAAGACTTCATTCAATGACACTCCTTCAAAGCGGGCACTTGAGTCAAATACTACCTGAATTTTCCCAGGTTTCCGTGGGTGGTATACCCCGAACATGGGAAGGTACCACACTTCCTTTCTCTCCTCTAGTGATGGTGCTCTTTCAGTGTGGTTGTTTTCCAGGATAATATGCATGAACTCCATGAAATCCTCTTTCATGCAGGGTCTCTTCTGGAACGAACGCTGCAGAGACTTGAAGCAGTCATGTGCATACTGCCTGTTATTGTGCAGATGCTTTCTTGGATTCAGAAATGGCAAATGGTGCCATCCAGCTGCACATTCATCTCTGATGAACCCCTTATCCATTATCTGTAGGAAAGACAAGTCATCAACTGAAGGTGCTAGTTGATCATCTCTCTCAGACCTTTGAAAGACTGCTTTGCCTAGATAGTCATCTTGCTGCACTGGAGCACATGACCAAGATAGACAGCTGTCCTGATTGCAATGCCGACTGAAGTCATTGATCTTAACACTGTTGTCACAGGGTTGCATGTAGGTGGGATGTCCATTTTCCATAAAACATATTTTTAATCACGCTTCTCAGCCTCCAAGGGAAGGTTTACTCCAGGGTACTGGAGAGGAGAATTTGACCAATAGTCAAACCTCGGATCCAGGAGGAACAATGCAGTTTTTGTTCTGGACGTGGAACACTGGACCAGCTCTCTACCCTTCATAGGGTGCTCTAGGGTTCATGGGAGTTTGCCCAACCAGTCCACATGTGCTTTGTGGATCTGGAGAAGGCATTCAACTGTGTCCCTTGTGGTATTCTGTGGGGGGTGCTTCAGGAGTATGGGGTTCGGGGCTCTTTGCTAAGGGCTGTCCGGTCCCTGTACAAACGGAGCAGGAGTCTGGTTCGCATTG
>JAOPUC010073748.1:0-11171 GCA_027564185.1 Cephalocassis borneensis | reverse complement strand
GTTATAGTCCTATGAAAATCCATGACCTTGAGTTTGACATTTCAAAGTCATTCAAGGTCAAAGATCATGGTGCCAAACAAAAGCCCATATGGAATTTCCTGTAAGTTGAGAATGGTAAATATCTGTCTACCATCAACCGTTTTCAAGTTACAGCCCTCTGAAAATCCGTGATCTTGAGTTTGACCTTTCAAGGTCAAAGATCATGGTGCCAAATGAAAGGCCATATGGGAGGTCCTATATGCTCATGATATTTGTCTATCAGCAAACGTTTTTGAGTTATAATGGAAAATGCTATTTTGACCGAAAGGTTGAACTTTCCGGTGACCCGATTACCCCTAAAACTTAAATCGGGTAATCTACAGACCATTGCCCACCTACCCTGAAAATCTGAAGTCAATCAGTGCAACTGGCTAGACGCTAGATTGTTAACAGACATGCACAAGCAAACAAACCGCACTGATTACAATACAGTAAAAACGTTGTGTAATAACTCAAGGGTGTAGAAAAACTAATAATTTAAGACTCTCAGGCAACATGATTTGCACAAGATTAGAAAGATTTCCTATAGACCCTATTGACGTGACGTCATTACCACTTGGTCAAAATGTCAACACCGCTATTTTGGACGTAAAACAGACTAGCACATAGACCCGTCTAATACTGTTAGTATTGCTGAAATGTACAATGACAATCGGTTGTTCGGTATTTGGATGTACAAATAATAATAAAAAAAAATCCTCAGCTGTCATTTTATAGATTTTCTAAAGATCCTGAACATTGGAATAAATGGATATCGGCTGTTAAATGTGTGGTATCAGAGTCTGAGAACAGTACATTGGAACCATCCATGTATAGTAGAATTTGCAGCACACACTTTATATCTGGTTAGTATTTCATCTCTGTCATATTAAATGACCAGTTTCTGTTGTGAAACCAAGTCAGAGACCCAAAGTATACAGACAGATCTATATGCTGACTTCCTGGAAAACAACATTTATACGATAGAATACATGCAATATTAGAAGCATTATATGTATTAGTATTGAGTATGTAAGCTTGTTTATAAAACAATGTGATAACAGTAAAGTGAAAGTAATGCCTTATTGTAATGCTTTAAAATGAATATATCCATCATTAGTAACGACCAAAATGAATTAATAAAGCAGGGAAAAAAAATAATATAAATTTTGTTATTTTATCATCAAGCACAAAACTATCAAATCATGGTGTCCGGATCCCACAAAAAGGCAGCCTTGCCCCAGGGCTAATCTCGCATGACGTCAGATGTGGAACCCCGGTTATCTGGGTCATGTCCGGTCATCTGACTCTGTGCTTGTTTACTCGCTGAAATTGGATATTGTTGATGGAATCTTACAAAAATAATGATGGGAAAGTGCTGTGTTGTGTTTGGATGTTCAAATTGAGTTCACAAATTTCTGAGAAATGACACTAATCTAAAGTGACAGTGGGTGAAGTTTGTGCAAACGAAGTGGGCAAATTTCGCGTCGCCACCGGAGAAAAGTCAAGTGGAAATTTGTTAGCAGCATTTCGACAAGAACTGCTATGAAGGACAGGTGTTCTTAAATGGAACAGATGACAGGCCAGAAGAGAAAAACTTTTGAAACCAGGAAATGTGCCAACTATCCAGACATCTACATGTGCCAGTGCAGTGTTTAATCCCAGTGCCAAATGATCGGAGACCACCAGTCCAGGACAACTTACACCCCCCTGTCAAGAAGAGGAGCACTAAGGACAAGTTGATAATAGCCTGTGTAAATATGCATCTTTTTTATTGTCATCAGTTAATAACCACCAGCTAATGATCTAGACCAGTGTTTCGCAAAGTGTGGTCCGCGAGAGACCTCAAGTGGTCCGCAAGGTGATCTACAAATGTAGTCAGTGTTTTCAAGATAAGCTAGCGTATGCTTTGTAACATTATTAGAAAGTTAAATTTATCCAATCTTGTTTTTAATGGCAATCAAACAGGCCTGTAATTTCATCATTATTATTACCGTATATTTGGGACTATAAGGCACACTTAAAATCCTTAAGTTTTCTCAAAAATTGACAGTACGCCTTATAATCCAGCTCTCCTTATGTATGATTACTTGTTGTGCTTACTGACTGATTTTATGTGGTACAATGTGCTCAAAATTTGTCGAAATGTGTAAGTATGACTTTGGTAAGCAACGAAGCCGCTCTGCTCAATGGATATCCAGAGCATTATGGTACGATGTGTCACTACTTGATCGGCCTCTTGACAGGACCCCTGAGCAGTGTACAAGACTGCCTGACTGTAATGTCTATACGTACTGTGCTTCAACATTATATTACAGCACATTCATGCATACGTAAAAGGACCCCCAAAATGGCACCTGTTAAGAGGCATGCTTACGAAGTGTGTTTCAAGCAGGTTCGAAGAGGAATGAATCAATAAGTGAGTGTATTTTTCTGTACCGGTACTTGTTGTTACAACTGAGTGAAATAAAGTTTAATTTACCAGACTGTGTTGTTTTGCCTAATGTGCCTTACAATCTGGTGCACCTTATGTGTGAACGTAGACATGGTGATTCACAGTGCGCCATATAATCAGCCATATAAGTCTTATCACCCAAAAAATATGGTATTTAAAAGCGTTCTGCATCTGATAAAACTTGTAGTGTGCACATACTCTTATTCTGCCTCTCGTCTCTAGGCAACAGTCAACTCACAAATCTCTGCCTCACAGGAAACAGGCAGGCAGACCTGAAAACAAGCAAGCGAAAATTCTGAACATATAATAGGCTAATCCTATCTAGCTTATGTTTGTGGCGATTTTTTTAATTTACTGAAAGTGAACAACAAGGATGGAGAAGTGGCTGACAGGTTCAGTTAGTATACATCAGCACCACTCCTCCCATTAAGAAAAAAAGAGTCAGTTTTGAGCAGAAGACAAGTAAGTGTAATCTGTTAAATCTAAAATTTGTTTTGTTAATTTCAGTTCATTCATGTTCCTCCTAATTTTGAACAATTTTGAACTACTGATATGAAATGTTCTGATTAACTGTTTGCTGAATTTTAAACCTCCATACTTTTGCCTTTAAAAACCACAGAGGATATGGAATGGATAGGCTTTTAAAGTATTTAGTTAACCATATTTTTTTTTCAGCAAGAAACAGAATTAACAAATGTTTATTTGAAAAATGTTGAAAAAAATTTTTTTCCAGTGGTGTTTATAAATCAGAGACTTGGGTCTATCTTTATTTAACCATTAAGAAAAAACATCATAAATTATCATGATTATGATACATTGGCTTGTATAAGTATTCATTGTCCTTGAACCGTGAACCTTTGTTGTCGTGCAACCTGGAACTTAAATGGAATTGACATGAAACAACACAAAATATGATTCAATATTCATGTGCATCCTGTTTGTTAAGCAGTACCTCTCTCTCTGGATTGATGTCGTCCTACAGTCTCTTCTCAAGCAAGGTATGGTGACTGTGTACCAGCTCGTACAATACACCTGTCAATCCAGTACCTAAATCTGATGGTACCTGGTGTTTTACACAAGATTTACGTAAGATTAATGAACTGATTGTTCCTGTTGTCCTTTGTAATGCCACAGGTTCCTGCTCATCATTGCTGTTTTTCTGTTATTGATCTCTATATGAAATCAATATAGATTAATTAATATATTAATCTAATATTGCTCTGCCTTTTTCATGCACAGTGGGAGATGGTATTCTTTGACATGTTTTGCCTTAAGGTTTCATTAACTCTCCTGTTTTTTCAGCCGTAATTCAAATTCATAATGCACTCTGTGACCTCTCCCTCCCTCAGGGCTCTGTGGTCCTGCAGTATGCAGACAATCTTCTGGTATTTGCTGAGTCACCAGAAATCTGCCAGGATGCTTCCTTACGCCTGTTCCAATATCTGGCACACAAGGGCTTTAAGGTTTCCAGGACCAAGTTGCAATATTGCATGGACACTTAAGTTTTTGAAGTTTTGAACTTTCTCAAGGCTGTCATTCTAGACACAAAATGCCCTGCAACTAAACATGCACTGATGTCTTTTCTGGGTCTTATCAATTACTGCAAACAATGGATCCCTGACTGCTCTTTATATGACAAGATTCTCCATTCTGCAATCTCTCATCACAATCCACTGGAACACCCTTTGACCTGGACTGACACTATGGTGGACGCTTATCACACCCTCAAAAGCACCCTTTGTTCTGCCCCAGCCCTGGGTTTACCTGATTACTCCAAGCCCTTCCATCTCTATGCCTGTGAACAACAAGGCACAGCCTCTGCGGTGTTGGCCCAGGAGCATGGGGGGATGCGTCCTTGTGCGTTTTTATCTAAAACGTTAGACACTGTTGCTCAAGGCTTACCTGCATGTCTAATGGCTGTCACCGCATGTGCTCTGATGGTTTTAGATGCAGAAAAATTGGTTTTGTCTCACTCACTGATTTTGCACTAGTCACATCAAGTTAAACAGGTGTTGCAAAATGTACAGGCCCAACATATGACTGTCCAGCGATGCTCTGGATATGAAACCATTCTCTGTTCTACTGACAATCTCAAAATTCGTGCCACATCCTCTTTTTCAATACTGCAGGTCATGCTCTTGCACACCTTCTTCAATCTCAGGACGACAATCTGGATGACACTGATCATGACTGTCTATCTGAAATCGTACATACTACAAGTATCAGGTCTGATCTCTCCTCCAGCCCTCTAGGGATGGGGGAAGTACTCTTTGTTGATGGCTTTTGTTCCAAACCCTCAGATGGTGTTTTCCTCTGTGGTTATTCTGTGTTCACTGCCTGATATTGTGCATGAGGCATACACTCTTCCTTTCTCTTTGGCTCAGGCAGCTGAGTTGTATGCTCTCATGCGTGCCTGTATTTTGTCTCAGGGAAAGGATGTCACAATCTACACAGACTCTCATTATGCCTTTGGTGTGGCTCATGATTTTGGGAAGATTTGGCAGTCTCGAGGCTTCCATGCCGCAGATGGGAAGCCTATTTCTCACTCTACCTTAGTACAAAATCTCATTGATTCTTGTCCTCTCCCTAGGTCACTCGCCATAGTTAAAACTAAGGCACATACCTCAGGAAACACATCTGAAATCATGGGTAATTCTTTTGCCAATCATATTGCAAAACTTGCTTCTGCTTCTGGTGTAATGTCTCCTGGCCTAGATCCTTTGCCATGTAATACCTCTTGCCTTGCCAGCTCACTGATTCCTGACTTAGATCTTTTTTCTTTACAGACTTCAGCCTCTACAAATGACTCTGCTTTTTGGCAGTTACAAGGCACTTATGTTGCCTCTGATGGCCTATGGTATAGTCAGGATGGTCACCTTTGTCTTCCATCTCACTGCCTTCCCTTCTCATGCACGAATTTCAAGGCATGACACATCGCGCATGAAGGGGGGTGAAGGGGGACATGAACAAACTTTTTTGTATAGCTAATTTAAACAGTTTGGTGGACTCAATTCTTGAGAGATGCCTCATCTGCGCACAACATAACCCCTCTAAAGCAGGTGTGAAACATGAGTGTTTACCCATACCCATGTCTCCATTCCTAGAATGGCAAATCAACTTCACACACATGCCTCCCTGCAGGCCGTTTAAATATCTCCTGGTGATTGTGGACAAATTCTCTAAATGGTTAGAAGCTTTTCCCTGTTCTAGAGAAAACACGAAGGTAGTTACTCATATTCTGGCAAAAGAAATAATACCTCGTTATAGACTCAAAGGTACCCCTTTTAACTCAAAAGTCACACAAAACCTTTGCAAGTATCTCTCACTAAACTGGCATTTTCGCATTCCATACCACCCTCAATCCTCTGGTATCGTGGAACGTACTAATCAAAAATTGAAAGACAAACTAACTAAGACCATGCAGGCCACAGGCTCAAAAAATTGGTTCGACTTATTGCCAGCCACTTTGGCTGAAATTCATATGACACTAAAACCTAGCATAGGGGGATACTCCCCCTATGAAATTAATTTTGGAAGACCTTTCCCTCTCCCCTGGAAGAAGGGAACTCCAGCTCTAGGTACCTTTGATTTGAAAACACATATGGATGAGTATTCTGCAGCCCTTATAGATAAGTTGCATAAAATTTGTAGCAAGGTCAATAGTACAATATTGTCTCCACCATCAGCACCCACACACCCCTTTCACGTGGGAGACAAGGTGCTGGTGTGACTTTTTAAACAATTTGGACAATTGGGAGAACCTAGGTATAGTGGGCCTGCAGAAATAGTCACCATTACTCATACTGCTGTTTAACTGATCTTTTTCCACAGTGGATCCATGCCATGCAATTGAAGAAGGCTCCATAATAAAGCTGTTTTACAATGAGAAGTTTGCTATTAATGTTTTCTCTGTGTTCCTATCCAGTCTCTGTTCTCTCTCTATCTCTGAGCTCTACACAGATTTGACATGACATCTGTGCAGCCCTGGCCAATTGAGAATCCTCAGATTACTCCCTGTAAGATGTTGTGAACAAAGAGGGGATCTCGCGCCCAGTCTGGGACCAATCATCCTCACTACAACCATGAAAGTCCTCATCACAAGTTTCATGACCATTCTAATGCTGCTCAGAGCAGGGTTACCTGCTCAAGCTGGACCTCGAGACAACATCTTCTGGCAATTCGCTAACGGGACTGCACAAGCACACACGAATGAAAGTTGTTATGTATGTCATCTGATGTCACCTTCTACTATTATTACATGTCCACCTCTATGCTCTGAAGCTCTGTATTATGCATGGGGCCCAAGGGGCCAACCTTTCAAATTTTGGGGCCCTTTCTGTAATTACTCTCCTCACCCCTCTGTGGTAGCAATGTTAAACCAGACTTCTTCAGTATCTAGCACAGACACCCTTGACATTGTCTTACAGGATTCTGTTCTCAGTACTTTGCAGGTCGATATGCCTTCTAATTTAATTTTCCCCTCACCGTTTTAGAACAAATTACTCTGAAGGAAGTAACGTGTATTTGGGACAAATTCCTAATTCTCAATGTAATCACATATATGATCAGAATTCCACCACCTCTCCATGTCCTTGCTGGGTCCCAAATTCATGCCAATGTAACCCTCCGCTAACTAATTGCACATGCAACAGTATCAGGTATGTCAATAATACATGTAGGGCTCATCCTGATTGTGTTCCACCGCACCCTAATAATTATCCTGGTGTTAAATTAGCATTAAACTGGTACTGTTGTAATAGATCTGATCTCTTTGTTTCTTTTCCCACCAATTGGTCAGGCATTTGTGCTCCCATACAACTCAAGAATGCTATCATTGCTATCCATCCCCTCTCTGCTCATCACCCGAAACAAGATGCATATGGTACTTTCCCCACCCCCAGCATATCAGCTTACTACTAAATGGCACTGTTTCTGGACGTTGCTGTTTCCTCATTTTGGCGTAATCTGATCTGTGGAGGGAAGTAGAAATAACACATTATCACTTAGCCAGCTTTGTTAATGAAACCACTAGAGCTATAGATGGTATTAGGACTGAATTAACTGCCCTGTGTCTAATGACTACTCAAAATCATATGTCCCTTGATATTTTGTTGGCAGAAAAGGGGGGTGTTTGTGCTATGGTCGGAGAAAGCTTTGCAATTTTGTCCCTGCTAATGATAACCCAGATGGAAAAATAGGTGCAGCCGTACATCAAATAAAACAGATCGCTTAACAACTGGAGCATGACTAGCATGGAGACTCAGCTGGGTGGACATGGTTCACTAAACTGTTTGGGAAATGGACTGCGATTTTAACTATGTGTATACCAGTGATTGTGGTTTTCATTTTGTTTCTTTTGTTTGGACCCTACATTTTTAAATGCTTGATGGATAGGATATATAAGATGATAAATGTTTTTACCCATAAACCCCCGTGCAGGGAAAACAATGTATATTATCCTGCTAGGGTGTAATAGTAGTCTAATCTGATACTATAGTACTGATAGAATAGTATCAAAGAGGGGGAATTGTTAAGAATTTATTATTTTAATATTTTAGCTTTTCATCCTTTAGCTTTTAGATCCTTTTATTATTTTAAACTATTTCTGTTTAACTTGACCAAGAAGGCATTAATTCTTAATTCATGTGACCTTCTTTGCCAGACTAGACATAGTATCTTTGTTTAAAAATTCCATTACTGTCGTAAAGAACATCTTGCTCTGTGTTGTGCATAAATGCTGATATCTGTTAAGAACATCTGCTGATATGAAATGTATACAGAACATTTTCCTCATGATTGATCCAAGGTTTCACTCACACACATACATATTGATGTAATTAAGATGTGAACTGCTCAGACCAAGGTTTACTGACCTAGTCACAAGATATCAACACATACAGCTGATGTCATTCACACACACATACATACACACACACACACACACACACACACACACACACACACACACTCATTCATGGATGCACACATACATAGCTGACATCATAGTCTGATGTCAGACACACCCACATGCACACCCACAGCATATCCACACAGACACACAGACACACACTATGCCTTCAGAGAGATAAACAAAATGTATAAAAAGTTTCTGTGGATTTTCCATCTTCGTCGAAACTGTGAATAAAGATGGTGAAACCAATCTCTGGGTCCCTGTCTGTTCTTCATGGTTCTCACCCCAGAATTCTGCGGAGGCACGGAGACACTGGTCTTGAGAGGTTAATCGCTCCGGCTGGGGGTTAAGAGGTGAATCACAAACCTATCAATTTGGGGGCTTGTCCAGGATGCCATCAGCCAGGTGAGAGATCTTTTGATTTTTTTTTAGGGGACTTCCACCTGGTTGGTGGTATCTGAAAAAACAGTTATCCTCGTGAATAGTTTCACGGGACAATTTGTGTATCCTCATGAATAGTTTCACAGGATGATTTGTGTATCCTCATGGAGAGTTGCCACAGGCTGATTTGTGTATCCTCATGAATAAGTTGTCACGGGATGATTAGAGCACACTTGTCTGTGTGAGTTGACACAGAATAATTAATCTCAAGATGATCCCTTCATGCCACCATGGGGGAAAATTGTACTAAAGTACTCAGACCTGATCCTGAAGAAACTCCATGGGATTGGATGAACCACTGTGATTTAGAATTATATACCAATCCGTGGTTAGACAATTTGGCCGGTTGGACAGAATCCCAGCCTCAGTCTTTGATTTATCCTCACACCGGAACTTTTAAATCAAAATACCTCGCTTCAGCACATAGACAGATATACGAGGGATTTGGCAACCCAGAATGGAATTATGATTATATGACAAAAGGCTATTTAGAATGGGTTAGATTGAAATCAATATGCGATGATTTTCATGGAATTAAAGAAACTAAAGAGCAAAAGAAATCATTACCATGCCCCAAGCCTGAATATAAAGCAAAACCTGTTTTGTCTCAATCTGTTATTGTTACACCACCTACAGTCTCTGCTCTCCCGCCGATGTACGAGGGAACAAATAATGTTCCTGCATACACACCGGTCAGAAAACTATATCTGGAGTTAAGTAATAATTCATCAGACCTAAAAGATGATATTAAAATGTTGCCTTCCTTAGACAAATCACTTTACTTTGTAGACATGCTCATAAAAATGTCACGACACTGCCAGCTGGTCAGAGCAGATTACTGTTTTATTCTTCTTGCCATTCTAGGTGACAGTTATGATGAAACTGCATTAATAGCTGCAGTGCCATGTCTAGATCCTAAGAATGATGAATACAAAGTGGTTAAAACTAAGATAGAAGGAGATGGCAAAACCACCACAAAGAATGAGTTTAAGTTCTACTGGCAGGATATCAGTAAAGCTATGGAGGAACTAAAGGCACAATTGACACGTTATCTGCTCTCACAACAGCAGGCTAACCATGATCTTTCACAGGTTATTAATTGTAAATAGGAGAAGGCTGAAGTCACTTCAAAGTTTCTGAAGCATTTTAGCGAGATGTGGACTTGTCTGGGAGACATGCAATTAGATCAGCAGCAAGCCAGTCCCCTCTTAGGGGTTAGATCAGTTAAATTTAACCAGTCTTGTTTTTAACGGCAAACAAATGGGCCTGTAATTTCATCATTATTATTACCGTATTTTTGGGACTATAAGATGCACTTAAAATCCTTACATTTTCTCAAAAATTGACAGTACACCTTATAATCCAGCGTTCCTTATGTAAGATTATTTGTTGTGCTTACTGACCGATTTTATGTGGTACAATGCACTCAAAAATTTGTCAAAATGTGTAAGTATGACTTTGGTAAGCAACAAAGCTCTTCCGCTCAATGGATATTCAGAGCATTACAGTCCTTGTAACAGGACCCCTGAGCAGTCTACAAGACTGCCTGACTGTAATGTCTATAATACCAGACTGTGTTGTTTTGCTTAATGTGCCTTACAATCTAGCGTGCCTTATGTGTGAACATAGACACATTAATTCACAGTGCGCCATATAATCCACCTTCTGCATCAGACCAAAAACTAAGACAGAAGTATGTGATGGCAAAATTGTGATGTTATGTGTTAATAACACTAGAACTCCAGTTCCCATAATGCCTTGTGAGCTAGGCATGTGCACTAGATAAAAGAGAAGCAGGAAATGTTTTGTTTTGTATGCCTGGACATGCCGCTGCAGTAACGTGTAATAAAACACAAGTTTATTCAACATGCCTCATCTGATATCTGCAATGAGCAGCCACAGATATCTCTGTCTTATACTTACAGTAGAAGAGTAAGTATAGTTTATCTCTCTATTATAGTTGAATCTCTGACCTAACAGAGCCGGTTTTGGTGAAAAAAAAAATGCTGTGGTGCTCCTGTTTCAGGCTGTTCTAGTTTGGTGGAAGAGTGGGTGGGGAGAGAAGGACAGGATTTCAGCTCTTACTCATGAATATTCATGACATGTAAGCATGTCGCTTCTGATTGGCTAACAGCACTGTGGCATTCCCTCCAGTGGGTTATGGGTGAGGACATGACTACTAATTTTCGAAGTGATGTAAGTTTGTAGGGCTTTTTCTGATTCGCTCATTTTTCTGTCTATTTTCTTTTATAGGCTAATACAGGGAATAGGGGTAGAAGAACATTTTCACATGCAGCATGCATATGCAACTCGGAGTGACCTATGGTATTTCAAAAAGAGCAAGTA
>JAOPUC010072995.1:0-11484 GCA_027564185.1 Cephalocassis borneensis | reverse complement strand
TGCCCTTCCTGACACAACCCTCTGTATTTATCCGGGCTTGGGACCGGCACAAGAAGACACTGGCTTGTGTCCCCTTGTGGCTACATTTCCCCTTGTGGCTACATTTGTAGCTACCTGCTTACCTAAATAGGTAACGGTTGCTTTGCCAAACTCGCATTTGGCAAGGTTCAAGGTCAATGAAGCTTTACACAAACGATCGAAGACTGTATCAATTAACTGAAGATGATTAGACCACGAGGACGAATGTAATACAATGCCATCCAAATATGCCTCACAGTTCGAGATGCCAGCTAAAACTTGGCACATCAAGTGTTGGAATGTGGTGGGAGCATTCCTCAGCCTGAATGGCATGACTTGATATTGCATGAAACAATCTGGAGTAACAAAAGCGGAAATCTCAGCAGCACGAGATGTAAGCGGGACCTGCCAATAATCTTTAAGAAGGTCAAGCTTGGTAACAAACTTGGCAGAGCCAACTCGATCCACACAATCCTCCATCCAGGGGAGTGGAAACGAGTCAGGTTTTGTAACTGCGTTGACTTTTCTGAAGTCGGTACAAAATCTAAATGTTCCATCAGATTTTGGAACCAAGATACATAGGGAGCTCCATGGACTAGAGCTAGGCTCAGCTAACCTATGATTGACCAAATACTCAACCTCAGAAATCATCACCACCCTCTTTACCGGATTAACATGATTTGCATGCTGTTTGATTGGGGGATGATTGTTCACATCAATATCATGACTAAGGACATGAGTCTGCATAGGGACATCTGAAAATAAATCAGAGTAAAACTCAATCTATTGCTGGATATCCTTAGCACGATCATCTGGCAAATCTGAAAGAAAATTGGTGAGGTTAGTCAGCAACTCAAAATTCTTAAGATGTGGAAAAGACACTGGATCACGAAAACTCAGGCCATCCTCCTCTGGGGAATAAGAGGAGAGCACAGGAGCACACGAAGCAACAGATACAGGAGACGCAGACTCAGATAGTTCACTCCCCACCACCTCACCATCACGAGACACGTATAGCTTTAACATATTCACATGACAGACGCGAGTCTTGCGCCTCCTTTCAGGTGTATGGATCATATAGTCTGTCTCACGCAATTTGGACACAATTTCAGAGGGCCCAGAAAATTTGGCCTGTAACATTGATCCCACCATTGGCAGCAACACTAAAACTTTATCCCCCACCTGAAAGGAGTGCAGAACTGACTTGCAGTCAAAACAAATCTTCATTTTTGACTGAGCAGAAGACAGAGCTTTCTGAGCATAGGCACAAGCATTGTGGAAGCGTTCACGAAACGAACAAACATAATCCAAAACGTTTTTCTGCTGAGGAGCTGTGGTCTCACACCCCAACTGCTCTCTAAGCAGCTTCAACGGACCTCTCACGGTGTGGCCAAACACCAGGTCAGCAGGACTGAAACCTAGTGACTCTTGGGTTGTTTCATGCACAGCAAACAAAAGCAGTGGGAGACCTTCATCCCACTCCTTTGCAGAGTCGTGACAGTAAGTGCGAAACAGATTTCAGTGTCTGATGGAATCTTTCCAGAGCTCCTTGCGACTCTGGGTGATATGCAGTAGATGTAACGTGCGTAATGGACAACTGCTGTAACACCTGTGTGAACAAACGCGACAGGAAATTTGATCCCTGATCAGTTTGCACCACTTTTGGTAGCCCGAAGGTTGAGAAAAAAATGAATAAGTGCTTTAATTACGGGCTTTGCTTTTAGCGAACGCAGTGGAATAGCCTCAGGGTAGCGAGTAGCTGCACACATGATTGTCAAGAGAAACTTATGGCCAGATCTAGTCTTGGGCAAGGGGCCAACACAGTCCAAAATTATGCGCTCAAATGGCTCACCAATTACTGGAATAGGGTGAAGAGGAGCAGGCGCAACAACTTGATTTGGTTTTCCTGCCATCTGACAGTGATGGCATGAACGGCAATATCTCACAATGTCAGACTTTAAACCGGGCCAAAAAAAATAACGAAGGATACGATGGTAACTCTTCTTAATGCCTAAATGACCAGCAAAGTCATGATCATGGCCCAAAGTCAAGACATGGTCGAAATTTGGCAGGAACAACCACCTTTTAAACAGTGTTCCACTGTGAGTCTTGATTTAATGGTGTTGACTTTCTCATCAACACACCACCTTCCCAATAATAAGCCGTTTTACTTGCTGTTTTCCCCTTCCCATTAGCTATAGCACAACACTTACCCAGCGATGGATTTCTTCTTTACTCACTCTTAAGTAACTCACGATTAACAGGTAGCGACAACACATGAACATTTTCTGCGGACACGATCACCGACTTCAGGGCATTAGCACTACTGGCCGTGGACAGCGACCAGTGCGCTGAACTACTTTGAGAGTCGGGACACAGCGCAGCTGGATTCTCAAGTGACATGAATGTATCACAGAGGTCAGTAGAGTGAGATTGGTGTGCTTGAGCCCTCGTTACAACACTCACCAGAAATACATCGGATAACCCTGGGCCTACCTCACTGTTTTCTGATGGAATCGAAGATACTTCAGGGAGAGAAAACACTTTTTCTCTGCATAAATCATTCCCCATGAGAAACTGAATACCCTTCATCGGTAACTGGGAACAAACAGCCACTTTAACAGTCCCAGATACTAAATTACTTTTAACATAAATAGTATGCAAAGGGACTTTTAAATATCCCATCTCAATGCCTTGCACCAACACATCCGTTCCACAATAACTACTGTCAGAAAATGGTAAAACAGAAGACAAAACAAAACTCTGAACAGAGCCTGTATCATGTAATATTCTAACAGGTACACTGTCTGCCTCATGCCCTGTGAATGATACTTTCCCTTCAAAAACAAATGGGTCATAGACAGAGTCAACTTCATGATGACAATCACCATGCTGAACAAAACCAGAACTTTTAGGTGACTTTCGTTTCGGAGAGCCTGACTTGGGGGAGCCCTGCTTGAATGAGCCTCGCTTGGGGGAGCCTGGCTTGGGGAAGCTCCCATATTTTCGTTTATACACAGAACATGATGCAATGAAAGGACCAGCTTCGTGACAATAGAAACATTCACGTGAATCATTTGATGAAGACTGGTCAGACTTTTGATTTTGAAATTTTGAATGAGAGTTGGGAAATTGCGCAGAGTCATGGCGAGAGGAGGATAAATGAAAAGAGCATTTATATGTAAGGACATATCGGTCAACACAAACAGCAGCATTCGCAAGAGTGGTAACTTTTTGGTCATTTAAATACATCGCTACATCGGTGGACACAATTTTTGAACTCTTCGAGTAACATCAACTCTATTAGTTGGACTCGGGTGTTTGCGTGTTCTGATGTGCACCACCTATCGAACGCATTCTCCTTCTCTTGCACAAACTCTACAAACGTTGTTCTGTCATTTTTACGAAGACCACGGAACTTTTGCCTATAGGCCTCCAGGACCAACTCATAGGTGGTTAGTATTGCATTCTTCACAGTCTGGTAATCGGAGCCCTGCTGCACAGTTAATGCAGAATACACAGATTGCGCCTTACCACTCAATACAGTTTGCAATAACAATGTCCAAATGTCTACCGGCCACTTAAGCCTTAATGCTACCCTCTCAAAATGAGCAAAATATTTCTCAACTTCTCATTCACTGAAAGGAGGAACCATACGAACATAACGACTAAGCTCCAATGGTGGGTCAAGCAGTGGCTGTCCCACCGAAACAGGAGCATTTACATTAGTGCGGTTGGGAACCGGCAACGGAGTCATGACTGGAACATACGAGACAGAGTCTACACTTATTAATGGGACAGCATGTGAGGGCACAATGTTATGTCCACTCATCAGAGGAACTGAATCAGAATCTACAACATTTACAGCCTCAGAATGCCAAACAGGCGAAGTATGTTCATCGCTGGAGATACCAGCAGAGGGCCGAACAGAAGAGGTAGGCTGTGAACTGAAAGCAGGAACCGTGGCAACACCCGACTGGGATATAGTGAATTTCTTTACTGCCAACTCAAGCTCAAGCCTTTTCAGTTCAAACTCATGCTGCTCTCGTTCTCGTTGATATTCGCAGTCTTTTACACGAGCTTCAAATTCACGCTGCTCTTGCTCTCGTTCCCGTTGATATTCGCAGTGTTTCTCATGAGCTGCAAACTCCAATTTTTTCAACTCCAACTCATGCTGTAATTCCATTTTTTTCAACTCAAAAAGTTCATCAACCTCGCCTTCTTTCACTGCACGACTCACAGTGCGCTCCGCTGTCTCAGAAAATTGCTTGATTTTAAATTCCTGATCAGAAATATTGCTCTCACCCAACGACACGAACGTCGGAGATACTAGACCTTCACCAATAGAGATGATCTCTTTTTCAACTAAGCCTGCTCGAACAGCTTTAAACAAAGAACTTTTAAGTTTCTTTTCCTCAGTTGAAGCACTAATTGAATAACGCTCTGCTATATCAATTAATTGGTCCTTAGTACAGCGAACCAAACTAATTTCTGAAGGATTCTTCACAAATTCTTCTACCAGCGACATGATTAGTAACTAAAGTGCTCTTCCGAAACGAATTGAATGTGACTCAACTCAAACTAATTCATGACCTCAGTCAGGCAATCCATAATGCGCTAAACCTTTCCCCTCCACCGCCAAAATGCTGCTCCGTAGCACAGCACAAAAATAGAAAAGATGGGAGGAAGAAAAACCACCAGAAAAAATTCCACGGAAAAGCTAGGTCACCCAAGAAAAAACCTGAGTCAAGCACAACAGGTGTGCACAGGTAAAAAGATGTGCAGCAGGAGAAAAAACACTTCTAACAAAAAAGGAAAAAAAATATTCGGAAGTCTGTCAACTCAATAAGAAAAATTAATTATAAAACAAAAGTGCCAACTTCCACAATGCGGAAGCAATGCTGCGACGTCGCGACTCTGGTCCCTGGTTAAATTCACAAAACTAAATAAACCTCAAATATCTTCGAAGCGTACCAATTGAAGACCCCTTTAAACGCTGAACGCAAAGAAGTTGACCTGTCAGTAGTCAAACTTCCTGCAGCGTACCTCCCCCCGGGGTTGCTTCAATAAGCCCACTTCCCCAAATCAAAAAACAATCAAAACACTAAACTCACCAGAGACGCTGTCCAACAGCGCGCCCCAAACGAATGTGGGTATCTGAGAAAAAACGTGCAAGGCGAGTTTTAAAAAAAATTTAGACGAGCCCCCAATTGTTATGTCCCCAAATTGTCTAGGGGGGAAAAATGAGGACATAGACAAAAGTGGTAAAAATAAGCAACAGACTTCTCACAAAACATTTAAGGGAAGGTTTATTTACATAAAGGAAAATAAGGAAATGAATACAAAAACCCGACCCACAAACGAACAAACTAAAGCTCTCTCCCCCTCCGGGTGACATCACCGCCGGTGGCTTTTAAAGGCTGAGCACCAAATACCAGCCAATCCTGTGCTGCTCTCACCAGACTCCAGGTGGTGGTAATTTGGGCCCATCAGCCACCCACGGGATCTACAAGAGTAAAACACAAAGCAAATCAAACAAGAAAAATATGGGGTCGTAACACCCCACCACCAAAAATCAACATCTATGTTGATTACAAAAATAACACAGCTCATTCACAAAAAGCTCGCAACAAAGTGTCTGCCAAAACATTTTCACTACCCCTTTTGTACTTAATCTCTCGGTTGAAGCCTTGCAGATAGAGTGACCAGCGCATAAGGTGCTGGTTGGCATTCTTCATCCTAGAAAGAAAGACAAGAGGGTTGTGGTCAGTAAAAACAATGACAGGTGCTACAGTGGAACCTATATAAACTTTGAAGTGTTGTAAAGCTAATAACAGGGCAAGGGCCTCCTTCTTGATGGTACTATAGTTTACTTGATGTTTTAAAAACTTTCTGGAGAAATAACAGACAGGATGATCAAATCCATCCGCTTCCTCCTGAAGGAGCACCGCACCAGCACCTATTGTGCTAGCATCCACCTTGAGTTTAAAGGGAGCCTCGAAATTAGGCACACTGAGCACTGGTGAACTACACAGCAAAGCCTTGGTGTTCTGAAAAGCAGACTCACAGTCATTAGACCACACCAAATCAACACGATCGCAGAGGAGGTTTGTCAATGGCAAAACAACATCCGAAAAGTTGCGGCAAAAATTACGGTAATAACTGGCCATTCCCAAGAACCGACGGACCACACGTTTGGTCCTGGGAATGGGAAACTCTGCAATTGCCTGAACCTTGGCCTCAACAGGATGAACCTGACCTTGACCTACCTGCTTACCTAAATAGGTAACGGTTGCTTTACCAAACTCGCACTTGGCGAGGTTAAAGGTCAATGAAGCTTTGCGCAAACGATCGAAAACTGTATCAATTAAATGAAGATGACTAGACCACGAGGATGAATATAACACAATGTCATCCAAATATGCCTCACAATTCGAGATGCCAGCTAAAACTCGGCACATCAAGCGTTGGAATGTGGCGGGAGCATTCCTCAGCCTGAATGGCATGACTCGATATTGCATGAAACAATCTGGAGTAACAAAAGCGGAAATCTCAGCAGCGCGAGATGTAAGCGGGACCTGCCAATAGCCTTTAAGAAGGTTGAGCTTGGTAACAAACTGGGCAGAGCTGACTCGATCCACACAATCCTCCATCTGGGGGAGTGGAAATGAGTCAGGCTTTGTAACCGCGTTAACTTTTCTGAAGTCGGTACAAAATCTAAATGTTCCATCAGATTTCGGAACCAAGATACATGGGGAGCTCCATGAACTAGAGCTAGGCTCAGCTAATCCATGATCAACCCATGATCAACCAAACCTCAGAAATCATCGCCGCCCTCTTTACCGGATTAACACGATATGCATGCTGTTTGATTGGAGGATGATTATTCACATCAATATCATGACTAAGGACGTGAGTCTGCGAAGGGACATCTGAAAATAAATCAGAGTAAAATTTAATTAATTGCTGGATATCCTTAGCACGATCAGCTGGCAAATCTGAAAGAAAATTGGAAAGATTAGTCAGCAACTCAAAATTCTTAAGATGTGGAAAAGACACTGGAACATCACAAAAACTCAGGCCATCCTCCTCTGGGGAATAAGAGGAGAGCACAGGAGCACATGAAGCAACAAATACAGGAGACACAGACTCATACTTCACTCCCCACCACCTCACCATCACGAGACACATATTGCTTAAACATATTCACATGACAGATGCGAGTCTTACACCTCCTTTCAGGTGTATGAATCACATAGTCTGTCTCATTCAATTTAGACACAATTTCATAGGGCCCAGAAAATTTGGCCTGTAATGCTGATCCCACCATTGGCAGCAACACTAAAACTTTATCCCCCACCTGAAAGGAGCACAGAACTGACTTGCGGTCAAAACGAATCTTCATTTTTGACTGAGCAGAAGACAGGGCTTTTTGAGCACAGGCACAAGTATTGTGCAAATGCTCACGGAATGAACAAACATAATCCAAAACGTTCTTCTGCTGAGGAGCTGTGGTCTCACACCCCAACTGCTCTCTAAGCAGCTTCAACAGACCTCTCATGGTATGGCCAAACACCAGGTCAGCAGGACTGAAACCTAGTGACTCTTGAGTTGTTTCACACACAGCAAACAAAAGCAGTGGGAGACCTTCATCCCACTCCTTTGCAGAATCATGACAGTAAGTGCGAAACATGGATTTCAGTGTCTGATGGAATCTTTCCAGAGCTCCTTGCGACTCTGGGTGATATGCACTAGATGTAACGTGCATAATGGACAACTGCTGTAACACCTGTGTGAACAAACACGACAGGAAATTTGATCCCTGATCAGTTTGCACCACTTTTGGTAGCCCAAAGGTTGAGAAAAAATGAATAAGTGCTTTAATTATGGGCTTTGCTTTTAGCGAACGCAGTGGAATAGCCTCAGGGTAGCAAGTAGCTGCACACATGATTGTCAAGAGAAACTTATGACCAGATCTAGTCTTGGGTAAGGGGCCAACACAATCCAAAATTATGCGCTCAAATGGCTCACCAATTACTGGAATAGGGCGAAGAGGAGCAGGCGGAACAACTTGATTTTGTTTTCCTGCCATCTGACAGCGATGGCATGAATGGCAATATCTCACAATATCAGACTTTAAACCAGGCCAAAAAAAAGAACAAAGAATATGATGGTAACTCTTCTAAATGCCTCAATGACCAGCAAAGTCATGATCATGGCCCAAAGTCAAAACATATGGTCGAAATTTGGCAGGAACAACCACCTGGTAAACAGTGTTCCACTGTGAGTCTTGATTTAATGGTGTCCACTTTCTCAACATGCCACCTTCCCAATAATAAGCCACCATTTTACTTGCCATTTTCCCCTTCCCATTAGCTTACTCATGACACTTACCCAGTGATGGATCTTTTCTTTGCTCACTCTTAAGTAACTCACGATCAACAGGTAGTGACAACACGAACATTTTCTGCGGACACGGTCACCGACTTCGGGGCATCAGCACTACTGGCCATAGACAGCGACCGGTGCGCTGAACTACTTTGAGAGTCGGAACACAGCGCAGCTGGATTCTCAAGTGACATGAATGTATCACAGAGGTCAGTAGAGTGAGATTGGCGTGCTTGAGCTCTCGTTACAGTATTCACTGGAAATACATCAGATAACCCTGGGACTACCTCACTGTTCTCTGATGGAATCGAAGATACTTCAGGGAGAGAAAACACTTTTTCCCCCGCATAAATCATTCCCCACGAGAAACTGAATACCCTTCATCGGTAACTGGGAACAGCCAGCCACTTTAACAGTCCCAGATACTAAATTACTTTTAACATAAATGGTATGCAAAGGGACTTTTAAATGTCCCATCTCAATCCCTTGCACCAACACACCCGTTCCACAATAACTACTGTCAGAAAATGGTAAAACAGAAGACAAAACAAAAGTCTGAACAGAGCCTGTATCACGTAATATTCTAACAGGTACGCTGTTTGCCTCACGCCCTGTGAATGATACTTTCCCTTCAAAAACAAACGGCTCATAGACAGAGTCAACTTCATCATGACAATCACCATGCTGAACAAAACCAGAACTTTTAGGTGACTTTCATTTCGGAGAGCCTAACTTGGGGGAGCCCCGCTTGAATGAGCCTCGCTTGGGGAGCCTGGCTTAGGAAAGCTCCCATATTTTCATTTATACACAGGACATGATGCAATGAAATGACCAGCTTCGTGACAATAGAAACATTCACGTGAATCATTTGACGAAGACTGGTCAGACTTTTGATTTTGAAAGTTTGAATAAGAGTTGGGAAGTTGCGCAGAGTCATGGTGAGAGGAGGATAAACGAAAAGAACGTTTATGCGTAAGTACATATCGGTCAGCACAAACAGCAGCATTCGCAAAAGTGGCAACTTTTTGGTCATTTAAATACATCACTACGTCGGTGGACACAATTTTTGAACTCTTCGAGTAACATCAACTCTCTTAGTTGGGCTCGGGTGTTTGTGTGTTCTGATGTGCACCACCTATTAAACGCATTCTCCTTCTCTCGCGCAAACTCTACAAACGTTGTTCTGTCATTTTTACAAGACCACGGAACTTTTGCCTATAGGCCTCCGGGACCAACTCATAGGCGGTTAGTATTGCATTCTTCACAGTCTGGTAAATCGGAGCCCTGCTGCACAGTTAATGCAGAATACACAGATTGCGCCTTACCACTCAATACAGTTTGCAATAATGTCCAAATGTCTACTGGCCACTTAAGCGTTAATGCTACCCTCTCAAAATGAGCAAAATATTTCTCAACTTCTCATTCATTGAAAGGGGGAACCATACGAACATAACGACTAATCTCCAATGGTGGGTCAAGCAGTGGCTGTCCCACCGAAACGGGAGCATTTACATTAGTGTGGTTGGGAACCGGCAACAGAGTCATGACTGGAACATAGGAGCCGGCATCTACACTTACTAATGGGATGGCATGTGAGGGCACAATGTTATGTCCACTCATCAGAGGAACTGAATCAGCATCTACAACATTTACGGCCTCAGAATGCCGAACAGGTGAAGTATGTTCATCCCTGGAAATAACAGCAGCGGGCTGAACAGGAGAGGTAGACTGTGAACTGAAAGCAGAAACCGTGGCAACACCTGACTGGGATATAGTGAATTTCTTTACTGCTAACTCAAGCTCGAGCCTTTTCAGTTCAAACTCATGCTGCTCTCGTTCTCGTTGATATTCACAATCTTTTACACGAGCTTCAAATTCACACTGCTCTCGCTCCCGTTGATATTTGCAGTCTTTCTCACGAGCTGCAAACTCCAATTTTTTCCAACTCCAACTCATGCTGTAATTCCAACTTTTTCAACTCGAGTTCATCATCAACCTCGCCTTCTTTCACTACATGACTCACAGTGCACTCCACTATCTCAGAAAATTGCTTGATTTTAAATTCCTGATCGGAAATATTGCTCTCATCCAACGACACTGACGTCGGAGATACTAGACCTTCACCAATAGATATGATCTCTTTTTCAACTAAGCCTGCTTGAACAGCTTTAAACAAAGAACTTTTAAGTTTCATTTCCTCAGTTGAAACACTAATTGAATAATGCTCTGCTATATCAATTAATTGGCCCTTAGTACAGTGAACCAAACTAATTTCTGAAGGATTCTTCACGAATTTTTCTACCAGCGACATGATTATTAGCTAAAGCATGCTTCTGAAACAAACTGAATGTGACTCAACTCAAACTAATTCATAACCTCGGTCAGGCAATCCATAATGCGCTTAACCTTTCCCCTCCACCCCCAAATTGCTGCTCCATCCCAAAAACAGAGAAGATGGGAGGAAGAAAAGCCCCCAGAAAAATTCCACGGAAAAGTTAGGTCACCCAAGAAAAAAAACTGTGTTAACACAACAGTTGGGCATAGGTAAAAAGATGTGCACCAGGAGAAAAAAAAAAAACTTCTAACAGAAGAGGAAAAAAATATTTTGAAGTCTGTCAACACAATAAGAAAAATTAACTATAAAACAAAAACAAAGTTCCAACTTCCACAATGCGGAAGCAACACTGCGAACTCGCGACTCTGGTCCCTAGTTAAAATCACAAAAACTAAATAAACCTCAAATATCTTCGAAGCATACCAATTGAAGGCCCCTTTAAATGCTGAATGCAAAGAAGTTGACCTGTCAGTAATCAAACTTCTTGCAGCGTACCTCCCCCCGGGGTTGCTTCAATAAGCCTACTTCCCCAAATCAAAACCAATCAAAACACTAAACTCACCAGAGATGCTGTCCAACAGCATGCCCCAAACGAATGTGGGTATCTGAGAAAAAAACGTGCTATGCACCACAAAGCAAGAAGAAAACTACAGCAAAAAAAAAAAAATTAGACGAGCCCCCAATTGTTATGTCCCCAAATTGTCTAGGGGTAAAAAAAAAAAAAAGAGGACATAAACAAAAGT
>JAOPUC010072698.1:0-11624 GCA_027564185.1 Cephalocassis borneensis | reverse complement strand
AATATTCACAAAATATAAACTGTACAAATATAATGCATAATAAACTCACAAACAAAGCTTCTCCAGAGCTCAACAGCAATGGGTGCAGCAGATTTAAAGGAGGGATGCTCAGGAGCACATTATGTGCAATGACATCCAAGATGGCTAGTCTGAACTGTGACCTTGCCCATGTGACTCTGTTACCAATAGAAAGCCAAGGAGTTTCAAAATAAAAGAGCACTTCTCAAAATAAAGTTAGGAGTCACTACTGTGCAACATCACACTCCCCGTCTGGTATTGAATGCGATACCACTATTATTTTCTAAACAAAGTCTAATAGACACACCAAAAAACAAACAAAAACAAACAAACAAACAAACAATGCAAGGAACTGTCCATGGTAGAATCCTAGGAAGACATGAGTACAACTACTTCAGTTACTGGCCTGAGGAAGGTCTTCACAGTCCCGCCTTTGGTAACCTTTAGTTCAAGCTTTCTGACCTTTCCATCGCTGCCAGGGTGAGTCTTGGTGACGAGAGCCATTGGCCAAAGGTTCCTTTTTACTTGAGTGTCCCGGAGTAGCACCAGATCTTCTTTGACGTTGTGATGCACATCCTGCCACTTGCTTCGGGTCTGAAGAGTGGAGAGATATTCTCGCCTCCATCTTTCCCAAAAGGCATTTGCCAAGTGCTGAACGTGTTTCCACTGCTGACGATGAAGATCTGCATGTTCAAAGGATCCTGAAGGAGGAAGAGGGGTGCAGACTTTGAGTCATGATCATCATTGGAGTCAGAAGATAAGGCAAATCTGCATCCATTGAGATGGGTGTGAGAGATCTTGCATTCATTATTGCAGAAACCTCAGCCATGAAGTTTGAAAGCACTTCATGAGTGAGATGTGAAGAGCTGACTTGAGATAGCATAGAGTCGAGGTCATGTGCATCCTTCCTCACCAAGATACTTTGTGTCATTCTCATCTTGTAGGAGGATTTGTAGCTCTTTACAGGCTCCTTTAAAAAAAAAAAGTTTGTGCCGCAGTCATTACGGGACCACGCACAGCGAAGAAGCACCATAGAGCATTGATAAAGCTTGAGGAGTCCATTGACTATTAGCTCAATATGCACAGCACATATGCTAAGGCATGTAAAGAGTACCGCCCACCTTTTACTGTTCACTGCCTCTCCTCAGGTACGACGAGTGGAGATGGTCCAAGGGCCGAACACGTCCAGGCCTATGTTTGTAAATGGGGGTTCCATGCTGAGACAATCAGATGGTAGATCTGACATCTGTTGTTCTGCTTGCTTGCCATGAAGTTTGTTGCATGTGACACACTTGCGTAGAATACTAGTGATGCGTTTTCTTGTCCCAATGATCCAGATGCCAGCTGTGCGAATTGCTCCCTCAGTGAAGATTCTACCTTGATGTTTCATGCTTTCATCATAGTAGTTTATGAGTAAAGTAGCAGCATGGCTGCGGCCAGCAATGACGAGCAGATGTTTCTCACCCATGTCAAGTGGAGCATGTCGGAGTCAACCCCCTATTCATAGAAGTTGCTTTTTGTCAAGGATAGGGTTGAGTTCTCTCAGAGGGCTGTTTTGGGGAATGACGACTTCTTTCTCCAAACAACACACTTCAGCTTGGTATGCTTGTTTTTGCACACATCCAATGATGACGGCTTTTGCTTGTGCCAATGCATCAGCTGTATGAGAGTTGGTACAATGATGCCAACCTCTACATTCATGTTTAGTGCCGTCTTTCCCTGACCCAAAGGACTGAACAACATGGATGAGAGAGGCCATACTGTACCTCTGAGAAGAGATTTCCATGTGGAAAATCTTTCAAAGTGACATGAACCAAGGCCTCTGTGAGATTCTGTAATTGTGGTGGAGTGGCATCGAACCTCCACATCTATATCTGGGTCCATAAGGTCATAGGCGTCCTCAGTAGTGTTGGTCTCTACAGGACATGTCTGAAGTGCTGGACCTGTGAGCCAGATAGTGTCTGAGTCGAGCTGCAGGCACTGACCTGGTGGCAACATCTGCAGGGTTCTGCATGGTTGGGACATAATGCCACTGCACTGGACGTGTGGATTTCCTTATTCGTTCCACTCTGTTGCTGACATACACATAGAACCTTCTGGTTTCATTGTAGATATATCCCAACACTACCTTGCGGTCAGTATAGAGGTGAAGATTCTTGGGGATGATGTCCAGCTCCTTCACAATCAGCTCAGCGATCTCCACTGCCAGGACAGCAGCACCTAACTCAAGCCTGGGAACAGTATGGGCCAATGTCGGGGCCAACTTGGCTTTCCCTATGATGAAACCTACATGGCACCTTCCTTCACCATCAGTCACCTTGAGATATGTCACTGCTGCAATGGCCTTAACAGAGGTATCTGAAAAGACATGGACTTCTGTATGTTGAGCAGTAGAGAGGCAAGCAGAGGTGTAGGCTCGAGGAATTTCAAGGTGCTCTAGACTTTGCAGCAAGTCTCTCCAAACAATCCATTCCATCTCTCTGTCCCCTGAGAGAGGAGCTTCCCAGTCACTGACATCACTTGTGAGCTGTCGTAGTAAGTGCTTTCCTTGAATGATAACAGGAGCAACAAGACCAAGCGGATCGAAAAGGCTGTTAATGGTTGCAAGCACTCCTCTGCGCATGAATGGCTTTTCACTGTTCCCAACACGGAATGTGAAGATATCCTTCACTAAGTCTCAACTTAATCCAAGACTGTGTTGTACAGGAGGCGAGTTGGTGTCCAAATCAAGGCCTTTCGAACCCTTTGCTTAGTATGTTGATGGAAATGCCTGCATGACAGTTGAGCAGTTTGATGCTATTTTATGGAGTCTCAGATTGCAGATGGCAAGCATATCTTGGGCTGCTTTCAATAGAGCAATGGCTGCACTTGTGGACAGCAGTGACTTGAGTCCTTCAATGTAAAAGCTGCTGTGTATAAACTGCTTCGCATCCTCGCCAAACTCGTCTTCCCTATGTAGAGCCGCTCGGCGTAGCCCATAGATAGCGACATCTGGAGAAGGACAATTACTGAACATGCGGACTCTCATTCTATATTTCACAACTTCTTTGGTGGTATCATTGTCTTTGAACCACAGGAATCTGAGGAAATTCCAATCATTCTCCCCGACAATGAAACTGTGGAACATTTGTTCAATATCTGCCATAATGGCTATCTGCTCGCACCTAAACCGCATCAGCACTCCCAGCAAGCTATTGTTTAAGTCTGGGCCTGTCAGCAGTACATCATTGAGATGCATTGGTGTGAAGTGCTGGAGTCAAACACGACTCGGATTTGATCAGGTTTGCATGGGTGATGCACACCAAAACTGGGAAGGTACCAGCATTCTTCTCCATCATGCAGAGGTGGTGCTAATTCAGCATGATCTTGGTCCAGAATGTTCTGCATGAAAGCCAGAAAATGACTTCATGTCAGGCTTCCTTTCAAGAGCACGGCAAAGGCTGGTGAAGCGAGTGAGAGCTGCTTCTTTGTTGTTGGGGAGCCAAGGCCTTAGTGTGCAAAAGGGAAGTGGAACCACCCAACTGTTAGCATCATTTATAAACATCTCTGTCCATCAGCTGAATAAACAGTCTGTCCTCAATGGATAGAGCAACTTCGTTATCATCCTCTGTTCTTACGAAGATCTTGCTTCCCAGTGAATGATCCCCAGTACTCTGAACTGGGGTGTCAGTGGAATGAAACTGACCATGGTTTTGACAACTGAGACGTTTGTTGCTTGGACCCACTGTGAATGTTTCTTTCAAAACCAGGTGGTTGGGACACGAATAGAAATGAGAGTGGCGTCCAGTCTCCAAAACATAAGTGCGGTATACACTAGCTCCCTTAAGCCTGTGTGCTGCACCTAAACAGACATCAACTACAACCCAGCCAAGGTCAAGTTTTTGGGCATAAGGGGCATTGTTTGGCCCATTACACTGGTCTCTTGCCTTATGCACCTGTAAGACGTCCCAGCCAAGGAGCAGGAGAATCTGTGCGTCAAGATCAAGCTCAGGGATCAGGTGAACAACAGGCTTAAGGTGGGAGTGGTGTTCTGCAGCCGCGGGAGTAGGGATTTCCGACCTATTATCGGGCATGTTATTGCACTCAAAGAGTGGGAAGAGGTACGCTGAGACTTCCATCCAAGGGTTGAGCAACGAAGCCAGTTCCTCTTCTTCCTGACATCTCTGTGACTCCAGCACATATGCGAAGGTATAAGGAGAATTTGAACCTGCAAGGTTGGACAAGTCAGAAAACTCAGAACGTGCAAGAGACCTGCTACTCTGGTCATCGAGTACAGCATAGACCTTGATTGATCTGTTTGGTTGTTCCTTTGAATGCACCTTTATGAGACAAATTTTTGAGCAAGAGTGAAACATGTTGGTCTTGCTACACACTTCTGTGCATTTGGAGATTATGTCAGGAGATCCTTCTTGCCTTTGCTCCCCACCGTGCTCTGAGTCTGGCTCTTTAGCGGTCCATGGAGCCAGTCCCAGATGAAGTACTGCCACATGTTTATTACTGTCACACTCTTTGCATTCAATAATCATTTTGCAGTCCTTAGCCATGTGATCAGTTGAGGCTTCTTGTGAATCAGACACTGTCTGTTGACATCCAGATTGCTGCTGGGGGTCTCCACAGATTTGGTGGTAGGTATTGGTGTAATCTCCGTTTTGTGTGGTGACACTTGGCCTCTAGCTGTGACATACCTCTTCACAGGGTTGTCTGTCTTCACTGCTGCGGTGCTAGATGAACTGAGAGTGAAACTTGGATTGTTGCAGATCTGAGCCTCTCTGAAGACAAAGTCCAACAAAGAATGAGAATGGCAGAAGCCGCACTTGATTCTGCATCTTGTACAAGCTACCATGTGATATCCACTTCTCTTGAAGTGCATATGGCAATTTCTCCACTATTGGGTTAACACCCCGAGATGTATCCAAATAAGCAAGTCCAGGTAAGTAACCCTCTAGTTTTGCTGACTCCAACTCCTTTAGCAGATCTCCAAGTTCTCTCAATTTCAGGGGATCTTTGTTTCTAGTCCTGGGGAACCTCTCAAGCTTGTCCAAAAGAGCCTTCTCAATCCTTTCAGGGGAACCATAGCACTCCTCCAGATGCATCCAGGCCATCCTGAGCCCAGCCTCAGGGTCACTGACATGAACAGCTCTGATTCCCCTGACTTGTTCTGATAACGGAGGACCCAACCACTTGGCTATAAGGTCAAGCTCTTTATTGCAGGTAAGTCTCAGTCCATGTATGGCATTCGTGAAGGTTGATTTCCATCCCCAGTAATTGTCTGGTTGGTCGTCAAACCTGATCATCCCAGAGGCCACGAGCTCACGTTGAGCCATATAAATAGCAAAGTAATTCATACCTGTATGATCAGGCACCTATGGCTGTGTGGGGTTGAGTGTGTTTGAAGTCCCTTCATGGGAAATAAATTGTGTGACTGCGTCTCGATTGGATGTCGGACAGCTGGCTGCTTCTTGGTACATGCCTCAGAGTAGTTAAGTTGGTGCTTGACAGAAGAAGGAATGATGTTCAGACCATCCCCAGCCATGTAAGTGGAATTAAGCATGCTGTCTTGGAGCGGCAGAGCCGGAGGAGCTCCATGAAGCTGATCAGATGTAGTGTTACCTTCGGGATGAAGCAATGACTGGTGGCTAGAATGTATTTTAGAGTGGCATTCAACAGAGTCGCTTGTTCTTTTCTCTCTGGAGTCATGTGGAATACCTGCAATGCCCAGCGAGCCTACTTTAGACTCAATTTCTGCTACTGCTGCTTCCAAAATATCTGCTTCAGCTTCTGCAGCTGCAACCTCTCCTTTTTGCCTCAATGCAGTTAAAGCTGCCTCCATGCACACTTCCTCTACTTTCAGCTATGCCTTTTCAATCATGAGCTCTGTTTCTCTTTTAACAAAAGTGGTGCGAGCACGTGCTGCCTCTGCTTTGGCATGTGCTTTAGCTGCTACTAAACTAGCTGAAGATTTGCTGGAAGTCGTAGATGAAATAACAACTGACCTGGTCACATGTAATTTAACAGATGCTGGCTGAGATGGGGCATTCTGCTGATCCTCTGTGTTTCCCTTGTTGTCCATCTTGTATTTACTGTATACCACTGACTTGTTATGAGGAGCAGGTGAAGCAAGGTAAGAGATGGGTAGCCGAAGTCTTTTTCCGCTGTAACAGCTGTGTTAAGCCCTCTGTGATGCTGTCTTTTCACTATTCTGTCCGCTGCTTGTGCATGACTCTGCACTCAGTAACAGATAGATAAACACTTGGTTTGGCATTGAAAGGTGAAAGGATGACGTAGACGTAAATTGAAGCTTTACTGTTTATCTTTGTCATGCCTTACAAGCCAGACACACTTTCTTTTTGTGAAAAAAACAAAGCTTCTCCAGAGCTCAACAGCGATGGATGCACCAGATTTAAAGGAGGGATGCTCAGGAGCACATTTCTATGTGCAATAGCATCCAAGATGGCTGGTCTGAACTGTGACCTTGCCCATGTGACTCTGTTAACCAATAGAAAGCCAAGGAGTTTCAAAATAAAAGATCACCTTTCAAAATAAAGTTAGGAGTCACTGCTGTGCAACATCACACTCCCTGTCTGGTATTGAATGCGATACCACTATTATTTTCTAAACAAAGTCCAACAGACACCAAAAACAATGCAAGGAACTGTATATGGTAGAAGCCTAGGAAGACATAAGTACAACTACTTCAGTTACTGGCCTGAGGAACGTCTTCACAGTCTCACCTTCGGTAACCTTTAGTTCAAGCTTTCTGACCTTTCCATCACTGCCAGGGTGAGTCTTGGTGACAAGAGCCATGGGCCAAGGGTTTCTTTTTACTTGAATGCCCCGGAGTAGCACCAGATCTCCTTCTTTGACATTGGGATGCACATCCTGCCACTTGCTTTGGGTCTGAAGAGTGGAGAGATATTCTTGCCTCCATCTTTCCCAAAAGGCATTTGCCAAATGCTGAACGCATTTCCACTGCTGATGAAGATCTGCATGTTCAAAGGATCCTGAAGGAGGAAGAGGGGTGCAGACTTTCTGCATCATAATCATCATTGGAGTCAGGAGACAAGGTGAGTCTGCATCCGTTGAGATGGGCATGAGAGGTCTTGCATTCATTATTGCAGAAACCTCAGCCATGAAGGTTGAAAGCAGTTCGTGAGTGAGACGTGAAGAGCTGACTTGAAATAGCATAGAGTCGAGGATCCATCTTGAAACTCCAATCATCCTCTCCCATACCCCTCCCATGTGTGAAGAGTGAGGTGGATTAAACAACCATGTGCATCCTTCCTCACAAAGATACTTTGATGTGTCACTCTCATCTTGTAGGAGGATTTGCAGCTCTTTGCAGGCTCCTTTAAAGTTTGTGCCGCAGTCAGACCGAATCACCTTTACAGGACTGCGCACAGCGAAGAAGCACCATGGAGCATTGATAAAGCTTGATGAGTCCATTGACTCTATAAGCTCAATATGCACAACACGTATGCTAAGGCATGTAAAGAGTACCACCCACCTTTTACTGTTCACCACCCCTCCTTGGGTAAGACAAGTGGAGATGGTCCAAGGGCTGAACACCTCCAGGCCTATGTTTGTAAATGGGGGTTCCATGCTGAGATGATCAGATGGTAGATCTGACATCTGTTGTTCTGCTTGCTTGCCACGAAGTTTGTTGCATGTGACACACTTGTGCAGAATACTAGTGATGCATTTTCTTGCCCCAATGATTCAGATGCCAGCTGTGCGAATTGCTCCCTCAGTGAAGATTCTACCTTGATGTTTGACTCTTTCATGGTAGTAGTTTATGAGTAAACTAGCAACATGGCTGTGGCCAGGAATGACAAGCAGATGTTTCTCACCCATGTCAAGAGAAGCATGTTGGAGTCAACCCCCTATTCGTAGGAGTTGCTTTTCGTCAAGGATAGGGTTGAGTTTTCTCAGGGGGCTGTTTTGGGGAATGACTTCTTTCTCCAAACAACACACTTCAGCTTGATATGCTTCTTTTTGCACACATCCAATGATGACGGCCTTTGCTTGTGCCAATGCATCAGCTGTATGAGAGTTGGTATAATGATGCCAACCACTACATTCTTGTTTAGTGCTGTCTTTCCCTGACCCAAAGGACTGAACAATATGGATGAGATAGGCCATACCTCTGAGAAGAGATTTCCATATGGAAAATCTTTCAAAGCAACATGAACCAAGGCCTCTGTGAGATTATGTAGCTGTGGTGGAATGGCATCAAACCTCCACATCTGTGTCTGGGTCCATAAGGTCATAGGTGTCCTCAGTAGTGTTGGTCTCTACAGAACGTGTCAGAAGCGCTGGACCTGTGAGCCAGATGGTGTCTGTGAGTCGAGCTGCAGACACTGACCTGGTGCCAACATCTACAGGGTTCTGGATGGTCGGGACATAATGCCACTGCTCTGGATATGTGGAAGTACTTATTCATTCCACTCTGTTACTAACATACATATAGAACCTTCTGGTTTCATTGTAGATATATCCCAACACTACCTTGCTGTCAGTATAGAGGTGAAGATTCTTGGGGTTGATGTCCAGCTCCTCCACAATCAGCTCAATGATCTCCACTGCCAGGACAGCAGCACCTAACTCAAGCCTGGGAACAGTATGGGCCAATGTCAGTGCCAACTTGGCATTTCCCCATGATGAAACCTACATGGCACCTTCCTTCACCATCAGTCACCTTGAGATATGCCACTGCTGCAATGGCCTTAACAGAGGCATCTGAAAAGACATGGACTTCTGTATGTTGAGCAGTAGAGAGATGGGCAGAGGTGTAGGGTCGAGGAATTTCAAGGTGCTCTAGACTTTGCAGCGAGTCTCTCCAAATAATCCATTCCATCTCTCTGTCCCCTGAGAGAGGAGCATCCCAGTCACTGACATCACTTGTGAGCTGTCATAGTAAGTGCTTTCCTTGAATGATAACAGGAGCAACAAGACCAAGCAGATCAAAAAGGCTGTTAATGGTTGCAAGCACTCCTCTGCATGTGAATGGCTTTTCACTGTTCCCAACATGGAACGTGAAGATATCCTTTGCTAAGTCCCAACTTAATCCAAGACTGCATTGCACAGGAGGGGAGTTGGTGTCCAAATCAAGGTCTTTCAAATCCTTTGCATAGTCTGTTGATGGAAATGCCTGCATGACAGTTGAGCAGTTTGATGCTATTTTATGGAGTCTCAGATTGGAGGTGGCAAGCATATCTTGGGCTGCTTTCAGTAGATTGATGGCTGCACTCGCGGATGGCAGTGGCTTGAGTCTGTCATCAACGTAAAAGTTTTTGTGTATGAACTGCTTCGCATCCTCACCAAACTCATCTTCCCCATGTAGAGCCGCTCGGCATAGCCCATAGATAGCGACAGCTGGAGAAGGATTATTGCCGAACACGTGGACTCTCGTTCTGTATTCCACAACTTCTTTGGTGGTATTGTTGTCTTTGAACCACAGGAATCTGAGGAAATTCCGATGATCCTCCCTGACAACGAAACTGTGGAACATTTGTTCAATATCTGCCATAATGGCTATCTGCTTGCACCTAAACTGCATCAGCACTCCCAGCAAGCTATTGTTTAAGTCTGGGCCTGTCAGCAGTACATCGTTGAGTGAGATGCCTTGGTGTGAAGCGCTGGAGTCAAACACGACTCGGATTTGATCGGGTTTGTGTGGGTGATACACACCAAAACTGGGAAGGTACCAGCATTCTTCTCCATCATGCAGAGGTGGCGCTAATTCAGCGTGATCTTGGTCCAGAATGTTCTGTGTGAAAGCCAGAAAATGACTCTTCATGTCAGACTTCCTTTCAAGAGTGCGGCAAAGGCTGGCAAAGCGAGTTTATTCTGCTTCTTTGTTGTTGGGGAGCCGTGGCCTAGGTGTGCAAAAGGGAAGTGGAGCCACCCAACTGTTAGCATCATTTATAAACATCTCTCTGCCCATCAGCTGAATAAACCATCTGTCCTCAATGGATAGAACAACTTTGTTATCATCCTCTATTCTTATGAAGATTTTGCTTCCCAGTGAATGATCCCCAGTACTCTGAACTGGGATGTCAGTGGAATGAAACTGACCATGGTTTTGACAATGGAGATGTTTGTTGCTTGGACCCACTGTGAATATTTATTTCAAAACCAGGTGGTTGGGACATGGATAGAAATGAGAGTGGCATCCATTCTCCAAAACATAAGTGCGGTATATGCTAGCTCCCTTAGGCCTGTGTGCTGCACCTAAACAGACATCTCCAACTACAACCCAGCCAAGGACAAGTTTTTGGGCATAAAGGTTGTTGTTTGGCCCATTACACTGGTCTTTTGCCTTATGCACCTGTAAGATGTCCCAGCCAAGGAGCAGGAGAATCTGTGCATCAGGATCAAGCTCAGGGATCAGGTGAGCAATAGGCTTAAGGTGGGAGTGGTGTTCTGCAGCCGTGGGAGTAGGTATTTCTGACCTATCATCTGGCATGTTATTGCACTCTATAAGAGTGGGAAGAGGTATGCTGAGACTTCCATCCAAGGGCTGAGCGACAAAGCCAGTTCATCTTCTTCTTGACATCTCTGTGACTCCAGCACATGTGCGAAGAGTGTAAGGAGAATTTGAACCTGCAAGGTTGAACAAGTCAAAAAACTCAGACCATGCAAGAGACCTGTTACTCTGTTCATCGAGTACAGCATAGACCTTAATTGATCTGTTTGGTTGTTCCTTTGAATGCACCTTTATGAGACAGATTTTTGAGCAAGAGCGAAATGTGTTGGTTTTGCCACACACTTCTGTGCATTTGGAGATTATGTCAGGAGATCCTTCTTGCCTTTGCTCCCCACCATGCTCTGAGTCTGGCTCTTTAGTGGTCCATGGAGCCAGTCCTGGATGAAGTGCTGCCACATGTTTATTACTGTCACACTCTTTGCATTCAATGATCATTTTGCAGTCCTTAGCCATGTGATCAGTTGATGCACAGCATCTGGAATATACTCCACTTTCCTTGAGAAATGCTTTGCGTTCATCTATTGTCTTAGCTCGGAAGCCTCTGCAGCATTTGAGAGGATGAGGCTTCTTGTGAATCGGACACTGTCTGTTGACATCCAGAATCCAGATTGCTGCTGGGGGTCTCTACAGATTTGATGGTAGGTATTGGTGTTATCTCTGTTTTGTGTGATGACACTTGGCCTCTAGCTGTAACATACCTCTTCACAGGGCTGTCTGTCTTCACTGCTGCGGTGCTAGATGAGCTGAGAGTGAAACTTGGATCATTGCAGATCTGAGCCTCTCTGAAGACAAAGTCCACAAAGAATGAGAATGGTGGAAACTGCACTTGATTCTGCATCTTTTACATGCTACCATGTGATATCCACTTCTCTTGAAGTGCATATGGAAATTTCTCCACTATTGGGTTAACACCCCAAGATGTATCCAAATAAGCAAGTCGAGGTAAGTAACCCTCTAGTTTTGCTGACTCCTACTCATTGAGCAGATCTCCAAGTTCTCTCAATTTCAGAGGATCTTTGTTTCCAATCCTGGGGAACCGCCCGAGCTTGTCCAAAAGAGCCTTCTCAATCCTTTCAGGGGAACCATAGCACTCCTCCAGATGCATCCAGGCCATCCTGAG
>JAOPUC010072686.1:0-11631 GCA_027564185.1 Cephalocassis borneensis | reverse complement strand
AGACATGCAGGTTAGGTTAACTGGTGACTCTAAATTGACCGTAGGTGTGAATGAGTGTGTGAATGGTTGTCTGTGTCAGCCCTGTGATGACCTGGCGACTTCTCCAGGGTGTACCTCACCTTTCGCCCATAGTCAGCTGGGATAGGCTCCAGCTCGCCTGTGACCCTGCAGAACAGGATAAACAGGGATGTGATGAATTTGCGGAATTTCACTTTTTTCAGATTTTTTGCGCAAATCCACATTCATATCCTATTCGTTCTGACTTTTTGTTTGAAAGATGGCAGCCTCGGTGACCAAGGCGTAAAGATGCAAATCCGAGGCTGCCATCATTGAGATGAAACAAGGTACGTGATTGGCCCATCGCTCTGTAACAACCAATGAACGTGCTTGTTAGATAGCTGTGTAAGCTCGCTTCAAACAGAGTTGAAAGATGGCAGCCTCGGTGATCGAGCGCAAAGATATAAATCGACAGAACAGTAAAAAACAAGTTCCGCTGGGAACGGTTGGAGAAAGAGGTTGCTACAGACGTTGGAAATAAGACTAAAACATTTGTTCAGCGATTTTCTTTCGGAAGATTGATCGTGCTGGGAAGGCTCTTTGCATGTGGTGCAACGACACCGTGGACTATGGTGGTAGAGGATTCAAAGCCCTGGAAAGCCACACACGGAGCAAAAAACATGTGCAAGAATTCAAATCGAGGACTACAAATTATTCCATTGCTGGAAGTTTTGGAGTTCAACCGAAGTCCTCGAAACCCTACAGCTTGAATCCTGTGTTTGCGAAGTCCGATGCTGTGATCGAGAGAACAAATCCACCCCAACAACCCGTGCCAGTTGCAGACAGAGTTGTTGAAAATAAACATGCGAAAATTAATGGATAATGAATTTGATGTAATTTTCTTGTATTTTCTAACGAATATAACAGTAGGTAGTAAAATCTTGATTAACAATTATGTTGGTCTTGTTATCTGCTCATTATATTCGAGTTTACAATATATATGAATCACTTCATTTGTTTTCATTTCCATTTTGTGAAAAAATTGATACTTGTTAACATTTATAGCATGACACATTTTCATTTCTTTGGTATTTTTAACAGCTTGTTGCATGCTTGATTGAAATGTGAATGAATTTTTATTTTTTTCTGGTTCTACTAATCGCTTGACAGTTTGTTACACTAAGTAGTAGAACCAGAAAAAAAAAAAATCATTCATATTTCAATCAAACATGTACCTCGTTTACGTCATTGAGATGAAACGAGGTACGTGATTGGCCCATCGCTCTGCAACAACCAATGAACGTGCTTGTTAGATAGCTGTACGTAAGCTCACTTCAAACAAAGAGTTAAAAGATGGCAGCCTCCGTGATCGAGCGTAAAGATGCAAATCGAGTTAAAGAAATCGACAGAATAGTGAGAAACAAGTTCTGCTGGGAATGGTTGGAGAAAGAGGTTGCTACAGATGTTGGACATAAGACTGAGACATTTGTTCAGCGATTTCGTTTGGAAGGTTGATCATGCTGGGAAGGCTCTTTGCACGTGGTGCAACGACACCGTGGACTATGGTGGTAGGATTCAAAGCCCTGGAAAGCCACGCAAGGAGCAAAAAAACATGTGCAAGAAGTCAAATCGAGGACTGCGAATTATTCCATTGCTGGAAGTTTTGGAGTTCGACCAAAGTCATCGACCGAAGTCACATTTATAGCATGACACGTTTTCATTTCTTTGGTATTTTTAACAGCTTGTTGCATGCTTGACTGAAATGTGAAATTTATTTTTTTTTTCTGGTTCTACTACTTATCACTTGAGTTTGTTACACTTTATCATTCATTAACATATCTGTTTATTTCATTTATTTTTGTCTTCAGGCAATGCTGCTGGGAGTGTTTGGCAAACTCTCTTCCCTTCACTATGGCTCCGAAACTCCTCACGCTGACGAAGGAGCTGGCAAGAGATCCAAAAGTGCTGAATGGGCTCTCCATGGATAGGACCAGTGCCTCATACAAGTTGAAGTATGGTCTTGCCAAGACAATGCGTGAGGAGACGTTGGATCACCTGAGATCCTCACACTTCTCAATGAACATAGATGAGTCACCAAGCAACAACCTGCACCGTGTCCTGTGTGTGCTTGTGAGTTATTTCTCCCCCGAAACAAAATCTGTTGTTGTACAGCACCTCACTTCCCTTAGCATCATCAAGGTTGATAGCAAGTCCCTCTTCGATGAACTATCTGCTGTCATGGAGAACAACGACATTCCATGGACCAACTTGGTGTCTGTTTTAATGGACTCCTGTGCTGTCATGCGGGGTTCAAAGTCGGGAGTGGAAACCCATCTGAGAGAAGGGCCTGCACCACACCTTCTGGATATTGATGGTGATTCTTGCCACCATATCCACAACGCCACAAAGCAGTTTTGCAAGCCTTTTGAGTACCAGGTTGAAGGCCTTCACTCGGATCTCAACGATTTCAAGTACTCTGTTGACTTGAAGGAATCCTTCCAGGAGATCTGCTTTTTGGTTGGTGTCCCCTTCACCATGCCCGAGAGGTTTGTGAGCCACCGATGGCTCTCAAACTATGATGTGTCTATTTTGAACCTGAGGCTGATGGACCCATTCACCATCTTTTACTTCTCCTTCCTTGACAGAGAAGACAAACAACTGTATCTCCAGACCATCATGGCGATCTACCACAAAATAGGCCTGTGAAGAGTAGGATAGCAGCCATACAGACAGGGCTCAGCAAGAAGATGGGAAGAAGAGGAAGCAGAGAATCATTGAGAAGATCTTTTACACCAGACTTGACACCCTGCTGACCCTCAACTTCTACACTGCTGTCCTCCCACTGCTGAAAAAACTACGTCACAACCTTCGAAAGCAAGACCCCAATGATCCACAAGCTCAACGATAAGCAGGTTGCTGTGTTCAAGAAGTTTCTGTCTTGCTTCATAAAGCCAGAGATTCTCCAGGAAAACAAACTGAAGAGCATTGATCTCGACAGCAAGTTGAACCAGCTGAGGACATTTTCTACGGCGGGGTCACCAACAAGTTGATGCTGTCCACGAAGAAAACCTCCATCACAAACTTCAAGATGAAAGCTAAGGCAGCATATCTGGCATGTGGAAAGTATCTTCAGCAGAAGTTACCCATGGACAGCAAGCTACTAAAAGCAGCATCTACCATTGACCCTCTGGCAAGAGGACACAGCACAACACTGAGCCTGCTGATGAAGCTCCCATCGCTTGTGACCAATGTCCTCCAAGATTCAGAGTTGGAAGCCTATGATCTGGAAGTGAGGGCATACCAGCTTGACAGCGACTTGCCATCTCCCTTGGACACAGACGGAAAGGCAGTTGAACTTGATCACTGGTGGGCTCAAGTGTTCGAATAGGGCAACTACCCAATGCTTGCCAAGATGGTGAAGGCGCTGATGAGCTGCTTCCATGGTCCACAGGTGGAGGGGGCATTTAACGTCATGGGAGATGTCCTGAATGAGAAGTTGTGCAGGATGCAGATCTCCACCTACAGCTACATCCAGACTGTCAAGTACGCACTGAGGGCCAAGAAGACAACATCTGTGAAGTACTTTGCCAGAAAGGACATTTTATTGGACCCCATTAAGCCCAAGGTGTGCCTGAACATCAGAACTTCAAGTAAGAGGTACAGGGAAGAGAAGGAGACAGAAGCAGCTAGTCTGTCTGCCAAACGACAGCTACTTGCTGTGAAGGAAGACTCACAAAAAAGCAAGGCTGCCTCCAGAAGAACAATTCAAGCTGCTCAAAAGCAAGCAAGAAAAACACACCTGAAGGCATTGATGTCAAAAAGGAAATGGTATGTTGAGGATTTTGTGAAAGTATAAATTGTTTTTCCTTATACAATTTTCTATTTATTTTAATGCAGATTTAATTTAGAATGACATTTTTAGGTTTCATGTTTTGGCTTTTTAAGAATTGTTGAATGTACTATAGTGGCTGAGTTGCATGTTGACCATTAAATTGGCTTGAATTTGTTAATCATGACGTTTTCTTGTGTGTTTGCTTGCCATTTTAATAAAATTTTTAAGTCAGAAAACACCAGAACCCAGGAGCTTCAGGGGGCTTCGCCCCCCTTGTCCCCCCACCAGGGCGCTGCCCTGGACAAGCTGGGGGCCGACCCCCACCTAAAATTTTCAGATAATTTCACCAGCCCCAAATCACATCCCTGGATAAAGCGGCTACAGATAATGAGATGAGATGAGATTTTCCTGCCTTAGCCAATTTATTTCTGTTTCACATGTGTGCAGCTGTTGTAAAGGTGTGTGTGTGTGTGTGTGTGTGTGTGGAACTCTCTTGAACTGGAGGTTAATTTCTACACAATTCTTAAAATTCTCAGAAATCCAAACACACTTCGGTTTCTGCTTTATATTTACACAGCCATGTTAGCGCACGGGCGGGATGAGCATTTTTTGCTGACCACCAAGTGCGTGTGCACCGTTAAAGCCAAATATAAATAACAGCGATTGGTCGTATAGACAGAGCACTTAAACAAGTATTTTCTAATGTTACCTGCCCAGAAAACTACTTGATGTGCATTAGTGCCGCTCTGTGACCTCAATAATAAAATAGATGAACAAACTGTCGCAAGAAGACTAAAACTGTTAGATTCTATATCAGTTCCGCTGCTGTTCTTCTGACTCCATTGAGTCGGTTGAAAATGGCACTGGGAACAGTGGAGGTGGGTCAATACGGGGTGCTGAGGCTCCGCCCCCTTCCAATTATCCAGATGAGAGACTATGCGATATTAAATCATAAATACTTTTGCTTAATTCATTTATAAGTCTGACTTGTTTACTCATCCTACTTCACCCAGTATCCATCTAATTATTTTAATCCATTTTTGAAATGTATTTAAGTTTTGTGTGAACACCAACACTTCCGGTATACTTCCGCCCGCCAGGGCGCCGGACAAATGTGTGTGTGTGGCTCACACTCTGAGCTCTGCATCAAATCTAGAGCTCATAGGCTCATCAGTGTCAAGCCATGGCCGCCATCTTACCACTCACATCGCTTCTGTGTTAAAGCAGTGGTTCTCACACTGGGGTGCGCAGACACTCGGCGAGTGGGGCGTGTGGTCACAGACTGCTCAGTGGCAAAGGCAGGGGCTGGTTACTTATTTAACCTGCAAAAAGATATCGTTAACTCATAGAATGTTGAATCTTGGTCCGATTAACTGAGCTGTGAAGGCTGTAAGGTGAGCTGTACTGAACCATTGGACATATTTTCTTTTCAAACATGAAAAAGTTTGACCATCAGGTCACTTGGAAAATGTTACCATCATGAGTCTGCTTTATAACCGTCATTCTAAAGTCTTAACTTGGTTCAAGGAAAACCTTTCTTGTTATGGTATTGGACTCCTTTGACAAGCATCACCATTTTCAACCATATCTGTCTTTTCGGAACAAGGAGACCAATTGACTAAAAAGCAAGTCTGTTCCTCTGACAAAGACAGAATTAAGCATTGGACCATCAGATTAAAACACTGATGCGCTCCTGACTGAGCTTTCCATGCTCCGCTCTTCTGTTTCTTTCAGAGTCAAAGCATGTCAGGACTTTGGACACACATTTTCAACAGGTTCCTCTGATTCAATGGAAGCCCTGCTCATACCATCTGCTGTTTGTCACATTCAAAAACATTGTAATATACCTTTCCTTTGAACGCTCAAAACAGGGTACCCTCAAAAACCAACTTTTCCACTGATTGCCCATCATGTGACACAAATAGTGACAAAAAGGATTCATATAAAATGTAAAAGTGTGAAGTTAACCGAAAGAAAGTTGACACCTTGGGCTTGTCACATTGGGTGACAAGTGCCTAAGTTGAGCATCAGTTGTCCATGCTTTTTTTTCACACACTGAGGTGAGAACTGCCATATGAGCTTGGAAATATCCATTAATCTACTGGGAAGGGAACTCCAGCCAGGTTATGCTTAAAAAATATGAATAAGTTTTCAACGGCTGCAATTCCAAGACGAGATGTCTGATCCAGTGCAGGGAACACATTTTCTCATTTCAGCATTTCTTTAAGCTGAATGAATAATGTTATTTGATTGTTTTACTGAATTCTTCAGTCAAGAGCTTAGGTTACTTGGTGCTGATTAATTTTCTATAACAGCAGCTCTGACAGCTGCAAGGCAAATCACAGGTTTCTATAAAACCCTGGTACCAAAAAGCTTGGAACGCTGTGTAAAATGTTCATAAAAACAGCATTGTTGTAGTCAAGACCAAGACCACAGTGTATCAAGACCAAGACAAGACCAAGACTTTGAGGGGTCAAGACAAGACCAAGACCGAGGCAGGGCGAGACCAAGTCAAGACCATGACCAGACCAGTGTCCCATACTGCATGACACACTTATGATAAAATGTGGAACATGAAAACCATAAGCACCCCTCAAATAGACCTGTAAGTAATCCACATTCCCATAAAAACACCCACAGAAAACAAATGAAGATTCTTGTTCATTCACCTCTTTTGTTGACCTATATTATATGTCTGTATAATGAAAGGTCTTGATAAAATAATCAAAAGGCACTGCAGAGATGAATTTCATGTGTGGGAATTTTCCTTTGTTTTCTATAAGCAAACAAATACAAACACTAAGGAGCTGAAATCAACTTAACCATCTTTATTTAACACTGTACTGAATGATTTACCATCCATCTAATACAGTACAATTTTTTTGTGCAAGCAGTTTCAAAAATGATGACATCATATGCCAAACCAGAACAAACTGCAGTGCTGAAACATTTAAGTCCATGCGCACCACGAATGATAAACACATGACATGGACATTGTGAAAGACCACAAAAACGTGGACTTTAAAGTAGAGTTTGGTTGCATTTTAGAAATATCAGAGACTGCAACATTCTGTGACCTAAACGTGCACGATGGGGTCTCATTATGATGCCCCCTCTACTAAAAACCCTCTCCACTGGTGCTGAGGAGGCAGGGACTGACAGCACCTTCAGTGCCAACTTGTGGAGTTGTGGGAATCGGTCATGGTTTTTGGCCCAGAAGATGAGTGCATTGTCAGTGTCAGAGTCATTGATGGCATCGAAGTATTTGCTTATCTGTGTTATAACACTTGAATCCTGGGCTGAGTTGCGCTTCTTGTGAGCCTTGTAGCGGGACAGAAGGCGTGGGCATTTGACTGGTGGCGAATCACTGGATGAATCCACATTCATAGCCCCAGAGTCAGTTGCATCTCCTTCACTGTCGATCATGTTCTCCACCTCTGACAACAAAGTGTCTGGAAAACACAAACAAATACACAATGACAGGATTAAAACCATAATTCAACTTTGACTATGTAAGGACTTTTTTTTACTATTTCTTTCCCTGGATAATACTAACCTGTCAGTGTCCTCTTCAGCTCATCTCTGATCTTCTTCACTGATGTTGCATTTCCTCCATTTGTGACATCCAGATCCACCCAGCTTAGGCCAAACTGTGGATCCAGCATGGTAGCCAAAAAGTACACATTGTGGTTAAAAGCTTCATCTGTTCCACTCTCTTTGGCCATGTTTGCTTTTGTAAAGATTCCAGGGAATCTTTTCAGCAGAGACTGCCGAAGGGCTCTGACTAATGGCCGGCACTGCATTCGGGTCTCTTCCATCTTGAGGAGTTGTGTATTCAAGTCCAGGACAGTTGGAACCACCGTGATAATTGTAACTGATTTCTCTCCTTCTGTCAGGTCTGTTGCCTCGGAGAATGGTGCAAGAACTGCACTAAGTTCCTTCAGCTGGTTCCACTCACGAGCACTAAAGACTACATCCTCATAGTCCTTGCTGCACATTTCGTTCAGGGCTTTGTGGTCCAGAGCTGTGAGGGCCTGTACTTGTTTGAAACTGCTGTTCCAACAAGTGATGTTTGGTGCTCGAATAGTCTTATTTGTGTCAAACATAGCCTCAAACTTGTCTTTGAATTGTGAGCTACTATGTAAGAGTTGTGAACCATGATGTTATGGCTGTGATGCGGGAGACTGACCTCACCTCCTTCATGTCGTCATTGACAACTAACTGTAGAGAGTGGGCAAAACAGGAAAGCCGTTCACCTGATGACCAGGGTAATTCTGTGTCTTCCACTGAATCTATGTCCTCCCACAAGTGCTCATCATCTAGATTCTCCTCCTCACTCTCACCAGACTGGTGTTGTGGCATGTGAACTTTGAAAGCGCATTTCATATTGGCAGCATTGTCTGTGATGATATAGCTTATCTTTTGGCAGATAGCATATTCCTCTGTTATTTCCTCAAAAGCAGAAGCAATTCGTTCTGCACTATGCCTACCTGTAAAATGCCTACAGTCCAGCAGGTAAGATTCAATTGCATAGGAATCCTTTGATTCAGAGCACACATGGGCAGTCACTCCAAGAAAAGAGCAAAGCCTGCGAGATCTGTTGTTAATGACATGGACGACCGGGTCTCCAGCTTCTTCAAAACAGTTTCCTTGACCTTCCTTACCAACTCTGGTATCCGTTTCTCAGAAATTGTTCTTCTAGAGATTGGTGTGTACTTACTGTCCATTATCTCAAGAAAGTGCTTAAAATGTTCATTTTCTACAAGTGACAGATGCAGGCAACACCCAATTACCAAATCTTGGATGATGGCTTAATTGATGGCTTGTTGCCTTGGTGAATGCAGACTGTAGACCTGCACTTTCTGAGCAAAAGATGCAATAGATGGCTGTGTGACATCTGTCTGTTGTCCTGCCTTGTACTCCAGGAACCTAAAATACAGGGTGAAAAAATCCATAAGATATCTGGTGATATAAACAATTCCATCAAATAGCAATCTTAAAAATAATGGTGTAAGATGTACAGAAAGTAAAAGTATCAAAAATTCATAACTGTATGTAAAATCTGTGTACTGTATTAGAACAAAATGTGTGGATCATATACAGCAACGCATTAAGGCAACCACAATCTTTTTCAAATAGCTTTCAAATAGTTACACAACTATATGATTGACATGGTACAATGTGGCCAAACCAGTCAATTTTCTTACCATAACACTGAAATAACAATCACTTATGTGAATAAACTTCCATGGAAAAGGGATAAAAGGGACAGATATGTATTTTTTCTAAACACCCATCTAACACACAGTGTGAGAAAATCTGAGTGATTGAGCAACCCAGACTTACTCACTTACACACACAACCTCTAGTGTTTGACTACATAAAGTTATATATTTGTTTGTGTATTTAACCCCCAAATTAGCACTCTTTAGGTATGTGATGTATGCTTATAGCCAGGCAAAGCATATTTAATGTGTAACTTCATATAAGTGGAGCATTATTGTTACTCTGTCTCCACTCTGGAGACTGCTGACTCAGCCCTCTCACCCAGTAGAAGGAGCACGGCATGTATCATTTATGTCAGAGTGGACATTGATGTAACATAACTATATACACATTAGTTACATAGCTTTACGTCACCTGTCTCGTCATTTTTACCACATGAAAAAATGTAACGTAGGAATAAGACACATGTCCTGACCCCTCACTCTCACACAAAGTTAACAGTACATTAGCTAACTTAATGTTACATCCATTGTAACATTGTTATCTGATGCAGTGAGGTAATGTGCTAATATGCTTGCACGCCTAGCTAGGGGGTAAATAATCGGCAAGCCAATGAAACTGGTGTCCTGAAACATACTGTATACACATGATTAGCAAACGTGTTTAGCTAGTATTCACTAAATCTTACTTATACTTAGCTTACCTTTCTTTATGCTTCCTCTCCAAGTGCCGGTAAAAGTTGGACGTGGTCCCAGCCGTCTCCGTTAGCGTTGCTTTACAAAATTTACATGTTGTGCTGTGTTTCTTTTGGTTGTAGTTGTGCACAAAAACTCTTTGTGGTTCAGGTAACCAAGTTTTATTACAGACGAGTTGGCTGACATCTTCACACGGCCTCTTCTCCTGTCACTCACATGCATGTTTGTAGGGGGTGGTGAAAGGGGTGATAGCCATTAACAGTGACAACAATTTCAAATGATAAATGAGTGAAGTTATTGGTTGTACTTGGAGCAATACGATTTATGCAAAATCACAGCAATGATATTAACAAGTCAATCCAAAAATACACAGGCAATTTATTGATATCCCCACAGTTGTGGTCTTGACCAGTTTTGAAATAAAATCCCGAGTACACTTTGTCTGAGACCGAGACAAGACTGAGTAAAAATGCAGTCGATTCCGAGATGAGACCGAGACCTTCAAAAAGTGGTCTCGAGTACTACAACACTGATGTTTGCACATCTGCAAATGTGGGTTAGGTCAGGTAATGGATAAAACTCTATACAGTGGCCTCTTGAGAGGCCACTCTCACCAGCGGCCACCCCTCCTTTATGGCCACAATTCCATTGTATTAACCCATTCTCCATTGAAATTAACCCTCACCAACAGCCACCTCTCTAATGCGACCAGCAACCCAAGCTGAATGGCAAAATCCCCTTGCCAGCGGACGTTTGTGAGTGATAATATGTTAAAATCATGTGTGATGCCGCGGTATTTGGAAAAAAGTTCATCTCGCGGGTTTTTTCCTACCGAGATTCCCATGATGCTTTGCGATCTCGCCACTATAAACATGACTGCCAGTGCAAATTTTATCAGTCTTGAAGTAAATTCACTGGCAAACAACAACAACTATTGAACAAACAACAAAAACGATGCAGAAAGAGGAAAAGAAAGAGGAAAGTTCTGACCTTGGAAGAGAAAGTTAAAGTGATTCGGTTGAATGAAAAGGGAGAAAGTTCCAGAAAACTGGCCATTGATTATGATGTCGGCAAGACACAGATAAACAACATTGTCAAAAACAAGGATGCAATCGTAAATTAGTGGGAAAATGGTGAAAGTGGAGACAGAAAGATTGTTAAGGCCAGATGTTGCTTGTATCCAGATCTCAACAAGGCCATTTTTGACTGGCTTTGTCAAGCACAGAGTAAAAATATTCCTGTTACTGGAAGGATAATACAAGAAAAGGCAACACTTATGTCAGTTGAACTTGGATATGATGATTTCAGTGCAAGCAATGGATGGCTACGTAAGTTTCAGGTGAGACACATCATCAAAAGTTCTGTTCTGAGTGGTGAAGCTGCTGATGTTAGTGATGCTGTTGTTGATGACTGGAGCAAACGACTTGAAGGACTTTGTGAAGGATATGATCAAAAAGACATATTTAATTGTGAGGAGACTGGCTTATTTTTTAGGACACTCCCATCCAGGTCTCTTGTTGTCAAAGGGGATACTTGTAAGGGAGGAAAACAAGCAAAAGAGAGGATCACTGTGTTACTGTGTGCAAGCGCAAGTGGTGAAAAACTGAAACCCTTAGTGATAGGCAAATCCAAAAACCCAAGAAGCTTTAAGGGCTACCACCACACTTCACTCCATGTTACATATGAGGCCAACAAGAAGGCCTGGATGACTGAACAGATTTTTGAGAGCTGGCTCAAGAAAGTCAACCAACAGATGAGAGTCCAGAACAGAAAGATCTTGTTGTTCATGGACAACTGTGGTGCCCATCCACATCTCACTTTGTCCAATGTGAAACTTGTATTTTTCCCACCAAATACCACCTCTCGACTTCAACCCATGGA
>JAOPUC010072448.1:0-11744 GCA_027564185.1 Cephalocassis borneensis | reverse complement strand
TGTTTTTAAATAATAACAAAATTGAATATGGTATTAATAATTTACTACTTTTAGGTAAACACTTTATTCACAAATGTTTGGTTTTTTTTTTTAAACTAAACCTTATGTTACACACTGGAAGAATGACCTCAAGCTTTTTGCCAAATCTTTAAAGTTAGTTGAAAATAAGGATGTTGGTTATTTTTTATCCTTTTTGGATGACTTTGATTTACTTGATTAACATATGTAAAGATAGTTAAGTAGCCCTGTTCTTGTTCATATTTTTTTTTCTTTATTGCTGTGTGTCTGTTTTACTATTTTGATGTTTTTGGATTTGTATATATATGGTGCTCTATTTGTTTGTATTTTGAATGTTTTGGGAAATAAAAAAATAATAATAATAATGTGTCAGGAAGTTGCATTCGCAAATCAAAGGCCATTGCATTTGCATTGAAACCATTTCAACACAAACCCACAAATCAATAAAGTTTTCTTCATACTTTGATTTCTTGATTTTGCATTTCTTGTGTTTTGCAAACAATGTTGATTTTATTGTTTCATTGCATTTAGGCGGAAGCATCGTGCCGGGCATCGGAAGGGGGAGGGGTAGATGGGTAAATGGGAGAAAATTGCGCCTTTTTGGTTTAGACATGGCAGCAGAGAGGAGCGCGGCAGGTGGCCAGGCCACTGCCACCGAAAACAACATAACTGGAGCAATCAATATCATAAGAAATATATTAAATTCACAGACATTACTCAGTTCAATTGATCAAAACACCTTTCAGGCGCCAGCAGCACCACTAGCACCAGCACCAGGTTGGGGCACACCAAGATTTGTGGCGAAAAGGTTTTCAAATTGGGGGGCCAAAAAAGGGGGGAAAGGTAATTAAAATAAATGTTGTGCTTATTTGTGGGTAAATGAAGGAAAGGGTCGATCAAGCCGTTTTTGGTAACCTATGGGTGTCTTTGTTCAGGGCTAACAACTATGCATGCTGTTTAACCGGCACCAAACTCTGATAGCAAATTCTCATTTCTTCCTTGTGTAGTTTTGGTGGGATAGCACGGAAGATGCACTTACTGCATGCATTTATTGTGTAGCATGCCTTACGTTCACTGTTTTGGGATATGTATGCCTGGCTGTATGCGATTATATGCATTTTCAGTAGTGTTCTATAATAGTGCTTCGAACATTCCACTCTAGCTAGTCTGCTCTAACCGTAGACCAGTCAAGAGATAGTTACAGATGTTCAATCAGGTAAGGTGCAATTTAGTAGGCGGTTGTCCCGTTGGTCCGACAGCCCATTAGTCAGACAGCCCATAAGTCCAACAATTAGCCATAGAGTACAATAAAAAGAGTCTCGTTGGTCCGACAGCCCATTAGTCCGACTGCTTACTCAGAAGTGTGCTGGGACGCTCAATAAAGAACTAGAATTACTACACACTATACTGGGGGTGCGGTCCCGATTATGGATCTTCCGCTCAAGTGCAATTTAAACGATATGAACCTTTTTAGATTTTCCACGCCTTTTTCCCTTAGGCCTACGTGATCGTCCGTAACGTACACGCACTGCTGGGCATCTATTACCAGTCTCCATGGAAGAGCGCGCAACAACAGTGTCTTCTTCACGAATCATCTCACTGCATTTTAGGTAGTCTATGTCTGTACAAGTTTTTGTTATGATCTTCCAAGTTTTTCCCCACTTTACATTAGTATCTGGTGGTTATTTTTAGTAATGGCCTACGATTTTCTCAGTTTCCATGCAGATGAAAGAATTTTTATATCTGTAGAAGAAAGAAGGTTTATTATCTAGGAATCTTTTCTGTGATAACGTTTCTTTGCTCTATACGGACATCATTGTCTCGGGTCGAGCACCCCCAAAATTATGCTCAGCACCTCTAGCTCAGTACCCCCGAAAAAATTGGCTATTGAAATGTCATTTTTATGGCATGAAGTGGACTTAATTTTCTGTATGTTTTTGCGCTTTTCACTCGTCACTATGCTTTTAACAGAGGATACCATTTAAAGTGCGTAAAGAACGTGAGCATTGTAGTCTAGCTTTTGGCACGGCGTGCTGGCTGTTGACCGGATTTTTTATTGCGAGGGGCGCGTAGTGCTGAGCCTGTTGCGAATTGATATGGTGGAAGAATCTATCAGGTGCACTAGGTAGGAAGAGAACAGAAAAATGAGCATGAAGGTATGCACCAAAAACAGACAGGTATGAACTGCGGTATTACGGAAACAATTGTCAGTTCTGTGCAAACGTTAGTCTAGACTTAGTAGGATGATCTTCGAAAAAAATAGGCTAAATAAAGCTACACCTAAACTGCTATGCTACTAGCTAGCTTTCTTGGTTCAGAAAGGCTGAAAATATCTAGCTATTTCTGGGTGCAAGTTATCGGAAAAACGTTGGCAGTTGCTCCTGAATGAACATATCGATGTCAGTCAGAATAGCACCAAGTGAACCAAACATTTATGAGCTGACACCTGGCCAAAAAGTTTAAAAAGATATCACTGTTTACATTTACAAAGTAGCATTCCTCTTCACATTTTGGTCATATTGTGTTGGGGTATCTGCATAAAGTTGCGCCTCAGCTGCAATGCTTACTGTAATAGCCTACATGTATCTTCCTTACACTATTTCCTAGACATTCATTTTTCTGCACCGTTCTACACAGGTATCGATGGACGTAGACCAAGGTCTGTTGCTAGGTTGTTTTATATCACCATAAATAAACTAAGATTACAATAGATCTTACACATATAGAGTTTTATTTGATATTTTATAAAATTAACGAGGTTTTAATCAGCAGAATAAGAAAAATGTTATGTGAATAGCCTGAATACCTAATTGATGAGTTTTTTCTATGATTAGTCTAGGTTGAGTTGTAGTGAACCTACAACAACTAAGGACATGAGTCAAGTTTTTTCTCAACCTAGCATTATAAAAAGAACCGACACTATGTCAGTTTCTTCTCTAATACCACTCTACTACTACTTTACTACGACTAATTTCACCCTGAAAGTCACATTATCTCTGTAAAGACTCAGGAATCAAAGACCACAATTTCTGGAGATAACAAAATTAATAATGTTAATAAAATTAAAGCCTAGCTATTGGGAAATACGTGTTATTTTGAAAATTATATACATATTTTTATATTCAATGTTTAATAGTTTAATAGTTAATATTCCATATACTGTTGATTGTTTATTTCCATGTAATTTGTAGATTCAGAATAGAGCTTTCAAACAGAGTCAAAACCATTTATACTGTATGTGACCTAAATTGCCTGTAATAGTAGACAACGAATGCATGTATAATTGTTAAAACTGGTAGACTGTTTGCTGAAAAACTATTTGTAGTAATTGTACTTCATTTGTAGGCCAAGACAACAACAACAAAAGACCTTCAATAAGGACATCATTTTAGTACCACAACACATAACATTAGTTCCGCGGCAGGGGCTGAAGCGGCGCCTGCATGAGAGAGGCTTTATATTCAATATGTTTGAATTCCACAAAGAATGGGACAACCAAACAATGATCCGAAAAATCGCAGAGGCCTTCCAGGAGAGAGGCAAGCTCCCACACAATGTTGAGTAAGTCAAATTCATTGCTGTACCTTGGACAAGGCTCTTAACCTTACACTACTACAGAAAATAACATTCAGTTGATGCTTTTATTCAAATCTACTTACAGCTATTTAGGTACAGGGTATTAATTACAGCAGTGCTATTCAAACTTTTTGACATTTCATACCTCTTGAAGCATTTCATTTCCTGCCACGTATCTCCGCCCACCCTACTCCCAGCCAAACACTACCAATAACAACCGCGCCACCATTCTTGTCACAACATTACATTGCACGCAAATGTCTGCAAGCATCGCTGAAAGTAGTAACCAGTTGTGATAATGGCTGCAGTGCACAATTAGTTTGACCATGTTCTAACTTTCTCACAGCAAACTCCTCTTTAAGACAGTCAAAGACATAACTGATGGCATTATGTGATGCTGCTATGTTGCACTGGTAATTGCTTGATTTAAATGGATTGGTTTCATGGGCCAGCAAATTGCATTCAAAATGCACACACCATTGTATGTTGTCCTAATGTTCTTGATATGTGTTCTGCTTTACTTGCTTACAAGCATCTCAAGACTTTTCTTCTTTCAGTTTGCAGGTGCTCATGCCTTGTGGCAACAGACTGGTGGCCCCATCCCTCAGCCCAGGCCAGCTACTGGATGCGGGTCTTGTGCAAAAAATATTTAACAGAGCCACTGTGTATATTCGGGCATCAGAGTGTCTTGAGGTGTTTTTTTTATGTATTTTGTGTGTGTGTGTGTGTGTGTGTGTGTGCGCACGCACATGTCTTTTCAGTGTGTCCCGCAGAACACTTGTTAGTCAAGGTGGGTGGGTGGTTAGCAAGTAACTACCATGATAATTATAATAATAATTATGGTTTGGATAATGTAATATACTGGTCACCTGTAACAAAATATTGGATTTTGAATTGAATATTCAGACTGGATTGGAACCAAGCATCTATTATTGATCTGTCTGTTTTTTCCTCAGTGTTCTTTCAGTGACAGTTCGGAGGGTGAGGAGGACCTGGAGACTTCCTTGGACAGCCAAAGGGACCCCCCTGAAGAGCATCACCACCCTGGTCCTGTTCATGCTCAAGACCCATCTCTTGATTGCCCTGGTCCCTCTCTTGATCGCCCTGGTCCATCTCATGATCGCCCTGGTCCATCTCATGATCACCCTGGTCCATCTCATGATCACCCTGGTCCATCTCATGATCGCCCTGGTCCATCTCATGATTGCCCTGGTCCATCTCATGATCACCCCGGTCCCTCTCATGCCCAAGACCTTGCATTGACTAACTATGGGGCATACATCGATCTCATCAGTGTGTTGTCAGCAGACGAAGAGGAAGATGAGGAGTTGTCTGCTGCCATTGCAGCAAGCATTGAGGACCAGAAGTAAGTATTCTGCCAGTTGAATTGTAATAATGCTGTGCAAAACACGTCATAATGTGTTTGACTTTTGGTTTTGATATAAAAGAAATCCAATACTATTATCCAACCTAACAAATAACTTTGACCAAAGGTGCCAAGGCACTCATGCACATTCCATAGACTGCAACATACAACCATTGTGCATGGAATGTGTATATTTGCTTACTTATGGCACATGCTATAGAAATGTAGCCTGGTTTTACCATCCCCTTGTACTAATTTCATTTGTACAGTGGCCCTGGAACTGCTGAATTGAAAAACGTGTAGTGGAGGGTGGGGTGAAACAAGCGTCCTATTTTATGCAATTCACCCTTCCACAACCTCCGCCTCCCTTAGCAACCATATCGCTATATTAGTCAAACAGGCTGCCCTGTCAGGTTCTCATCATTGGAATGAATGGACTCTAGATGTAAACATTCCCACTTCTAGCATTGCTTACATTCAGTTGGTGGTGGGGTTGTTCACATTTCTATATCCACAGCCTGCATTTCTCTTCTTGGGTTTTTGGTTTTGGGAAGGGATGAAACTTAACCCCTCCCTTGACACTTTTTGGGTATCTAGTATCCGATTTACAAAGTCCATAAGCACAGAGATGGCTTCTTTCTCATAAACTCCCATTCACTGAGATGGACGGCTTGCATAAGGTCTCGAGCTTAGTAACCGTTGCTACGCTGTGATTGGTAAGTTGACGTTTTTAGGGTGGGGCTGCAGAAGGGTCAATTGTTAACACTTGTTCATGACATAGAAAAATGATTACTGGTGGGAGGGGTGAATTCTGTTGATTTTTTGAAAATGTTTGCGCTCCTCCCTGCTCTCTCCCCCGTTAGCTGATTAGATGGTTTTCTGGTAACAAGACCAAACTCCAGTTCAAGACCCTGTGCAGGAATGAAATTAGTATGAGGGGATAGTAAAACCAGGTTAATAAAAATGGCATTTCATAAGATTTTACAAGATTTTTATATCCATGTGACATTTTTTATATATTTTACCCATGGGAGCAGCCATCAGATCAATTGCACCTAACTGGGGGTGTAGCCCCCCTCCTCTCCTCAAGGTTGGTTGTTCTAGATGGGAGGGCAAATGTTATAATGTAATGTTAATGTTATAATTGGAATTGTAAAATAGGTGGTTTGAGTGTGCCGTGCAGAAAGCTATCTATGCCTATCTAGAAGTGCCAACCTTGAACAGAGGAGGGGGGCTAGGTCTCCAGCACAGTCTGCTGAAAAGGTGGTCAACCTACATTGTGATGTAACTTGAATATGAGAACAAGCAATAACACTGTTTTCATTTGTAGACATGCCAAGGCCACTGCAGTTCCGCTCCAGGAGATCTTGGAAGAGTTGGCATCCAAAATAGATCACATGAAGCCCTGCCGATTGAATATAAATCGAAATAGTGTGCTTGATGGTGCCTTCCGGGGATTCCGAAGGTTAAGCTACAATCCCAATAATGTAATGTCCATCAGATTCTCGGATGACCATGGCATGAGGGAAGAAGCGGTGGACCTGGGAGGGCCAAGACGCGAGTTCCTCTGCCTTCTAATCGAGTCCTTGGCCAGGTCCAAACTGTTTGAGGGTGTTGATGCCCTCAACCTTGCCCTGGATTCCACAGGTTGGTGATGTCTATTACACACCCATGTATATGTATGTGTCAAGAAAACACAGTTCTTAACCACTAATATTATTAACAAATGAGACACGGAACAAGTGTTAAAGATTTGCTTCTCTGGCCAAAGGAGAGATGTCACCGAAGGGTCTCAGTTTCCAGTCTCTAACTTCTCGGGCTCATAGGCCATCCTTTTATTTGACAACAGAAAAAAAAATAAGCATCGTTCCACAAACAGTATTTTTTCCACTCGAACACCTCTTGAACTGACAAAATTGTTGAGCTGACAATTTTAGGCTAGACAGACAGTCAGATGGTTTCAATTCCTTAATCTAAGATGTGCACAGTCCTTTCTGTACAAAGGCAAGACTGTAGCTGTACCATTTGTACTTTTTGCACACAAGAAACTTTTATTACATGATAATTTCCAACACACACACATCATTTTATTTACAGTATGACAGGGGGGTCAAAGTTAAAGTCACAGTGAGCCAAAAGCAAAATATGGGACAACACTGTGGGCAAAATTTAATATTTACTCACAAATAGACTGAAATTGTGCGTGCAATGTAGCATTCAAGTCACATTACTACTTACTGTGTGTTTGGCCCAACTGTAATACACATTTGAAATGATCTTGTGGGCCTAATGACATTATACCACTGTCAAGAGTGGCCCCTTTGGCCAAAGTTTGACATCCCGGCTACATTGGATACATGTGAACTGTTTCTACAAGTTTAAGATTGTTAGAAGAACATGTGATTATTTAAGAACATGTGACCAAGCAACTGAATGTAAGCTTCCAAGCAATTGTATGCATACAGTATGTAAGAGTCCATATTCATTTTCTTGTAGCTGTCCAAGAGGACCAGTATTTTCTGGCTGGCAGGGCCATTGCCATCTGCTTGGTCCATGGAGGTCCACCACCCCGCCTTATGTCTCAAACATTGTTTGAAGCACTTACAGAGGGCCCTCAACATTGTAAGCCTGTCCTCCAAGATGTCATGGACTATGAACTGCAGCAAAAAATTGAACAGGTTTGACTCACTTTTGTGACATATTGTTTATGTGATGTAAACAACCACTTTCTCATCATAAGACAACGTATATAACACTTTATGAAAGCTTGTTTCTGAAATAGGTAGCTGTAGCCTTGGGGTTAGGGAGTTGTTCTGTTGTTACCTTATCTGTGGAGGTTGGACTTTATATTATGTAAGTAACTGAAAGTAAATTTGGACAAAAGCATAAGCGAAGTGTAATGTAATGTAGCCATTGTATGCTGATCTTGTGAAAGAACTCCTCTTCTGACAACTTGTTTTTGTTGTTGAAGATTCAAAAGTCCACAGCACTGGAAGAACTACAAGGTGCTATTGAGCCCCGATTGGACTACCTCGCAAACGCAGGATGCCTCAGAAATGTCACTTCTGTGCTGCAGAAACAACAACTTGTGGAGGACATTTTACATTTTCAAGTGGTGCAGCGTGTACAGGGACCTTTTGAGAGGTAAATTTAATCATTTGAATGGACTAAAACAGCTTTATACAGTAGATCTGTTTCTCATATTTCACAATCACTGGTTAACGTTCTAATATGGAGTACTCCATAATGGCAATGTGCAACTTTGCTAACCCCACTTCATTTAGGGGGCATGTAGCCAACTGTATCTCTGGTTCTTACAGTATCTATCTGATCACTAATGGTCATTAATGATAATTAATAACTTTACTCAATGTTTAAACATCAATTGTTATTTCTAAAAGAATATCCTGTACATACTCTGTCTTCACAGGTTCAGAGAAGGTCTCAAGACGCTTGGGGTTCTTGAAAAAATTCAACAGAACCCGGAGTCTTTCCATACTGTACTGTGCTATAGCCAGACACAGTTGACCAGTGATGTCATTGACACACTGTTCACTGTGAACTGGTCAGCACCACTGGGGAGTAATCGCACGGCCACCGAATCTACCATTGTGGCCTTCTGGAGAGATTACTTACAGGATGTGGAAGGTAGGCAGTGTGTTAGATCAAGATGTTGAGATATGTTTTGTTGGGGAGAGGGGGGTGTTCAAGTGTTTAGTTTCATGTGACGTCTGGTGTGATGACCATCAATGGCATATACTATAGTACTAATATTGCAAATTATTTTCTTGTCTCTCCAGAATCAGGGGAGAGCCCCACCTTACAGGATGTTCTCCAATTTGCAACTGGGTCAAATGACATACCACCGATAGGGTTTTCCCCACAGCCCTCCATCGAATTCCTGCATGCAGGGGGAAAATATCCAATAGCCAATACCTGTGTAAATTGTCTGAAACTACCCATACATGGTAACTATGATTTGTTTAAGGAGGCCATGGAATTTGGCATTCGTAATACCCATGGCTTTGGCATGGCATGAATATGTTCCTTCCACATTTTGTGTATCCACCTGTGGCTTTGTTGTGAAGTCCTTTGCATATTTCTGTGTGTGTGTTTGTACATGCACATGTACTAGGGTGTATACGGGCAGTCAGTTCTCTCTCTCTCTCTCTCTCTCTCTCTCTCTCTCTGCTTATGTTTCTTTGTTCACTGTTTTTCTATACAGTCAAATAGAAGGTGAAATATATATATTTGGTTATCTCTGTACTGCTTCTTAACATGTCAATTTATGAAATAAAAATAATAGATGGAACGTGTTGGAAATAGTTTACTTACACTTAACACTTCAATACTTAAAGACATACAATGGCACATACTTGATGTTTGCTCTTGGTCTGCAATCCACACAATAAAAGCAAATGATGACCTATTATAAAGTTATAAGTTGATTAAGAATGTAATAAACACAAATGTAACATTAGTCAATGAACATGGTAAACTGATTTCTAGCCGTTAGTGTGCGCCATTTCTAAAAAACTAACAAGTGTAACAAAAAGGTTTATTCCAAAGTTCCCATCTTCAGTAAGAGGATTAATAAACTGGCGGATCTCCATCATGGTAAGGTCATTCACGGCAAACACATTTTTAGGGACCGATACACCCTCCAAATCAGGAGGCCCTGAGGGACCGATACACCCTCCAAATCAGGAGGCCCTGAGGGACCGATACACCCTCCAAATCAGGAGGCCCTGCTGTTGTACTATCTGTTTGGTCAAAAGGTCCCAGGATGCTGTTGACCCCTGTGGCATCTTGTTCAATGTGTGATATGACACCTCTATACCATAACTGCAGTGGTGTCATGCTGTTCACTGTAGACAGACCGTGGTTATTCCACTGACTCCGGAACTGTCTAACAGACCTTTGAATCCGTGGTAAGAACACATAATATAGTGCAAACAAGTGTAGTTCTGATAGTGAGTCCAGTATGTTCTGTGTTTCCATAAATCTAAACAGATCAGCATAAAAGTATGACACAACGCAGTTTAATTCTGCCCAAAGTCTCTCTATGCGTTGGTTATGGACACTGCGACCAACGATTACGCTCCTTCTGTCGGATCCTCGCATTTGGTGCATAAAGCGTGCAACCTCCCTGTTCTCTGTTCCACGATCACACCTAACCCTAGAGGGCAACCCAAAATTACGCACACCCTCCTGGAATAGTCCAAGAACGCTGGATCCCCTGTTGTTGGTTAAACACTCCAAGTATATGATGGTGTGACTGTAACCATCTTCACATCCATGGAAAACCATGCGCCAGCTGATCAGTTTGTGATTACCGTCGATGTGCCTGTAAATAACGTGGAAAATTAAAACGTGCATGCGAATCGTCCGTAATAGATAACATTTATGGATTTAAGGATTAGGAAAGTATAGTTAGTATAGATTAGGGAAGTATAGCTAGTATAGTGTGTGTGTGTGTGTGTGTGTGTGTGTGTGTGTGTGATATGTAGGCTAATTATGTATAGTTTTATCTGTTAGATCTTTGTTCTCTCAAGGCTTTCTGGCTTCTGCCCCACAAAGCCTATTGCAAAAGTGTTCCATGTGCATATCCAACAAATAATGCATGTAAGAATAAATACCTAGCGCTTAAGATGAAATAATCATGTACTACATACCATAATTCATTTGGGGCTCTCACAGTGTATATCCTGTGGTGAATAGCCCGTCTGTGGCGCACACATCGTCCAACGGGGTCTATTAACTGCAAGGCCTCTCTGACTCTCCAGCGTTGGATGCGCAGCCCCATCCCGAGCAGGCTGCCTCACACATAGGCTTCCCCAGCGTTAGGCGTGTCTCGCAATATGGTTTGGATGGAAGTCCTCAAATGCTCCTGGGATATGTTAGAATATTCCTTGGACGGAATGCCTAAGCATATTCGGTGGCGGAACAAGGTACTGCGATTCATGCTGCAGAGTGACGTGATGCCTTGCCAATTGTAGCCTAAATCTACACATAAATTAATCTGTTCTGCCGTGAGATTATAACGTGGTCATCCAGGCATCCCTGTTAATAATGTGGGACCTTCAGATCTTCCAGGGTTTTCCATTCCCATCAGGACAGCATCCAGGTGTTGGCATAACTGCTCTAAACACTCTCTGGTGTCATCTGGACCATTTCGTCTGACAGCATCGGCGATGGTGCGCACCGTAGCCATATGCACTGCTCTTTGCTCATGGAGCATTGCTGTCGGTTCGACCTGAATGGATTCTAGACAGCGTAAAAGGTCCAGAAATATATTCACAACATCTTCAGGGTTTGCCCGAACGAATCAAGTTTGATGGAAACATACTAGTGATACAAACCATACCTGCGTCCACATCTCTCTCTCTCTCTCTCTCTGTCTCTCTTTTTCTCTCTCCAAAAATGAGATCAATTGTCACTGATCTGCAAATGCAATGGCCGTTGATTTGTGAATGCAACTTCCTGACACATTATACAACCTTCCGGGCACACTGAAAAAACAAACAACAGAGAGTGTGTGTGTGTGTGTGTGTGTGTGTGTGAGATGGGTTGGTCAGTGCGACAGGAAGGCACTTCAGTGTAACAGGAAGGCGTTTCAGTGCGACAGGAAGGCGTTCCAGTGCAACAGGAAGGCAAGTAGAATCTGTGTGTGGTACAAATAAAGCCAGTGTGTTCAAATGATTTCAGTGTTGCCAGTATATTCAGTGTGTATTGCATGTAACTCCAGTGTGTCGAGTGAGTGATCTCAGTGTGGTGCAAGAAA
>JAOPUC010072431.1:0-11754 GCA_027564185.1 Cephalocassis borneensis | reverse complement strand
AAAATTCAATTATTCCACAAGCAATGAGAAACATGTGTGTGTGTGTGTGTGTGTGTGTGTGTGTGTGTGTGTGTGTGTGTGAAACCATTTAGGTCTGTACCATGCCTCTTAGCATGAGTGGAGCTCTCCAGGCTCAGGACATGTACCGACTCATCAATACGAGACTAATGGCAACATTATCGCATGATCCTTCCGCCTACGTCAACACCCTGCTCTCGACAGGACTGCCTCCCACCCAGGCACTCTGCATGCGCTGCAGTTAGCAGAAGCGCTCCAGGCCTGCGGCGTGATTTACTGCATGGCTCAACTCTCTGGGAAATTGGTGTGAATTTGAGTGCTGTTTAGAAGCAAAGAAAGTAAATTTGGCCCCAAGTGCTCAAGCTGAAGCAGCTTACGTTTTAACCTGATGTGTCCAATACACAGTACCAGTCAAACGTTTGTTCACACTTTCTAATTCAATGTTTTTTCTCCATTTTTATGAATTAAAAGTCACTTCAGGTCTTAAAGTAACGGTGGATGTCGTTTCTCTTTACTTAGTCGAGCGGTTCTTGACATAATATGGATTACTACAGTTGTAGAATAGGGCTGTTTACTGTATTTTATTGTTTTTATTTACTGATTGATCTCAAACACATTAAGAAGGCAAGAAACTTATCTACGACTTAACTTTTGATGAGACAAACCTGTTAACTGAAAAACATTCCAGGTGTCTACCTCATGAAACTGGTGAAGATAATGCCAACGGTGTACAAAGCGTCATCAAGGCTACTTTGAAGAATTTAAAATATGAAAAAATGTTGTTTTGTAAGGCTTTTTTGTTTACCACATGTAGTAATTCCATATAAGATCCATATGTTATTTCATAGTTTTGATGTCTTCGGTACTGTTCTCCAATGTAGAAAATAGCCACAATACAGAAAAACCTATGAATGAGTAGGGGTGTACAAACTTTTGACGGGTACTGTATAAATATATATAGCTACAATAACTTGACTGAAGTGAAAAAGGCTGAAGTGAAAAATGACTTTTCTGGTCGTGTGACCAGGGAAAGTTGGCCCACACACTCGAAGCCGCAGTCAGTGGGCTTCGCAAGGTGAAATCTTGCTGATCGTTTGGCAGCAGTGACGGGGAGCTGAAAGGAATCAGTGTTGTATTGTCTATGCATTCTTTCCATCCTGGTGTCACCGGCTAACTCCTCCACCGTCCAACTGTCCACTTAAAAACCTCCCCCACTGGCAAAAGCTGCGCCGAGGCAGCACTTAAAGCCATTTGGCTCCGATTCGGGCCGGTCCCGTCTGCCTCGAAATGTACAAGACCTGACGTATAAATAAGAACAATATCAGATAAGTCTTGCAGGAAGCCTATAAACATTTACATTCTCTTTCAAGTGCTGTTTATGGATATTTTATCTGCTATCTGGAAGTTAAGGACACAGTGAAGAAAAGGCCGGGACTGCGGGCGGAATCTGAGGCGAGCGGTGAATCAAAAAGGCAGCGGGACCTGACAGGCCCCTGGGCCCGTTGACCATAATAGGTGCTGATTGTGGCGAGCGCCATGGCCGAAGGACCGGCTCTGGGCTCTGCTCCGTGGCCCATAACTCTTCAGTGGGGAGAGGAGGGGAGGGAGGCCTGCCGAGCTCCTCGTTCACCATCTCCCCCCCTGACAGAGACGAAGTGCAGCCTGCAGGGTTCAGACCAGGAGACGGGAATAGGCCTGTTCAACACTCCGCTGTTGTGTTTTACAAAGCAGAGTATCCGTAGCCTTCCTGTCCTCCAGGCTGATGCCTATCTGATGGCGGTGAGAAGATGGAAAAGACCATAGTTGGCGAGCTGTAGGTCTGTGAGAGTGTATGTCAAAATCATTTTTCGGCACGATACTTTTGTACCTCACTAAAATAAACCAACAGAAACACCTCATTCCAGTTGATTTCTAATCATGTAACAAATCAAGCTTCTTGTAACCGCAATCACATTAGAAACAGAAACCGTGTCCGGTTATGTTAGGGAGAAGGCTCCTCTTCTGTTAAACCTTTATCTGATCCTCTTAATCAGCCAAGCAATGCAGTCTTTACAGCAAGCTGAACCATTGTTTGACACGATGCCTGTTGTCTCATCCATGTTGTAACAACACCTACATTTGTGAATTGCCCTCCTTGTGGAAGGGAAACATCTGATAGCCTCAGGAGAAGGGGGCGAGGGATTGGAAGCCTCTGGGGCTTCGGCTAAACAAATGGGGAGATCTTTAAAGGTCCTTGTTTCCGTTCGCCAACGACACGGCCTGGATACATGACACTCTCCTCAGCTTACTATTCAAATACCTAAGTTCACACACCATGGCTTACAACGCCAGGTCTCCAAGCACGGCATAAAAGAAGAAATGCATATATCTCAACCGGTGGCTGTCTCGTCAAGGTGACTGCGTGGTCACAATATCATTGAAAGGAAAGCCTTTGCGACAAGCAAACCAAGCTGCATCTTTTTTAAAAAAAAACAACGTTTACACCAAATTGGCAGTTATATAGTGCAGTGGGCACAGTGTGGGTTCTGAGCCATGCACCAACAGCACAGTAGACACTGCACAGACATCACTCAAAGTAAGAAAAAATATGGTTTGGAGTCGTGTTAAAATTACATTTTGTATTAGCAAATATTTAAAAAAAATAATAAAACAAGGCATGAAAGAAAGCATCACATTATTCACTCTGCCAGAGCCGGTGATGAAGACGTTGATTAATGCAGCTTGGCTTTTCAAATAAACAACTCCTGAGTACGTGGTGTTCGCCATTACCCCTCCATTTAGCCAGGGTCGATTCACAACGTTTTGTTTTTGCAGCTCTGCTGCGCCCAACTCCCTCTTCTATAGCCCCTTTTCACGGCTCTTTTTCCACCACCATATGCTGCAGGCCTCACGGAAACAATCCACTAAAAACAACAGGGCTCCAGTCAACCATTGCGATGCAGTGAATTGCTCCTTTATCTTGCATTCTATCAGCAGCCCAGGATCATTTTTATGTTCTCTATCTAATTATGTTATTTGGTCAGTGGGGTGGTTTGGAATTAGGAGGAGAAGGTGGCTTGCAAGGAGGGAGAACATGGACATAATTGGCTGGCAGATGCAGCCTTCTCCTCTTTCCTCTTCAGCAGGTTCACCCTATTCACCAAATCCAAGCAGCTCTCACTACTGTCACAAACTTCGTGTTTACTTCACTTCCTGCACTCCTAGCCCATTAGTGCAAAAGGTAAACTACAGAAAACTCGCTGCCTCGTTAAGCGTGCTGACGACTGACGACTCCCAGTCCTAACGGCTTAACTGGTTAAAACGTTCGAACCTGAAATACAGATGAAAGTTTCAAGAATTTCATATCCAAACTAAAATGTACTGCAGAGTAGCTTGCTACACGATTATATTTTGATATTCACTTAGTCGTGTTTGTCTTTTTCAATTGCATTGCATAACACATAAACAGAGTGCTCAGAAATCTAGCCCGGAAATGCCTCAAAACCTCAGCTACATGCCAAACCAATGGAAGATTAGTAATCTTGAGATTTTTAAAGAATGTTTGTCTTTAGATACATGGTCACCGCATAGATTACACAGGTACACATAAGGGCAATTAGAGTTTGTACAACTCAAGAGTCCAAATAATATACTCAACAGTAACTCACGAAGGCACAAAAGTGTTATGGAGCATATAAAAAAATACATCTGGCCATAAAACACACCTCAAAAGGTAAATAAAAGATAAAGAAGGCACATATCCAGAGCAGTTGTTATACATACAAAAAAAAACTCAAATACTAATCCAAGTGAATCATGGCATAAAAAAATATAAAAATGGCTCACAATACAGACAGCAACACATCTCAGAGCTAGAAGATGCGAGGCTAGAGACTGACCTAGTTGGGTGAGCCAGTGTACTTTTTTTTTTTTTTAAACTCTTATTATTTCAAGAATTTGACATGCATGTAAAAACAAAAAGAACTGTGTGTGCTCTGTCCCATTCAGGACTTCACAAGAAAAAAATCTAGCGGCTTACGTTTGGTACATGAGGAAACTTTACGTTTTTTTGCCTTCAAAAAATAAACAGATCACAACAAAGCTTAGAAGGAAAATGGAAATTTCACGCCACGTGAGATCTGAATTACTTCTCGTAGTTTGTGAAAAAGCATTGATGTTGGAACAAAAACAAGTAGTGATTGACAGGAAAAATATCAAAGATTTTCTGTTTGACAATTGAAAAAAAAAAATGCACACAATGCCGTTTAACAGGAGATACCAGGGGCCTCTAAGCCTTCATCTTAGTAGTTAAGGATGGCAGATCACCTTTGACCTTCGAGTCTTTGTTGGACTGCATGAGCGAGAGGGTTAATCTTGATATTCCCTCTCAGAAATCCCTCCACGACTCGCAAAAGACCGAACAAAGGCATCTGCTAAAGCACATTTTCCAGTCAGGACCATGAGAAGTAATCACAAGCATATAAAAAAAAAAACACACTGATTTTTATTTCGAAAACTGGTCTGAGAAAGAAATGGCATGTGTTTAACATTACGCTAATCGGCTGAAATCACATGGCACATCAGTGAAGCCTCGATTTCTGCAGTGTTAACAAAGTGAGGATCTCGTAATCGCTGCTCATTACAGGGCGTTTAATATGTACGTCCACAGCAAATAAATAAATAAAATAAAAAGCAGGCGACTGTGACCTTTTTTCATATTGTTTCATTTAGAATTACCTCAGATGAAAATTCAGACCGCAAAGTATGTGACCATTTTCAGAACCTAATAAGATTACTGGATTTCTACGCATGGTGCTTTTGCATTGTTAGTTAAACTACAGAGAGAAACACGTGTACAAAAGCCAAGAGCTAAAACCACATTGTAGTCAAAATGGCAATGGCAACGACAACATCAAATCACATAAAATTACTTTCACACCAATGGACTTTGAGTTCTTCAAACTTATGACATTTCACGTTAATGAAATATGCCAGTATGGCATGTATGCACAAGTCAGCATCCAAATGGAGAAAAACAACAAGGAAAAAAAACGCAGGTGTTAAATGTGCATGTCAAGGCGTGTCACGTCATTTAAACTAATGAAAGCAAGATGTCGTTTTGCGTTAAAAAATAATTCACTCTACAGACACAAACCTGGCAATAATAATGCCACATGGATATTTCTCATGATTTCTATGGGTCATATTAAATGCCATGCTATCCAGACTGTAACTGTTTATTCACTTATGGAAATAGTGTGTTTACAGATTAGACTGGAAAATCCTTCAGCTTGTGACCTATAATATTACAGCTGATTGAAAACAAAAATAATGTATTCAGGATCAAAAGCAGTGTACAAATGAACACGCAGGCTGGATAGAAGTGAGTGACCGTGAGAAATTGAACAAAGCCAGGAGAAGCTCACATTACCCTGCCATGATAATAATGTGGGAGTTTAGTGAAATAAATTATTGGTTAGTTGGTTGGTTCCTGCCGTAAGTTACATGCATGTGAGAGAAACCTAGCGGTCGCTAATACAGAACGAGGCACACGATGTAAAATTCCTGTACTTTCCTAGCATGTAATGATGCGTGTACATACCTCTGCTGAGCATTGGGTTAGAGCATTATCAGCACCACATCCACGGGAGGCAGATTTCAGAGTTGGCAGAACATCCAAAGCCCTTGCCCTGCCTCTGAGATATCCTTTATTCCACGTCCATGCTGCTTTCCAATTTATTCCATTGTTTCCATTAACATGAGCAGAGTTCACTTTTGGTGTCCTGTCTCCACATTCGTTTCTCACAAAACGTGGTGTCCTTCCTGCACGTCCTCTTCAGGGGATCTCACAGACGATCCTGGATGAGAGTTGGAGCCACATCACACTGCTCTCTCTTCTCAGTTACTGCAAAGCCTGACTCCAAACACACAGACACAAACACAGATTAGATGATGAACTACAACACTGAATATACATACACACACACACACCAACACTTGACCGACATTTTACTTTATGCTTATTGTACATTATACAATAAATGCACACAAAGCTCTTCTACTCCTACACAAGTACGGAAAGAAAATCTGTGCGGCCTACCGTAAGGATTACCATATGACGGGCAAACAGAGAACAACAACTTTGGATAAACTCAAAGAGCATCGTTGTGATAAATGCAACACAGAAACCGCAATAAACATCCAGAGAGCGCGGGCGGTTGTGTATGGCGTAGTCAGGCATCCTCGCAGCAGGTTCCGTGAATGGGAGCTCTGACAGAACAGGCCCTCTGGCCGACCAAATTGGAAACAGGAAAACAAACATTCTCAAGGAAAACTCCTCCAATCCTCCCTCCAACTCCTCCTTCGCTCCGACTCATTCTGTCCGACCTGTCTTGAACAATGTAGAAGCCTATGCTATAGCCACAACACAAGCCTCCAGACCACACAGATGGAAAAGGAACACTCGACCACAAAGGCAAGAGGAGGGGAGGGGGGTGTAAGAGAAAGAGAGAGAGAAAAGAAAAACTGAAAACGTGCGGTAAGGGAACACACACCATTGCTAAGCGAAGAAAGCGGAGAAGGCTAAACTGACTCATCACTGTTCCAGAGGAGCCGAGGCCGTGCATCGTGATAGCACGGATTTTGCTACAGCAGAGTCAGACAGATAGGTGCGGATTCTTCCAGAAGTTTCCCAGAGTTACAACGAAGTTTTCCAGACGATCAGCAAGAGCGCAACGCGGAGGCGATTCACGTGGAGCACTTCTCAAATCAACTCTCAAAGAAAAATGGTATAGAAAACGAGTCAGTCCATTAAAAACTGCACAACATACAGACCCATTGTATTGCCTCCTAACACTGCTGCTGTCTGATTTAAGAGTTTCACCCATTACACACACACACACACACACACACACACAGACCACTCGTGCTGTTTTTAAAGTGAAAAAGCAGAAGTTTGACAAACAAAATATTGTTATATTCACTATTTTTATTCTTATTATTTTTTGAAAATCATATGAATGAAATCTCTAATTATAATAATTGCAAAAACATTCACTAAACAAACTTGTGAAAGGATTTTAAAAGGTTTAAAAGGGTGGCCTTTATTTCCCAAAATAAAAGGCAAATCTTATGTGCAAATTCACATAATGTTTCCTCGGTGTAATAAAATCATTACAGGCTGAAAACAGAGTAAGGACTGGGATTTCAATTAAAACACACAAACTTGATACGGAAGTGAAAATAATACACCGCCAGGAAAAATAACCAAATCAGCAATCTCACTACAAATGAGTTTCCTAACTTGAAACTAATTCTGTGCAACTCAAACATTGTTATGCTGATCAAAGACTACATCAAATAAATCTATATTTGGTTTTATTACAAAAATTAAAATGCTCTAATTCATAATCAAAACAACAGAAGCTTGTAAAACTCCAACATCAGTCTGTGTGACAGATTCACCTGCCAAATCACCTGCAGAAAGTGAAACGTCATGATGATGATCCTCGGGGCCAAATATGAACACCTCAGGTAAAAAATTTAAATAAACACCCACCTTTGGATTCGATCTGCATATCACTTCAGCAAACGATCATCTAACCCCAGAACAAACTGACTGTTACTTCAGTTACAGACAAGTCAACAAAATGACATAAGTCAACAACGTGTCTCAAAGAACAAAATGTTATTAATAAACAGAAAATCAAGATTAAGGGCAAATAAAGTTAGCTCAAACTGTGACTCATGTTGTTAAAACACTAAGAGATGACTCAAGTGTGTAATTTTTAAAAGTTATAATCTTAGAAACCACAGAGCACAGTTATTTCTCCGTTCACTTCAGTATGCAAGATGTTTACCGAAAATCAAGTTTCCATTATCTGCTATCTGAGTATCGTAACCACAGCAGACAAAGGTTGAAATTATCACAGAAAAAAAGATGTGTTAGAACAGCAACAATGATTCATCCTGAAGTTTTAACACTAATTTTTTTTAGAAATCAATTATTGGAGTAGATTATGTTTGCAGATCACAGACATCGGTTTGAAAACAGCATATTTGCAAACTCAGGAATTTATACATTAGATACACACACACGCACGATACAGTTCATCTGAAAACACTGTGTAAATCATCTTTTATTGTCCAACTCTAATACACAAATAAAAACCGTGTTAATTATTGAACACTAATACATAATACATAAACTAACACGTAATAGCCACTTACAAATCCATTCATGCAGAGAAAAAAAAGCACCGGATTAATGAGATTAAACTGTATTTTCTCTATCACTATCAAGACTGACACTGAGTGGGCCAGTTGTACCTATTTCATTAAAAAGAAAAAACTCAAACACTTCTTTCTCTCAACAGGCTTCTCATTCAACAGCACACACACATGAATCTGCAGGGAAGAGACAAGAGTGTGAGGCTCATCTTGCTGTGATAAGAAGCCAGTCCAAAAAAAAAAAAAAAGTTGTGCGAACTCAAAAGCCGTGTAGAACAAATGCAAGCCCCCCCACTGGTTCTTTCTCCGAACGCCGAGGCCCAAATTCATCTGTCAGCCGTAAAGTTCTCCGCTATACAGCGCTGATCTATTGCATCCCGCCCAAAGGGCTCACAGATGCGCACCCATTTACATTTGAAATCTACCTCGGCCGTTTCAATCACTTCAAACAGTTCTTATCAGACAACTCACACAGATCTTTTTCTTCTCTTTCAAAAGGCAAGCCAGTGCAACAAATGGATCTCAACACATGCAGCCAATCATGAAGGACAAAATATCCACAATAGGTTGTTTAAAAAGGCATCAACCTTGGGAAGAAAAGTAATATAACAATATAACTTGTGAAAAGTTGTCTCAGGGCATTAACATCACACCAGCTGAACTTGCAAAAAGTATTAATGTGAAGAAAAAAAATTAATGTAAGGTTCTCGCACACACTGTGTGAAGCTGGCACAGCTGTAACTGCAGAACAATACCGATGACACAGCAGCAGATCCTCGCTGACGCTATCTGAAACTTTTGTTTACAGTTGTGAGTCTCTCTTCTCCTCTCTGAATGATGAGCGCCGTTGCTTTTCACGGGCCTTTGTCATTAAGAAACTTTCACTGACAAGAAAGCAGCCTTGCAGCGGGCCCAGGGCGCATCATTTCCAGACCGCCCCAGAGTGGCTGCTTTCTCGGCTTACAGGAAACAGCCCGAGCCGTCTACTGGAAGCAGCCTGGGAATTTTGTGTCATGACAATCAGATGTGGGTTCTGCTTTAAAGTAAAAAGGCGGGTATTTTTTTTTAAATCTCAGGTTAAAGCAAAACTTTCCCCCCCACCCCACACACACTTTACCAATAATGCCTATTAATTTAAAGGAAGTAAAACCCAAACGAATGGTAACCTCAAGAAAACTTACAGTGCAGCTCAAGCAACAATACAAACAAGTGTTAAACTTTTGGATAACCTGTGTGTGTGTGTGTGTGTGTGTGTGTGTGTGTGTGTTTACTGTTAGTTAATATGTAGTTACTATTAATTAAGTGTATACAAGGTGGGAAAAGAGTGCACAAATGGACCTGTAGCTCTGAGGGAGTTAGTTTATGATCAAACCCTGTTGGTTCCTGTTGAAAAGAAATTTGTGAACAGCCCAAGAGTGCCACAAAGTATAAGGCAAAGCCTTTAAAGCAACCAAACGACTGTGTAAAAGCTCCAAACATGTATTTAGCCGTGTGACATTTCTAACACGTCTTTTCTTATTTTATAGAAACACATAAAAGCCGCCATTCAGAAATTCCTCACCAGTCTGAGCTGAGGCGAGCAAAACTTTACCACCAAAGCTGCCAGAGAAACTGAAATAACTCAGTAAAAAATAAAAATAAAAAAGCTGTGTGTGGTTATTAGTATTATTATCATTAAAAACAGTTCTCTCAGAAACAAACAGGGAAAAAAACTGCTTCTTCTTCTTTCTCACACACACACACACACACACACACACAGCCGGCCAAATGGTCTCGAGCCTCGAGTCTCGAGCACGTTGCCATGCCTACGCGCTTTCTTATCTTACATCAGTTACGGAAAGTTTCTCAAGTTGGGCGCTCAGCGCTAACCAGCACTCAACGCTTCATTTACGCACCAAAACACACTTTTTGTTTATTTTTGTTTCCGCTCCTAATTTGATAAGGATCTTATAGAGACTACCGTGTCTTTCCTTTTCCCTTCCAAACAATAAAGGGACAGACATGCTGCGGCACAAACCCACCGAGCACATCACATCACATCACATCTCATCTCATCTCATCTCATCTCACTGGATTCAAAAATAATACCAGGACTAAAAGCATTATCGATACGGATTAAATACCTCTCTGTCGGTTTTATAGATAAATATTTATCGATATTATTATTATTATTATTATCATTATTATTGATACTAATCCTCCTCCTGCTGCTGCTGAAAAGCACATGCCGGAAAGCAGGACTCGTTCAGTGTGGCTAAGAAACGAGAAGGAAAACAACAGAAGGAAGGAAGAGGAAGGAAGGAAGGACTCGAACCTACTGGAGCTCGTGCTGTTTTCTTCCTCGTGCCTGAACGTGACCCCGCTGCCGCCGCCGCTGCTGCTGCTTCAGTTTCTCACGCGCTTGACCCAATAAAACAGCCCCGAAAACAGGCGTGTGAAACCCGAGCAGCCTCTTTTCCTCCTGCCTGTGTTTCGCTGCACAACTAAACACGCCACTGATCTCGCGAAATCCCATTAGTCCTCCTCTCCGGACCGTTACATAACACAACACTCGCGATGAAAAGCAGCAGCTCCTCCGGTAAAGCGCGCGCGCGTGTCGCGGTTTGATTTGGTGCTGCTGTGTGTGTGTGTGTGTGTGTGTGCGCTCGCGACGCTCATTGATTCCGCTTTATTTATATCATCATCATCATCATCATCATCATCCGTTCCTTACCTGTTGATTTGTGTATTGCATGTGCCTTTTTGTGCATCTCTCTGAAAGATGGTGGCCCATGTTCTTTATTTTTGTTGTTTTTGTTGTTGTTGTTGTTTTAGTGTAAACCATGAACCGCCCTTTGTGTTTGTTTGTTGATCTCGGGAAATCTCTCTCTCTCTCTCTCTCTCTGTTAGTAAGGATAATATCCCGAATTGCTCCTGTGCAACTGAGGATCAGTGTGACTGTATTATTATTATTATTATTATTATTATTATTAGTCTATTATTTGCATTTGTTTGTTTACTTATTGATATATCAACGCCCGAGTTGGTCGCGTTCTAAATAAATAAATAAACAGATTTTTTTTTTTTTTAAGGTTATTTTGTTTGCATAGATGGCGGTTCTTTATCAGAAACGTTATCGCGTGTCAGGACCTCAGACTCAAAGCATTACGTCAGTTTCAAGACACCAACGCTATTAATATCAAGAAGCAGTGTGGTGGAGGGAAGCGCCACCCCAGAGCGCGCGCTCTTAAAGGGCCAGACACCCCGTTTAGCCCCCCTGACCCTGCCCACACTGCTTCATTCATAATGAGCACGCTTCAAACACTTCCATCAGATTCCATCCATCGCTTTCTGGTTTGTTTGTTGTAGTTGTTGTTTTAAGATAAGATAAGAGAGCCTTTTATTATCCCGCAAGGGGAAATTTAAATTGTTACAGCAGCAAAATATTTCATTTCATCTCATCTCATCTCTGGCCGCTTTATCCTGTTCTACAGGGTCGCAAGCAAGCTGGAGCCTATCCCAGCTGACTACGGGCGAAAGGCGGGGTAC
>JAOPUC010066094.1:0-12050 GCA_027564185.1 Cephalocassis borneensis | reverse complement strand
AGCAATTACATTAGCCACAAACACACAAGAGTAGCCACATACCGGAGCGCCACAGGTAAGCAGCTACTGATGAGGAAATCCAAGCAGGCAACGGAAGACACAGGCAGAGGTCTAAGCAGACAACGGATGACTGCGGGCAACAGAGCCTGCAATGTTTTGCACCTGCGCAGTAGATGTAGCCACAAACGTGGCCAGAAGACAAGCAGCTCAAACCAATGACGCCAGCCACTGAAGCAGACAAGCAGCTCACCTGGCTGCCATGACGTCAGTGTAACTGTGCACTCTGGTGACGTCAGCTTAAAATACGGAGCACCACTACAATCTACCCCCCGCTTCTTGTATCGTCGACCCGACAATACAGCAAAAACACGTCAGAGGCAATTGGGGGCCCATCAAGAGGCACTGGCCTTCAACCCACATGGTAGTCGGTGGGGGTTAGAATGCTGACCTGCTGTAACTCGAGTGCTGCGATGTGGCAGCTGCTCACCACTGCTAAGGCTGGGTACCAATGGTGGGACAGCCAAACTAGTGGAAGGAGGGTCCAGAGTACTCCTACTTGACCCCTCAATTTCACTTGGAGAATGTTCTTGAAAGGTGTCAGTCCTAACAGACATGTGGGGGCCAATGCTCCTGACCTGTTCCCCAAGGAGACATCCTCCTCGCTAGATAGCTCTCTTAGGTCAGCAACGGTTGGTTCTCGTCGCGTTAACCCTTGAGGATTGTCCGAGGGGTGAGGTCCCAACAATCCTTTCAGCAGGCTGCGATGCATGTTTTTCAACTTGGTTGGATCACCAACTGGGGCAATTGTATATACGGCGCCACCTTCCGAAGGAGCCCGCACCACTGTGTGTACCAGCGGATTCTACTGGTCCTGGATTTTATTACGGCCCCGTACCCCAAGGTTGCGCACATACACCAACCGTCCCACTTCTAAAGCAGGACTCCGCACCTGGGGGTCATGCCTATCTTTGCGATATTCGGCCGCTGCTGCAAGGCGTTCCCTAGCCCCATCGAACGCTACTTGGAGCCTGGCCTGGTGTTCCTGTACCCAATCGCACACCTGACCCTGGGCTGGCAATCCAACTCAGCCGAGAAGGAAGTCCACTGGCAACTGAGGTTCCTGCCCAAACATCAGGAAATGAGGGGATTCCCCCGTAGCCTGATGTGGTGTGGTGTTGTAGCAAAAAAGTACGTGGGGCAAACAAGTGGCCCAGTCTCGTTTGCGAGAGGCTGGTAACGTACGAAGCAGGTTATGGAGTGTATGGTTAAACTGCTCACATTGGCCATTCCCAGCCGGGTGATACGGAGTTGTTCGTGACTTCTGAACACCATACATGGAGCAGAGTTGCTGGATCAAGATATTCTCGAAACAGTGCCCCTGATCAGAATGAAGCCGGCTAGGGATGCCAAACCGGTAAAACCACTCTGTTACCAAAACCTGGGCCACAGTCGAGGCCCGCTGATCCCATGTGGGGACTGCAACAGAATATTTACTGAAGATGTCAGTCATAACCAAGACGTTCTCGACCCCACCGGTGGTGGGCTCCAAAACCGTAAAGTCCACCGCCACAGTCTCATTAGGGCGTGATGCCAACAGGTGACCCATGAATGTGGAGGCAGGGGGGGCTGTCTCCTTAGCTACCTGACATCTAGGACACTCCTCGCACCACTGACAAACCTCGGCAAACATTCGCGGCCAGTAGCACCTCTGACAGACCAACTCCAGGGTGCGATTGACCCCTTGGTGGCCATGCTGCTGGTGGAGTTGCTGCAAGACCTCAGAGCATAAGGCAGATGGCAGAATCAACTGACAGCACTCTTCCCCACCATTAGGGTGAAGGACACGTTGATAAAGCACTCCCTCATAGTCAACTAGTTGGTCCCATTGGCGCAATAAAATAAGCACCAAGGGTGACAGGGCCTGTCTCTCTTCATGAGTCGGATGGCGCTGGTCCCTCCAAAAGATGAGGGCTGACCGAATAATGGGGTCATTCTCCTGTAAGGAACGCAAATCCGCCGGGGCATGAGACGGTAGCACGGAGACTACCAGTTGGGTGGCCCGAATGCCCTCTCCCTGGACTGCTGCCTGTTGTAGCAGTTTAGGGACCGCCGTCCCTGGAGCCAGATCACCTACCCCGTCCCCTTCAGGTTGGTATCGCTGTGAAAGGGTGTCAGCATTGTGATTTGACCTCCCAGATCGATACTTTAATTCGAAGTCAAAAGATGCCAACTGAGCAGCCCAACGATGTTCTACTGCCCCTAACTTTGCGGAGGAGAGGTGGCTCAAGGGATTGTTGTCCATGTAGACTACGCACTTCTGACCAATTAAATACTCCCTGAATTTCTCTGTAATCGCCCACTTCAGGGCAAGAAATTCGAGCTTCATGGAGCTGTAATTGGTCATGTTGCGTTCGGTTGGTCGCAGGGCTTTACTGGCGTACGCTACAGGCTAGACCTTACCGTCTACCTCCTGCAACAGCACTGCCCCTAAGCCACAATGGCTTGCATCCACTTCAAGGATGAAAGGCCAGCTGAAGTCTGCATAAGCCAGTACTGGTGAGGAGACAAGCTTTACTTTAAGTCCCTCAAAACTGGCCTCGCATTCCTCAGACCAGGCTTCCTGAATCACCTGTCCTGACGCCCGTCTGGACCCACCTCCACTCAATTCAGCCATCAGTTGGTGTAAAGGGGCTGCCAGTTTTGCAAAGCCTTCCACAAACCGCCGGCAATAGCTCGCAAAGCCAAGGAAAGAGCGGAGCTCCGACACGTTGGTAGGCCGACGCCATTTTGAGACTGCGTCCACCTTTTCAGGATCAGTAGAGACACCGTGCTGAGAAATAATGTGGCCCAAATATCGTACCTCCGGTTTGAAGAAGGCACACTTCCCTAACTTGGCCTTGAGACCTTCCATCTGTAACCGGGACAGGACCATTTCCAATCGCTGCAAATGCTGTGCTACAGTTGATGAGAAGATTACAATATCGTCCAGATAGAGCAGGACGGAACGACACTGTTGGTCACTGAACATGTGTTGCATTAGGTGCTGGAAGGTGCTAGGTGCATTGCAAAGACCAAACAGCATCCTGTTCCACTCGAACAATCCGAACGGTGTACAGAATGCCATTTTAGCCCGATCACCTTCCGACACAGGGACTTGGTTGTACCTGCTGGCTAAGTCCATAGGGGAGAACCAGCGGGCCCCTACCAACATGTCCAGAGTCTCCTCGATTCGAGGAAGAGGAAAGGCATCCTTCCGTGTCCTGGCATTCAGCAGACGATAGTCTACACAGAGCCTTAAGCTCCCATCCTTCTTCTTGACGAGGACCAAAGGTGAGGCGAAGGGACTGCTGCTCTCCCTAATGACCTTGGCCTGGAGAAGCTGGTGTATGTGAGTTTTGACTGCATCATAATCAGAAGGGGCGATGCACCTATAGCGCTGGTGAACTGGGGCTTGATCCAATAATGGAATGTCATGGGAAATAAGGGTAGTACAACCCAAATATCCTTCATGAACAGAAAAGACTGACAAATACTTCAATAGCAGTGCACGAACCTGCATTTGCTCTACATCAGACAGGGGCAACAAATCAAGGGCCTTAATTTGCTTCTCCACTGGCGACAGAACCGGGGGTTGGCAGCCAGCAGTGGCAGCAACAGATCGAACCTCTACCACACCCCGCGGCAAGCTAACAATTGAAACCCTGCTCAGCCGTCCGAGCATAGTACGCGGGTAAAGCAAGACGTCAGTAGAACCGACATTTACAATTGGAATATGCACTGAGCCTTGAGCCACCTGTACAAGGGCTGGGGAAACCAACAATCCCCCAGGCAGCCCCTGATCAGTTGGCTCAAACAGCATGCCACACCCTACATACTGCTCAGAACAGGTCGCGGCAACCATTTTTATAGTTCCCCCTGGAACTCGCCATGGTCTTCGACCACCAACCTTGACTGGGCTGCTGGTTTTGCCATCAGGCTGAAGTTCAGCCTGATGACAATATTGCAATGCCCTTAGCACTGGCTGTGGCAGTGTGGAGACAGATGGAAGATCAAACAGGGTCGGGCCATGTTGCCCAAAAATTTCCTGATAGCACTTGCTAATCACGTTCATTCCCAGAACCCCTGGGACATGAGCTGGCATGCACCCTGGGGGGTCCCGAACAACCAGAATACTGCAGTTATGCATGCATTTACCACACAAGTCCACATCCAATTCTAAATAGCCCAAGTATGGAATTTCAAGGCCATTATCAGCACGAAGCTGCAGCCAGTGGCATGATTGCAAACGTTCCTGACCCAACAGCTCAAAATGTGCCAAGAAGAAACTCTCGGTGATCGTAGACACCATAGACCCTGTGTCAATAAGACAAGGAACACTAACCCCACCCATCGAAACAAGCAAATGCGGACAATTGGACAATAAGCCATCAGACACAGTAAGAGAACCAGACGAGATAACCGAGCCAAGGAGTGCCCCCTCCGGACTGTGGCCCTTCAGTCCAGCGGGCATTAGTTTTCCGATGGCCGGTTCAAATTGGAGGGTCTACTCTCAAGAGGCATCAAGCCTCCATTAGAAGGAACTGGTGGAGGCCGCACTACTCTCTCCCCATCGCAATCCCCCGCATAATGACCTGGCTGCTGGCAACGCCTGCAGATGATGGGGCCCTGCTGGGAGGACCGACCATGCCTCCGCGACTCCTCCTGTGTGGCCACACTACGGGAAAGATTTTGCAACTGCATCTGTTGCTGCTGTACCATTCCCATTAGCTTCTCCATATCAGATTTTAATTTCTCCAGGTCAGACCTTGGTAGGGGCCTGCCCTGGGGGCCACTGGTCACCGCACAGGATGTGCCAGAGACCCCAAAGGTTCTATCGATACTAGATGGTAAGGAGAAACTACGTGGGCGTATAGGTTCAACAGAACCCTCACATTCCCAGCGAATGGCTTCTTTACGAACCTCAATTCGAGTAGCCAATGGTTTGGTACGAATGAAGCTTTTCAGGGCACGGCGCAAGGCACCCTCTCTTACATGCTCCACGAATTGGTCATGCAGCAGAACATCCGCATTAATGATCCCCTCTGGCACACGCCGTTTGACCTTATCCATGAGGGTCATTAAAGCGATTGAAAACTCAAGCAAGGACTCCTCCTCCTGCTGTTTTCTGGAAAAGAACGCCTCCTGCAAGGCGACATACAATTGAAGGCAACCATATACTGTAGCTCCTGCAAGATTTATAATATCCTCTCGGGATTCTCCCTCTCCTCCCTTGACCTATACCGAATCTCTTCCTGAGCCTCACTCTTGAGGTGATCAAAAAGAAAATAGGCCTTTTCGATTGTAGACAAATGCCGAGCCCGCATATAGGCAACCGCTTCCTCTTTCCACTCTTCAATGCCTATACCCACACTTCCCCTGAAAATGGGGCACTTCTTTTCCCGAGGGATAAAGACTAACTGTTCAGTTGGTACAGCTGGCACACTAGGGCCAGGGGCATCTGTGCTCGAGCCTTGCCCTGAGCGCATGGTTTTTAAACGTTCATTCTCAGTTCTTAGCTGGGCTACTAGGTCCCTAAGTTCTTGCATCTCCTCAGACATACTGACACCAAAGGCGCGGAAATGGATTAAAATTTAAACAACTCACGGATGAGGCTGAAAGAACCTTCAGACGGCCATAGACTTCCAAAGCCAGCTGCTGCTTTGTCTCTAAGTGGGAAAAAAGAACTAATGCCACTCACTCAACACTCTTCATACAAGATGAATACAACAACCGTACAAAACTATTACTCAAATGAAAAACAAAGTTCACAAAAATAGAATACCCGTCTCTGTTCTTTTATGCTGATCCTGCTAACTTACGCCAAAATGTAGTAAGCGGCAGTAAAGAAAGTTTAGTTTATGTTGACTACGCCACCCACAGGAGATCTAATCTCCAAATGGGAAGTTACTGGTGCTCAGACACTACGTTATCAGTCACCATGTCTTCACATAAGCAACCAGGTTCGTGCAAAGATGAATCAGAGACCAGGAGTTCTATTTTCAATCATACAAATGTTTATTTTTTTTAACAATGTAAAATCGGTAACAAGTGTTCAGAAAATGGAATTTAAAAGGTGGGCATACGCATTCCCACATTCACACACATGCAAGCAGTCGCACATTCACCCAGATTCCAGCAATTACACATTCACACACATGCACGCAGTCACACATTCACACACATGCATGCAGTCACACATTCACACCCCAGGTGTGGGGTGGATAGCCGATTGTACTGGTCAACTTAAATCATACAAACACAATAAACAAAATAAATGTAAAACAAACCAGCAGGAAGGGCTTACCAGAGGGAGACCCCAGCAAGGAAGTGGGTCGAAAGGACCACACACCCACAAATGCTGCACTGCACACCCAAGTGATGCTACACTGCAAATACAAGGTGAAGGACACAAAATACCCACCACCAAATGCTCGGGGCTCCCTACTGGCCGTCCCTGATCCTGCTAAAAGGAAAAAGGAAATAGAGAATACGAAATCAAAACCAAAACAACAAAACCAAACCAACCATGTACACTTGTCCTACAGGTTTAAGGCCCTATAGGGCTAGCAAGTGGGCAATTTACAACCCAAGGTGATAGCACACACACACACAGTAAGCTGTACACTCGTTTCCACACACTGTAAACTGTTCACTCATTTTCACAGCGACACTACATCCCCGAAGGGCACAAGAACTGCAAAAGACTAAAAAAATCACCCGCACAGGCACCATAGAATTGCCTTGAGGCCCACAGGACGTGTACATAAATATAAACCCAAACAAACATAAATGAGAAACAATAAACACTCAATGAAATCAAAAGAAGTCACTCACACAACTCACATTTGCACCGTCAGGCCCACACTCTCACACTGTCTTGGTGCACCGCCCCTATCAGTAAGGGCCACCAAGGCGCACAATAAGCAGAGTCTTTAATCGGCTAAAATTGTTAAAATGCCATAACAGAAATGAGTAGCAACAAAGCAGCAGCTGGTGAAGCAACTCGCACAGCCAGGTCCAGGTAATGATGGGGGGGGGTTAGCTGCACCTTCTGACGGGCACACAGAAGCCTAGAGCAACAATATTAAGCTTTACTGACTAGCTAAGTATCAATACAACAGTAACTCTAGGGGAAGATAATTAGTTACCAATAACTTGTTGCAGGAACCAATAAGCCAGTCACCATGGACATGACACATATGGCTTGAAATGCGTTACACTACAAGTAGGGAAACATTAGCCAGCCGAACACCAAAACCAAGCGGAGCAATTACATTAGCCACAAACACACAAGAGTAGCCACATACCGGAGCGCCACAGGTAAGCAGCTACTGATGAGGAAGTCTAAGCAGGCGACGGAAGACACAGGCAGAGGTCTAAGCAGACAACGGATGACTGCGGGCAACAGAGCCTGCAATATTTTGCACCTGCGCAGTAGATGTAGCCACAAACGTGGCCAGAAGACAAGCAGCTCAAACCAACGACACCAGCCACTGAAGCAGACAAGCAGCTCAAACCAACGACAGCCAATAAAGCAAACAATTCGCTCGCCTGGCTGCCATAGCGTCGCACTTTTAAAGAGCTGGAATCAAATCAGATGATGACGTCAGTGTAACTGCGCACTCTGGTGATGTCAGCTTAAAATATGGAGCACCACTACAATCTACCCCCCGCTTCTTGTATCGTCGACCCGACGATACAGCAAAAACGCATCAGAAGCAATTGGGGGCCCATCAAGAGGTACTGGCCTTCAACCTGCACGGTAGTCGGTGGGGGTTAGAATGCTGACCCACTGTGACTCGAGTGCTGCGACGTGGCGGCTGTTCACTGCTGCTAAGGCTGGGTACCAATGGCGGGACAGCCAAACTAGTGGAAGGAGGGTCCTGAATACTCCTACCTGACCCCTCAATTTCACTTGGAGAATGTTCTTGAAAGGTGTCAGTCCTAACAGACATGTGGGGGCCAATGCCCCTGACCTGTTCCCCAAGGAGGACATCCTCCTTGCTAGATAGCTCCCTTAGGTCAGCGGCGATTGGTTCTCGTCACATTAACCCTTGAGGATTGTCCAAGGGGTGAGGTCCCAACAGTCCTTTCAGCAGGCTGCGATGCACATTTTTCAACTTGGTCAGATCACCAACTGGGGCAATTGTATATACGGCGCCACCTTCCAAAGGAGCCCGCACCACTGTGTGTACCAGTGGATTCCACTGGTCCTGGATTTTATTACGGCCCCGTACCCCAAGGTCACGCACATACACCAACCATCCCACTTCTAAAGCAGGACTCTGCACCTGGGAGTCATGCCTATCTTTGCGATATTCGGCCGCTGCTGCAAGGTGTTCCCTAGCCCCATCAAACACTATGTGGAGCCTGGCCTGGTGTTCCTGTACCCAATCGCACACCTGACCCTGGGCCGGCAATCCAACTCGGCCGAGAAGGAAGTCCACCGGCAACTGAGGTTCCTGCCCAAACATCAGGAAATGAGGGGATTCCCCCGTAGCCTGATGTGGTGTGGTGTTATAGCAAAAAAGTATGTGGGGCAAACAAGTGGCCCAGTCCCATTTGCGAGAGGCCGGTAACGTACGAAGCAGGTTATGGAGTGTATGGTTAAACCGCTCACATTGGCCATTCCCAGCCGGGTGATACGGAGTTGTTCGTGACTTCTGAACACCATACATAGAGCAGAGTTGCTGGATCAGGATACTCTCGAAACAGCACCCCTGATCAGAATGAAGCTGGCTAGGAATGCCAAACTGGTAAAACCACTCTGTTACCAAAACCCGGGCCACAGTCGAGGCCCACTGATCCCGTGTGCGGACTGCAATGGAATATTTACTGAATATGTCAGTTATAACCAAGACGTTCTCGACCCCACCGGTGGTGGGCTGCAAAACCGTAAAATCCACCGCCACAGTCTCATTAGGGCATGATGCCAACAGGTGACCCATGAATGTGGAGGCAGGGGGGGGCTGTCTCCTTAGCTACCTGACATCTAGGGCACTCCTCACACCACTGGCGAACCTCGGCAAACATTCGCAGCCAGTAGCACCTCTGACAGACCAACTCCAGGGTGCAATTGACCCCTTGGTGACCATGCTGCTGGTGGAGTTGCTGCAAGACCTCAGAACGTAAGGCAGATGGCAGAATCAACTGACGGCACTCTTCCCCACCATTGGGGTGAAGGACACGTCGATAAAGCACTCCCTCATTGTCAACTAGCCGGTCCCATTGGCGCAATAAAGTAAGCACCAAGGGTGACAGGGCCTGTCTCTCTTCACGAGTCGGACGGCGCTGGTCCCTCCAAAAGATGAGGTCTGACCGAATAATAGGGTCATTCTCCTGTAACGAGTGCAAATCCGCCGGGGCATGAGACGGTAGCACGGAGACTACCAGTTGGGTGGCCCAAATGCCCTCTCCCTGGACTGCTGCCTGTTGTAGCAGTTTAGAGACTGCCGTCCCTGGAGCCAGATCACCTACCCCCTCCCCTTCAGGTTGGTATCACCACGAAAGGGCGTCAGCATTGCGATTTGACCTTCCAGATCGATACTTTAGTTCGAAGTCAAAAGATGCCAACTGAGCAGCCCAGCGATGTTCTACTGCCCCTAACTTTGTGGAGGAGAGGTGGCTCAAGGGATTGTTGTCCGTGTAGGCTATGCACTTCTGACCAATTAAATACTCCCTGAATTTCTCTGTCATCACCCACTTCAGGGCAAGAAATTCGAGCTTCATGGAGCTATAATTGGTCATGTTGCATTCGGGTGGTTGCAGGGCTCTACTGGCGTACACTACAGGCTGGACCTTACCGTCCACCTCCTGCGACAGCACTGCTCCTAAGCCACAATGGCTCACATCCACTTCAAGGATAAAAGGCCAGCTGAAGTCTGCATAAGCCAGTACTGGCGAGGAGACAAGCTTTACTTTAAGTCCCTCAAAACTGGCCTCGCATTCCTCAGACCAGGCTTCCTGAATCACCCGTCCTGATGCCCGTCTGGACCCACCTCCACTCAATTCAGCCACCAGTCGGTGTAAAGGGGCTGCCAGTTTTGCAAAGCCTTCCACAAACCGCCGGTAATAGCTCACAAAGCCAAGGAAAGAGCGGAGCTCTGACACGTTGGTAGGCCGATGCCATTTTGAGACTGCGTCCACCTTCTCAGGATCAGTAGACACACCATGCTGAGAAACAATGTGACCCAAATATCGTACCTCCGGTTTGAAGAAGGCACACTTCCCTAACTTGGCCTTGAGACCTTCCATCTGTAACCAGGACAGGACCATTTCCAATCGCTGCAAATGCTGTGCCACAGTTGATGAGAAGATTGCAATATCGTCCAGATAGAGCAGGACGGAACGACACTGTTGGTCACCGAACATGCGTTGCATTAGGCGCTGGAAGGTGCTAGGTGCATTGCAAAGACCAAACGGCATCCTATTCCACTCGAACAATCTGAACGGTGTACAGAATGCCATTTTAGCCCGATCACCTTCCGACACAGGGACTTGGTTGTACCCACTGGCTAAGTTCATAGTGGAGAACCAGCAGGCCCCTACCAACATGTCCAGAGTCTCCTCGATTCGAGGAAGAGGAAAGGCATCCTTCCATGTCCTGGCGTTCAGCAGACGATAGTCTACACAGAGCCTTAAGCTCCCATCCTTCTTCTTGATGAGGTCCAAAGGTGAGGCGAAGGGACTGCTGCTCTCCCTATGACTTTGGCCTGGAGAAGCTGGTGTATGTGAGTTTTGACTGCATCATAATCAGAAGGGGCGATGCGCCTATAGCGCTGGCGAACTGGGGCTTGATCCAATAATGGAATGTCATGGGAAATAAGGGTAGTACAACCCAAATCTCCTTCATGAACAGAAAAGACTGACAAATACCTCAATAGCAGTGCACAGACCTGCGTTTGCTCTACATCAGACAGGGGTGACAAATCAAGGGCCTTAATTTGCTCCTCCACTGGCGACAAAACCGGGGGTTGGCAGCCAGCAGTGGCAGCAACAGATCGAACCTCTACCACACCTCATGGCAAGCTAACAATTGAAACCCTGCTCAGCTGTCCGAGCATAGTATGCGGGTAAAGCAAGATGTCAGTAGAAACGACGTTTACAATTGGAATATGCACTGAGCCTTGAGCCACCTGTACAAGGGCTGGGGAAACCAACAATCCCCCAGGCAGACCCTGATCAGTTGGCTCAAACAGCATGCCACACCCTACATACTGCTCAGAACAGGTCGCGGCAACCATTTTTATAATTACTCCTGGAACTCGCCATAGCCTTCAACCACCAACCTTAACTGGGCCGCTGGTTTTGCCATCAGGCTGAAGTTCAGCCCGATGACAATATTGCAATGCCCTTACCACTGGCTGTGGCGCTGTGGAGACAGATGGAAGATCAAACAGGGTCAGGCCATGTTGCCCAAAAAGTTCCTGATAGCACTTGCTAATCACGTTCATTCCAAGAACCCCCGGGACATGAGCTGGCATGCACCCCGGGGGGTCCCGAACAACCAGGATACCACAGTTATGCATGCATTTACCACACAAGTCCACATCCAATTCTAAATAGCCCAAGTATGGAATTTCAAGGCCATTAGCAGCACGAAGCTGCAGCCAGTGGCATGATTGCAAACGTTCCTGACCCAACGGCTCAAAATGTGCCAAGAAACCACTCTCGGTGATCGTAGACACCATAGACCCTGTGTCAATAAGACAAGGAACCCTAACCCTGCCCATCGAAACAAGCAAGTGCGGACAATTGGACAATAAGCCATCAGACACAGTAAGAGAACCAGACGAAATAACCGAGCCAAGGAGTGCCCCCTCCGGACTTTGGCCCTTCAGTCCGGTGGGCATTAGTTTTCCGATGGCCGGTTCAAATGGGAGGGTCTACTCTCAAGAGGCATCAAGCCTCCATTAGAAGGAACTGGTGGAGGCTGCACTACTCTCTCCCCATCGCAATCCCCCGCATAATGACCTGGCTGCTGGCAACGCCTGCAGATGATGGGGCCCTGC
>JAOPUC010019910.1:0-12810 GCA_027564185.1 Cephalocassis borneensis | reverse complement strand
AGACAGGGTTAGATGGAGGCAGTTGATTCGCTGTGGCGACCCCTGAAGGGAAAAGCCGAAAGGAGAAGAAGAAGTATGTTGAAACAGTGTGGATTAGTGCCAACACTGTAAGTACCGTAGCTCAATCTGGTGTCTCCTGATACCTCGGATCTGAAAAGGCACATCTTGAAACGTGTTTAAATGCAAGTGATGACTATCAGAGAATTAACTCGATAAGTAGATGAGACTCTATAAACTAATCTTCATCGGCTCTTAACAAGATTCTTGCGGAAGTTTGCAAACATACAGAGTTTTTGGATATCAGTGTGTGTGCCAAGGCCGAGCGACTCCCCAACCAGTTTGATAAAAGGAAAAGCTTTAAAATTCATGTACCACAAGCAAAGAATATGTGCATTCAGCAAACCCCCCCATTGTTTCACTTCAGCTTGTGGAGATTACATTTTGCCAGCTCAGCTTGTTGCATTTACAGTAATGTATTTGCACGCTTATAAAGTGTTCCAGCAGCGAATAGTGCGTTAGACCGCTGATTGTGCATTTATTTCCCAATGCCATGTCGAAAGAGCGCCACGTAAACAGCCTCACGCTGCAACTTTTACCCCCTACTTATGTCGTTAGTATGCTGTTCCATCTTAATTGCTGATTCTACGAAGCAGGAAAAAGAACAAGCATTGGCCTTCAAAGAGAGGCTTGTTAATCCGGGGTTTTATGTGCGGGAAGCCGATCAACCCCCATTTTCCAAAGGTAAATAAAACGGCATGAGCAAGATTAAATCCAGTCCCACGTTGTTTAACCAGTTAACATTTAGCTTATTCTTCTTTTGGCTTCAGAAGAGATATTCTTTTTTTTGTGATCAACATTTTTCTTTTTATTGGTAGATTAGATAATTCAAACAGACATTGTAATCTGTAGATGTAAAATAACAGTACAGTACGTCAACTGTCATTGGACAACACTAAACAAAAGACAAGGAAAAAACCCACAAAACAAAACATTCCCCTTTTACAAAACACAAAATTAAAATAAAATATGACAATAATAATAGACAAAAATTAATCAAGGGTCTTGGTTTCTTTTAAGAGGTCTTGAATAGATCTAGTCATGCTTGACCATGCCTGTACAGTTCTTGGTTTGGCCTTGTTGAGGCACACAGTTGTGCGCTCCAGAGAGGTTACGTGCTGGTATGAAGTGAGCCAGTATTCTTTCAGGGGTAGAGTGGGGAGATACCAGTGTTTTAAAATTGCCTTTTTTGCGGCTGTGAATCCTGCCAGCAGTAATCTACGCTGGTTCAGAGTGAGAGATAGCTGAGAGTCATCATTAAGAAGGCAAAGACCTGGATCGGGCTGTATGTTAATATCTAGCAACTCTGATAATAAGGAGAGTATTTCAGTCCAAAATTGCTTAATTGGGGTGCACTCCCAAAACATGTGCATCGTTGTACCAACTGTTCGATCTGGACAAAGAGTGCACTCAGGACTAGATATTATTTTCATTTGAAAACGCTTTAAAGGGGTAGCATAAGCTCTGTGTGTCAGTTTGAAGTGTATAAGTTGGTGAGCCAAATTCTTTGATGAGTCGCATATGTTTTCCCATTCTGGTATTAAACCAAAAGAGTTTAGTTCTCGTTCCCATATGTTTTCCACTGCTAAGTTTTTGGATGTATGAGTAATTAAAACATTATAGATATTGGTTACCGTCCCTCTTGAGTACTGAATAGGACTTATCCACTTCTCCATAGAATGTTCAGGAATTGGTTCGTCCCAGGGTACCCCATACGCCTTCATGGCTGATCTTAGTCTAAGATACAGGAAGTACCTGAAAAATTGAAGTCAGTTTTTATGTCTAGAAAGGTGCTTTGTCATCATTTGTTCCATAATGGTGACGTTTTATGAAGCAGACATGTTATATCTAATGCTTTCTCAGTTTTCCTCCATACATTAAGTGAATTAGTTATAATGCTTCCATAATGTTGCTGTACATGTTTGAGTCCTGTTCCTGTGTAAGGCAAGTCTTCTAGTCTGTGTGGTTTGACTCTCTCTGCCTCTATAGCCCTCCATGGAACTTGGGAATCTGGGCGTCTCCATACTTGTAAAGGTCTAATTTGGAAGGCATGGTAGTAAAAATTTAGGTTTGGTACAGCTAGGCCCCCATCAAGTTTGCTTCTTTGCAATGTTGTTAATTTAATTCTAGGACGTTTTCCACCCCAAATAAATTGTGATATAAGAGAATGCATATCAGATATATATTTAGGGGGCACAGCCACTGGAATCATAAAAAATAGAAAGTTTATACGTGGTAAGACATTCATTTTAATGGTAGATACTCTGCCTTGCACTGACACTTGGAGAGACCCCCACCTTTTCAAATCCTGTTCAATTTTCTTTTTTACTCCATAAAAATTTTCTTTTACAATTTATGTTGGGGAAAATTTTTATGCCCAGATAGGTGAAGGATGTGCAGACGGGGATCCCAGGGGGCGTGGGGATATTTATTGCTGCTGCATTAAGAGGAAGAAGAGAAGATTTAGTCCAGTTTATTTTATACCCTGAGATGTTATGGAACTCATGGAAGAGATTGAGGAGATTTGTTAAAGATTTCTGAATATTGGAAAAGAACAGAAGACAGTCGTCCGCATACAAGGAGACATGATGTCTGGAGAGGCCTACATTAATGGAGGATACTGAATGGCTTTCCCTAATAGCCTGTGCCAGAGGTTCTAGAGATAGGGCGAACAATAGGGGTGAACATGGATCACCCTGCCTTGTTCCTCTTTTCAGGGCAAAGGCTGGTGATTGGACAGAGCCTGTGAGAACACAGGCTGTTGCCCCTTTATATAATGTCTGTAACATAGAAATAAATGTTACCCCAAACCCAAACCTCTCCAGGACCATCCATAAATAATGCCATTCCAGACGGTCGAAGGCTTTTTCGGCGTCCAATGAGAATACTGCACAGTCTTCTTTTAGTGTATGAGCTACCTCAATGATATGTAAGAGTCTTCTGAGATTATCAGAAGCGAACATGCCTTTCATGAATCCTGTTTGGTCAAAGTGTATGAGTTTGCCCACAACGGTTTCCAATCTAGTGGCAAGAACCTTGGAGTAGATTTTTATGTCCTCACAAATAAGAGAGATGGGTCGATAACTACCACATTCGAGTGGGTCTTTGCCTTTTTTTAGGAGGACGGTTATTAGTGCGTTGTGCTGATCTCTATGAAATGATCCTTCTTTAACTGCATAATTGATAGAATCTAATATAAGGGGCCCTACCTGATCCCAGAATGTTAGATAGAATTCTGGTGGTAGACCATCCAGACCAGGTGACTTGCCTACATTTAAAGATTTGACAGCTGACTCCAGCTCTTTTAATGTTATAGGAGATCCCAAATCTTCCCTATCTTCATCATCTAATTTGGGTAATGCTAAGTTTTGGAGAAATGTGCTGCCGCTAGTGTTTACTTGTCCTTCTGATGCATATAGATTACTGTAAAATATTTTAAATACATTGTTAATGTCGTTGGGTTGTGTCATAACTTGACCTTCAGGTGTTCGAATTGCATTAATAAATGCTTTAGATTCACATTGTTTCAATCTAAGGGCTAGTAACCTGCTTGGGCGATCACCTTCAAAGTAATATTTTTGCTGTGTTCTATGTATAAGAAACTCTGCCTTTTCTATTGAAAGATTCTTATATTCCCCTCTAAGTGCAGTAAGCAAGCTTGTGTTGGTCGCCAGAGGTGTTGTAGTTTGATCTTTTTCTATTTGTTCAATTCGTTTTTCTATTTCGTTAAACTGCTTGTTTCGTTCTTTTTGTAGCTTAGAGGAGAACCCAATGCATACTCCTCGTATAAAGCATTTAGCTGATTCCCACATAGTTTGTGCATTAGTTGAGCTTTCTTTATTGTGAATAATAAATTCCTCCAACTGTTTTGTCATTTGTGAGATAAATGTTTTGTTGCTGAGAAGTGTTAAATCTCCATCTTTTCGCTGTGGGGTGCTTAATAATTGGTGTTAATGTGCAAGTAACTGGGGCATGGTCTGAAATCAAAATGGGGAGCATATTGACATGAGTCATGTTGTTTATTAAGGAGGAACTAACAAATATATAGTCAATGCGGGAGGATGTGCCATGACGGCTTGAGTGGAAGGAATATGCTTTAACATGAGCATTATGGAGACGCCAGAGATCCACTAAATTCAGATCAGTAATAAATACCTTTAGGGATAGTGATGAGGGTGGAGGAGTACCCAGTGGTGTATTAGTCCGGTCCCACTCTGGGCATAAGGTTGTATTAAAATCACCTGCTACGATGCTATGACAGTCATGGTATTTCAAGAGGGAGTTACTAATGGATGGCAAAAAGTCATCTTCATGAGTGTTGGGTGCATATACGTTAGCTAGTAAGATCTTTGAATAATTAATAGAGAGTAATACATATACAAATCTACCAGTCTGGTCACTACCATTATCCAGTACTTTGAATTGTTGTTTTCTTTCAGCTAGGATGAGCACACCCCTTGACTTGGAGGTGGCGCAGGAATGAGCTACAACTTTATAATACTTATTTTGGAAACGCTGTACACTAGATTCTATCAGGTGTGTTTCCTGAATGAGCGCAATAGACACTTTCCTGCGCCGGAGGAATTCCAGACATCGGGTGCGCTTGATTGGTGAATTCAGCCCTCTAACGTTCCAGGTCATAATGTTTAAGTTGGCCATTCAGATAGCAGGTAAGTGTAGAAAAGAATATCAAAAGACCCAAAAAGAAAAACAAATAATATGCACAGGGGAATGCATGACATACGTACTGTCTCGGGAACAAATATGACGCACGTTAAAACGTGCAACAAAACTATATACAGAGAGGCAATCCGCCAGGCTCCCGTGGAGCCAAAGGCTTGCAACAAGGCATAGACGTTATCCATTCCGGATGTGTGTGGATGTGAGGCAGTCCTCAATGACCTTAGATTTTAAAGTTGTTAGCGCGCTCCAAAATGAACAGTCCATATCATTAATTAGTCCGAGCGCTTAAACGTTAACCACAAATCAATTATGTGAAATTAAATATGTATATGCATGAAACACAGAGAGTCTCCAAAGACAGATAGCCCATTTGGGCAGTTTATCATCAAGTATGCTGACAGTCCAAAGTTTAGGAAGACGTACCCGTCTTTAGAACGCATATGCATGAGAGACATTTAGTCCATCAGAGCAGTCTGCTTTAGCAGGTAGACTAAACAGTCCAAATTCCCATGTCAATCCACGTATATATCAAACCAAATCTAAATATCCAGAAAAAAGAAAACAAAATAGGCTATAGGCATACTGTACATCACCATTACTTGACTGGTGCACCATGGCTCACTGCTGGGGCGATGCGTCCATCTCGTCGGCGTCTGGGTCAAGTTGAGGAGTAGCTGCATGGGCCGTGGTGATGGAGGGTTGCTTCTGGAGAGAATTGAGAAAGTCTTCGGCATCAGATGGGCTGCTGAATTCCATGTTCCGTCCTCGGTAGGTCACTTTTAGTTGAGCAGGGTAGCACAGAAACGGCTGTAGCCCGATTGAGTTCAGTTTCTTGTATACTGGAGTGAATGCCTTTCTCTTGTCGGTTGTATCCTTGCTGTAGTCAGGGAAAAACAACAGCTCCTGGTCTTTATGTTTAGTGGGTTGTTCTCTCGCTCCCTTCAGAATTGCTTGGTGGTCTGTGTAGTTTAGTAATTTGAAGATGAGAGTTCGGGGGCGATTGTTATCCTTTTTAGCAGCGCTGTAAACTCTGTGCTCTCGCTCTATGCGAATAGGTCGGTCTTTCAGTGATGGGATCCATTTAGGCAGATTCTCTGTTAAAAAGCCAATTGCGTCCGATCCTCCTTCCCCTTCTTTCAGGCCAACCAGTCTGAGATTAGACATTCAGCTGCGGTCTTCCATCTGGGTCATTTTGGAAGTGAGGTTGCTTACCTCTAGGTTTAGCGCAGAGATCTGGTGCTTGCTAGCTCTTAGCGCAGCCTGCAGAGACTCAACTTTAGCAGTATTGTTTTGAATAGCTTTTTGTGAACAGTTCATATCCTCAGTTAGAACTCCTAGACTGGTCTCCGCGATGTGCATTTGTATTTTCAGTTTGTTTAATTGCGGAATTAAGATACTGTTGATGGCTTCCTTCACAGCTGCCTGGATCAATGAATTTAGCTCGCTCTGTTGTTCTTGCAATGCCATTTTGACCGCAGAAGCAATCATGCCCTCGATGTCCTCCTTCGGCATGGTAACCATGGGCTTTTTCTTTAATGGCGACATGCTTTCGCCCTCTCGTTTTCCTCCCACTTTTCCTTGTGCCATACTGCCTATAATGCTGATGAAAATTGGTTGAGTTTTTGAAATAATAATACATTTAAGGTGTTGTTGAGGAAAAGTTAGTCAGCTACACGTGCACTGCAGTTCGACATCACTCCGGAAGTCTTTATCCTACTTTTTGAGAACTCACACTTGTCATTGAGTGTAACTCCCACCTCCTGTAGGCATGATCGTGCCCTCTGCAGTCTCTCATCGTGCTCACTCTGTGTGCCTCCCCAGATGAGCACATCATCCATCTGATACAGTCTAGAACACCATCCAGGCCCTCCAGAATGCGTGATGTGTTTCTGGAAGTGTTCTGGTGCTGATGAGATTCCAAAGCACCAATGGTTGTAACAGTACTGCCCAGATGGGGTAATGAAGGCGGTTAGCAGGGAAGACTCCTTGGAGGGCGGAATCTGCCAAAATCCAGCACTGGCATCCAACTTTGAAAACACTTTAGCTCCAGCAAGTTGTTTGAAAGTGTGTTTGACTGAAGGAAGTGGGTGTTTCTCTCTCTCATCACTGATTTATTCAGCTCAGTGAGGTCGGTGTGTATTCTCACCCTGCCCAAGCCTGTACACTTAGGCACCACCACCATGGGTGCACACCACTCCGTTGGCTCCTCCACCATAGAGATGACTCCGTGCTGCTCCAGATGATTCAGCTCCTCTTTAGCCTTTGGTAGGAGAGGGAGGGAGATGCGCCTGGGCATTAAGAGGGAGAAAGGCTGCACCCCAGGCTTCAGTACAATGTTGTACTCACCCTCCATTTTCTCTAGACCGCTAAAAAGCTTTGGAAACTTCATTTTTACAGTATCTTTGGAGTTCAGGCTGATGTTCTCCACTCTAGTGACCAGCTGCAATGCTATGGCAGCCATTGGGCCTCGTAGTGACATGCTCAGCCCTTTCACAACAACATAGATGTCCTCTGTGGGACTCTGTTCTTACTGAGAGTGGCTGTGAACATGCCTTTTACCTTGAGATGTGCGCCTCCTGGCCCCTGGAGAATTTTCATAGGCTTCACCAGCCTGTTGAATTGGCTCTGGATGTACAGTGTTTCTGGAACTGTGGTGACATCTGCTTCAGTGTGGATATTAAACACTGTGTTCTGGTTGTCCACCTTTATGTCTGTCATTCATGGTCTGGCCTTTGCATCAGCTGACCGTGAGCCCAGGAATGCAACTTCATCATCATAATCCTCAGTAGCAACACTCACTTAATTCAGTTTTTGTTCTGCACACTCTTGTGTAATGTCACTTTTTTCTGTAGTGAGTACACACTGCTTCTCTTGCTGGGCATTGTTGCCAGCTGTGCCCTTTTGCATCTCCACATCTTTTGTATTGTATCTGTCTGCCTTGCGGTGCTTTCCTGCCTGCCTGTCTGTATTGTGACCCCGCACATCGCCACATACACATGCGTGCACACTGTCAAGCTGTGTGTTGGAGATGTCTGCTTTAAAGTTAGTCTTTAACATTTCTTGTTGCTGTATCCACTTTGTCCATTCATCTGCCTTGAATGCAAACTTCTCTGGTGGGGAGACTTGAAACTGACTCATGTTGCTGCTTTGCGGGCTTACTGCTGTAGCCTGAACTGTATCGCTCTCTGAAGAAAAAGAAAACTCACGCACTAAACTCGACACTCTCATACCAGCTTTTAGTCTCTGTGGCAGCGGGGGCATGGTCAAGTGCCGGTCTGTGACAGGAGGGCGGAGTCAGGAGAGGTAAGTGGCAGAATCACTACACCTGACAGCAATTAACCTGTGTTTGTGTGTCTTCCCAGTGACCATGCCCTATTTAAGGAGGGAGAGTGAGAGCAGGAGAGAGCTTCCCCAGACGAGAACACAGTGTGTGTGTGTGTGTGTGTGTGTGTGTGTGTGTGTGTGTCTCTCTCTCTTGATACCGTTTAAAGTTGTAACACTGAAAAGTGTGGCAATAAAGCTCACATTTAATCCTGATCTCTGTCCTGCCGTCCTCTGTGCTCCACCCACACGTCAGGAACATTTACAGTCTCTAACAGTCTACCTTTCTTCCAATGTCACTTCTGACACCATGTTCTGTTATTTATATTTGCAGTGGAATAATATCTGGAGGCTTGACACAGTACGTATGACAAACGCTTCTTGACCAGTTTAATCCATAATTTATTAAACTCACCTGTGCAACACAATACAACTCCACAAGGTTCCTACCCAGGTATTTTACCGAATACTACAAGTGGGATGAAAGACTCTTCTCAGTTCGTTGTGGACACGATCTATCTGCTCCTCTTTCTGGTGTTCTGGACTTTTCACTTTTTTTTCCTGTTTCCACACATGAGACTGGACTGAAAACTCTGAGTCATGGACATTGAGAGACTGGACATGTCAGTGTGGGGTCAGTACATCCTGAGCAAACACTGGACAAACACTTGGACCTATAAAAAGTCATTCTCTCTCTCTCTCTCTCTCTCTCTCTCTCTCTCTCTCTCTCTCTCAGGTGTGAGGGGTTTGATCTCAGAGCTGAAATCAGAGCAGCACAGCCTTCATCTGAGATTTCACAATAACGCAACCTGCAGAGAGACAATGACACTCTTCACTCTCTCAGTTCAGGACACACAGATCAGTTCAGCAGGAACTTTTTCATCAAAGAGACACTGCAGTCTTTAATCACAATGAAATACAGAAACTTCATCATGAATTATACAAGAGCAATAACCAAAAAATACAAACAATTTATATTTATTGTGTGAGAGAGAGAGAGAGCACGAGTCTTCATAAGAAAATGGAACTTCATGATGAAAGACAATTCCACTATAAAGGAGTAAATGTCCCCAGTCTCTCCATCCCTCACTTATTTAAGACTGTTTCCTGCATTCTTTATGATCCGATCCAAATAGGTGACTGATGTAAACACAGCAACAGTGCAGTGGCCATTTTGGATGTAAAACAAAGAATGACGAGTAGTACGTGTCCAGTGTTTAATTTTCACGAATATTTGAAGAAAATTAGATGATAAAAACACATTGAAATACACCGTACATTAAAAAATGAGTACATCAGTCAATAAATGTCGAAATGTCAGCCTTAGAAAAACAGACCCATATTCCATCACATCAGCAATGTCAAAAGCCCTAAACACAAAAAGTCTTGTAGAAATGGCCAACAGAACACTGGGTTCTAAAGCAAAAGTCCCCGAGGTCAAAGATATTGACATTGTTGATTATTTGGTGCTGACTACATCTTACTACACTAAGAGCCAGTTTAGAGTTTACAAAAGCTTTGACACTTACAAATATTTTGTTTCTGGCTGGGTTCATGGCATCAGATTGTAGAAAATTTATGACACAACAATCTCCCTTTCTGTTCAAAATTACATTTAAAAATAAAATTTCCCAACACTGATTAATGACGAATGCACTGGAAAATATCAATTAATTCAATACATTTTCTTTTACAATTGTTTTAATTTGTAATTTAATTTCTAAATGAATTAAAGTATTCAGATAACTAAAATGCACACTGATGGTTGCTGGTGGGTTTGTTGAAACTGCTGAGAGACATGCATGTCTTCTTATTTATTTACTACAGATAACTAACTCATTATTGAAAATGCGTTTATTCATTTTGTCATTTTTATAATTTGAAGTGCGGAAACTAGATAACTAGATCTTGACCCTAGTTTTTACAATAAGACCGTTACTTTATATGATATAAACCCTTGGGTTATTAAATAGATCTATAGCCCTTTAATTGTCAAGCCATCTGGATTTCTGTAGATTTTAAGTTTCAGGCCACATCTTAAAATATATTGCAAATTTTAGTTGCTTTTATAAATATTTACTTTTCATGCAGTCTGATTTCCATTGTATCCCTGTTATCGCCCAGTAATTGGATTTTTCTAGGGACCTATCGTAAATTTGCCATTGTGAATATACTGTATGTGTGTGTGTGTGTGTGTGTCTTGCACAACTAACGGAACTGATAATAAATTTCAACATGTACCCCTGTTAAAATCCCCACACATTAAAATGATGTTAAAATAGAAAGCATATTTGTAAATATGTTACTTCCTTTGGTTAAAACTATAATGAAAATGTTTTAAAGGGTATTTCATAAAGGTTAAAATAGATGTAGGTTAAAACAGATTGAAAGTGTAACAAGTTTAAAAAGGTTTAAAAATGCAAATGTACATTGTTAAATATTTACTTTTATTTTGGAAAGTTCATGTGAAAAGAGAAAGTACTGATTGGGAATATGGATAATACTGGTCATTCATTGGTAGAAGGTTCATGATTTAAGGTACAGACAGGAATAGAGCGAGTGTGTGTTGATTTTGGGGAACTTGACAGTCAACATGGACGAGAGGCGGCGGAGTCACATCACGATGAGTGTGTAAATTGCATTGAGAGTGTGTAGTTTTCAGTATCTAAAAGACTGTCTGCTCGACATTCTGAAACTGAGCACTTGATCGACACCTGGTTTGTGAGCAACGAGAGACATTTCTACTCGAAGTTTCTTTTGTAGTTGCGCACGTGTTTAGCTAGCTTGTAAGCTAGTTCAGAGTGTGTTACTAGCATTTGTTCGTAAAAGGGAATGGACTTAGCCGCTGTATATAGTAGCTAACGCTACCGGCCGTGACTCATCGTTTCAACGTGGAACCCTGAGGCTTTATCTGAAACACTGCTAGTGTGTGCAACAAGTCATCACTTGGACATTGCCGCTTGCTGCCTGGGACAGACTACACCTGCCTACAGCATCGCCCTTCACCAGAGACTCGGCCTGGGTAGATTGTTACCGTTTGGACTTAATTTTCACTCTGAGGTAATATCTTTTTTTTTTTACGCTGCTCTGTGGACCGATTGGATAAATACTGTGGATTTCCTTGCGCTCAAGCATCATAGAATCAGGCCTGCAACAAGGGGTTTCTTTTGTTTTGCCGGCTGCGTGTGTTTGAGTGTGGGCCCACGGAGTTAGAATTTGAATTTTTTAGAGAGAGAATAACACTGATTTTAACTATTTTAGCTGTTATAGTTAGTGTCAAGTGTTTTTGCTTCTCTTGCTGTGCTAATCCCACACTTGAAGGGCGTACCAAACTGAACATTGAACTGGATTCCACTCAATGACCAAACTGTTGTTCCATCTTTTCTTTTTATTTTTCTTGAATTGTCTTCAACATTCGTGGAATAAAATAGGATAACCAAAAGGCGTAGTAATAGGTAGGTAAGCAGACAAATAGGTGAAAAACCTTCAAAGACAAACAAACATTTACCAATTTGCATATTTTTTATAAAAACAGATACACAAACATCAAATAATTATGAAAACCCTAACAAATACATATATAAAATAAACTATAGTTTTTACCTTTAAATTAAGACAAACTACCCCAAGTTTTAAAATAAAGCCATATAAATGCATCAAGATATTAAAGTACATTTTAACCAACAAAAAACAATGAATTAAACAGGCTAATAAACCCAATAGCCTACATGAGTTACCAAACAGCCAATGAATTTTAGTACGTTTAAGTACACATTTAAAACTACTCTACACCATTTTTGTAGAGAAATACTCCCAATCCATTTTAAACATACGCCTTATACAAGTAGAAAGATAAACGATTTTAACCCACAGCTTCGCTGGTATCCAATGATTAAGCACAAGATTATCCACGCTCAAAACACATTAAATTGGACCATTTCAACCACAGGATGAATCAAATTACACCAACCAACAACACAAGTTTGCAAATACCTTTCCCAGCCAGCATATACACAAAGCACCACGTGCATATCTACAACCCAAAACGCTACAAGTTACAAACATCTCCACAACTGAATGCCTTACAAGTACAACAAGTCATTTGTATTCACAACAAAGAGGAATAACCGCGAGCTTACCGGCTGTCTGTTCAGTTCTTTGATTTTCACACAACTCTGTGTAATGCAGATGGAAAGCTTTTTATTTCACGCTGCGATTTGCTAATTCCGTCCTCTTGTTCAAAACCAGGAAGTGAACTCCCTTTGTTCCCCTTAATTTCATGCAGGTGAGCAATTAACGTGCACGCGCTACAAAGACAACGGACGAGAACGGAGCGTTCGCCGCAACAGTTAGAGTAATTTTGTGGAACTAAAAGGGTAAATATTTGGTATAATTTCAATAACTGAAGGTTAACCTAATTGACGAAGGTGAAAGGAAATTCTTCTGCGACCTAATTTGTTTGTAAGAACAAGGGGAAAGAAAAGAGCTTTTTATTTTATTTTTGTAACAAAACTTATTAGTTTTGGTTTACATCTAGGTAAATAATTGTGTAACAGTCCATGGAGGTGGGTGGAGCACAGAAGGACGGCAGGACAGAACTGATTTCACATACTTCCATTTATTAAAGCTTTTCAGCATTCAATATACTTCCCACACACACACGCACACACACATCACTCGTCTGGTTGGGGAGAGACTCCCTCTGCTCTCGCTCTCTCTCCTTAAATAGGGCGCGGTCTGGGAAGACAC
>JAOPUC010016650.1:0-13029 GCA_027564185.1 Cephalocassis borneensis | reverse complement strand
AGTGAGCCCGGACCGAGAGTGAGCGAGCTCGGAACGAGAGCTGGCGTGCGAGCGGGCGCGGACCGAGAGCGAGCGAGTGAGCGCAGAAAAACAGCTGGCAAGCGAGCGAGCGCGGACCAAGAGCAAGAGAGTGAGCGTGGAAAGAGATCTGGTGAGCGAGCGAGCACAGACCGAGAGCGAGCGAGCGTGGAAATACAGCTGGCAAGCGAGTGAGCGCGGACAGACAGCGAGCGAGCCCAGAAAGACAGCTGGCAAGCGAGCAAGTGTGGACCGAGAGCGAGCAAGCGAGCACAGACCGAGAGCGAGTGAGCGAATGCGGAAAGAGAGCTGGCGAGCGAGTGAGCGCGGACCAAAAGCGAGTGAGCGAGCGCGGACCTAGAGAGAGCGAGCGAGCGAGCGAGGGCGGACCAAGAGCGAGCGAGTGAGTACGGACCGAGAGCGAGCGAGTGCAGACTGAGAGAGAGCGAGTGAGCGAGAGCGGACTGAGAGAGAGCGAGCGAGCACAGACAGAGAGAGAGTGAGTGAGCGAGCCCGGACAGAGAGAGAGGGAGCGAACACGGACCGAGAGAGAGCAAGCGAGCGAGCGCAGTCTGAGAGAGGGTGAATGCAGACAGAGAGAGAGAGCACAGACAGAGAGCGAGCGACCAAGAGCGAGCGAGCGAGCATGGACCAAGAGAGAGCAAGTGAGAGAGCGCGGACTGAAAGAGAGAGTGAGCACGGACCTAGAATGAGCGAGCGTGGACTGAGAGAGAGCGAGCGACCGCGAAACGAGAGAGCGAGCGAACGCAGACGGAGAGAGAAAAAGCGAGCGAGCGTGGACCGATAGAGAGCGAGCGAACATGGACTGAGAGCGGGCGAGCGAGTGCGGACCGAGAGCGAGCGAGAGATCGCGGTCAGAGAGCGAGCAAGCGATCGTGGACCGAGAGCGAGCGAGCGATCGTGGACCGAGAGAGAGCGATCGCGGACCGAGAGAGAGCGAGTGAGCCCGGACCGAGAGCGAGCGAGCGAGCGAACGCAGAAAGAGAGCTGGCCAGCGAGCGAGCGCGGACCTAGAGCGAGTGAACGAGTGCGGAAAGACAGCTGGCAAGCGAGCGAGCGCGGAACGAGAGCGAGCGAGCAAGTGCGGAAAGAGAGCTGGCGAGCGAGTGTGGACTGAGAGAGCTAGAGCGGACCGAAAGAGAGCGAGTGAGCGCGGACCAAGAGAGAGCGAGTTAGCGCGGACCGAGAGCGAGCGAGCAAGTGCGGACCGAGAGCGTGCGAGCGAGTGCGGACAGAGAGCGAGCGAGCGATCGCGGACAGAGACCGAGCGAGCGCGGCCTGAGAGAGAGTGAGCCCGGACCGAGAGCGAGCGAGTGCGGAAAGAGAGCTGTCGAGCGAGTGAGCGCGGACCGAGAGCGAGCGAGTGAGCGTGGAAAAACAGCTGGCAAGCGAGCAAGCGCGGACCAAGAGCGAGCGCGCAAGCACGGAAAGAGATTTGGCGAGCGAGCGCGGACCAAGAGCGAGCGAGCGTGGAAAGACAGCTGGCAAGTGAGTGGGCGTGGACCGACAGCGAGCGAGCGAGCGCGGACTGAGAGCGAGCGAGCGATCGCGGAAAGAGAGCTGGCGAGCGAGTGAGCACGGAGCGAGTGAGTGAGCATGCACGGACCTAGAGTGTTGAGCGAGTGAGCGCGGACTGAGAGCAAGCGAGCGAGTACGGACCGAGAGAGAGAGCGAGCGCGGATCAAGAGAGAGCGAGTGAGTGCGGACTGAAAGAGAGCGAGCGAGCACGGAAAGAGAGCTGGCCAGCGAACGAGCGCGGACTGAGAGCGAGCGAACGAGTGCGGAAAGACAGCTGGCAAGCGAGCGAGTGCGGACCGAGAGCGAGCGAGTTAGCGCGGACCGAGAGCGAGCGAGCAAGTGCGGACCGAGAGCATGCGAGCGAGCGCGGACAGAGAGCGAGAGAGCGATCGCGGACAGAGACCGAGCGAGCGCGGACCGAGAGAGAGTGAGCCCGGACCAAGAGCGAGCGAGCACAGAAAGAGAGCTGTCGAGTGAGCGAGCGCGGACCGAGAGCGAGCGAGTGAGCGTGGAAAAACAGCTGGCGAGCGAGCAAGCGCGGACAAAGAGCAAGCGAGCGAGCACGGAAAGAGATCTGGCGAGCGAGCGAGGGCGGACCAAGAGCGAGCGAGCGTGGAAAGACAGCTGGCAAGCAAGCGAGCGCGGACAGAGAGCGAGCGAACGAGCGTGGACTGAGAGCGGAAAGAGAGCTGGCGAGCGAGCGTCGACCGAGAGCGAGCGAGCGCGGAAAGACAGCTGGCAAGCGAGTGGTTGTGGACCGAGAGTGAGCGAGCGAGCGCAGAAAGAGAGCTGGTGAGCGAGTGAGTGCGGAGCAAAAGTGAGTGAGCATGCGCGGACCTAGAGAGAGCGAGCGAGTGAGCACGGACCGAGAGCGAGCGAGCGAGTACGGACCGAGAGAGAGTGAGCGCGGATCAAGAGAGAGCGAGTGAGTGCGGACTGAAAGAGAGAGAGTGAGTGTGGAAAGAGAGCGAGCAAACGAGCGAGTGTGGACCAAGAGAGAGCTAGTGCAGACCGAAAGAGAGCGAATGAGCCTGGACCGAGTGTGGGTGAGCGAGCGTGGACCGATAGAGAGCGAGCGAGCGTGGACCGAGAGCGAGCGAGCGTTGGAAAGAGAGCTGGCAAGCGAGCGCGGACCGTAAGCGAGTGAGCGAGCGCGGACCGAACGCGAGTGAGCAAGAGCGGACATAGAGAGAGAGAGCGAGCATGGACAGAGAGTGGGTGAGCGAGCGTGGGCCGAGAGAGAATGAGCGAGCGAGCGCGGACCAAGAGCGAGAGAGCGAGCACGCACAGAGAGAGAGAGAGCGCGGACCTAGGGCGGGTAAGCGTGTGCGCACCGAAAGAGAGTGAGCGCCGACCGAGAGCGAGCGAGCGAGCGAGCGAGCGCGGAAAGAGAGCTGGCGAGCGAGCAAGCACAGACCGAAAGCGATTGAGCGAGCGAGGACCTAGAGAGAGAGAGAGAGCGAGCACAGACCAACAGCGGGCAAGCGCGGAAAGACAGCTGGCAAGCGAGCGAGCGCGGATCGAAAGCGAGTGAGCGAGCGCGGACCTAGAGAGAGAGCGAGCACGGACCGAGAGCAAGCGAGTGAGCACGGACCGAGAGCGAGCGAGTGAGCGTGGACCGAATGAGAGCGAGTGAGCGAGAGCAGACCGAGAGAGAGCGAGTGAGCGAGAGCGGACCGAGAGAGAGCGAGTGAGCGCGGACCGAGAGAGAGCGAGCGAGCGCGGACCGAGAGAGAGTGAGCAAATGCGGATCGAGAGCAAGCAAGCGCGGACCGAGAGCGAGCGAGCGAGTGCGGACCGAAGAAGAGCGAGCCAGCGCAGACCTAGAGAGAAAGCGAGTGCGGACCGAGAGCAGGTGTGCGAGCGCGGACCGAGAGTGGGCGAGTGAGCGTGGACCGAGAGCAGGTGAGCGAACGCGGACCGAGAGCTGGCAGCGAGCGCGGACCGAGAGAGAGCAAGCGAGCGTGGACCGAAAGAGTGCTAGCTCGGACCGAGAACGAGCGAGTGAGCGCGGACCAAAAGAGACCGAGCGAGCGTGGACCGAGAGCGGGCGAGCGAGCGTGGACTGAGAGCGGGGGAGCGAGCGCGGTCGAGAGAGAACGAGTGAGCGAGCGCGGACCGAGAGAGAGCAAGTGAGCGCGGACCAAGAGCGAGCGAGCGAGCGCGGACCAACAGCGATCAAGCGATCGCAGGCAGAGAGCGAGCGAGCGATCGCAGACCGAGAGAGAGCGAGCTTGGACCAAGAGCGAGCGAGCGAGTGCGGAAAGAGAGCTGGTGAGCGAGCAAGCGCAGACCGCAAGCAAGCGAGCCTTGAAAGACAGCTGGCAAGCGAGCAAGCGCGGACCGAAAGCGAGTGAGCGAGCGATGACCTAGAGAGAGCAAGCGAGCGTGGACCGAGAGCGAGCGAGCGCGGAAAGAGAGCTGGCGAGCGAGCGAGTGCAGACCGAAAGCGAGTGAGAGAGCGCGGACCTAGAGAGAGCGAGCAAGCGAGCACGGACCGAGAGTGGGCGAGCGAGTGCAGACCGAGAGAGAGCTAGAGCGGACCGAAAGAGAGCGAGCGAGCGAGCGTGGACCGAGAGAGAGCGAGTGAGCGCGGACCAAGAGCGAGCGAGCGAGCGCGGACCGACAGCCAGCAAGCGATCGCAAACAGAGAGCGATCGAGCAATCGCGGACCGAGAGAGGGCGAGCGAGGACCGAGAGAGAGCGAGTGAGCCCGGACCGAGAGCGATTGCGGAAAGAGAGCTGGCGAGCGAGCGAGCGTGGACCGAGAGCGAGCGAGAGCCGAAAGAAAGCTGGCAAGCGAGCGAGCGCAGACCGAGCGCGAGCGAGTGAGCGCAGACCGAGAGCAAGCGAGCGAGCGCGGAAAGAGAGCTGGCGAGTGAGCCCGGACCGAAATCGAGTGAGCGAGCGCGGACCTAGAGAAAGCGAGCGAGCATAGACCGAGAGTGGGCGAGCGAGTGCAGACCGAGAGAGAGCTAGAGCGGACCGAAAGATAGCGAGCGAGCGTGGACCAAGAGAGAGCGAGTGAGCGCGGACCGAGAGCAAGCGAGTGAGCGCGGACCGAGAGCAGGCAAGCGAGCGTGGACCGAGAGTGTGCTAGCGATCGCAGACAGAGAGCTAGCGATCGCGAACCAAGAGAGAGCGACCGGGGACCGAGAGACAGCGAGTGAGCCATGACCGAGAGCGAGCGAGTGCGGAAAGAGAGCTGGCGAGCGAGCAAGCGCGACCCGAGAGTGATCGAGCTAGCGTGGAAAGACAGCTGGCAAGCGAGCGAGTGGAGACCGAGAGCAAATGAGCGAGTGTGGACCGAGAGCGAGCGAGCGCGGAAAGAGAACTGGCGAGCGAGCGCGGACCGAAAGCAAGTGAGCGAGCGCGGACCTAGAGAGAGCGAGCGAGTGAGCACGGACCGAGAGTGAGCGACCGAGCGCGGACCTAGAGCGGGCGAGCAAGCACGGTCCGAGAGTGAGCGAGCACGGACCGAGAGAGTGTGAGTGAGCGGGGACTGAAAGAGTGCGAGCGAGCGCGGACAGAGATCGAGCAAGCGAGCCAGCGTGGACAGAGAGAGAGCTAGCGCGGCCCTAAAGAGAGCGAGTCGGCCCGGACCGAGTGCGGGCGAGCGAACGCGGACCGATAGAGAACGAGGGAGCTAGCGCGGACCAAGAGCGAGTGAGCGCGGACCGAAAGAGAGTGGGCGAGCAAGCGCGAACCGAGAGCCAGTGAGCGGGCGAGCGAGCGAGCACAGACCGAAAGAGAGTGGGCGAGCGAGAGCATACCGAGAGAGAGCGAGCGAGCACGGACCGAGAGAGAGCGTGCAAACTCGGACCAAGAGCAAGCCAGTGCGGACCGAGAGCGGGAGAGCGAGCGCTGACCGAGAGCGAGCGAGCGAGCGAGCGAGCGAGCACAGACCGAAAGAAAGTGGGCGAGCGAGCGCGAACCGAGAGCGTGCGAGCAAGCGTGGCCTGAGAGAGAGCGAGCGAGTGCAGACCAAGAGAGAGTGAGCGAATGCGGACCGAGAGCGAGCACGGGCGGACCGAGAGCGGGCGAATGAGCGCGGACTGAGAGCGAGCGAGCGAGCATGGACCGAAGAAGAGCGAGCGAGCGTGGACCGAGAGCGAGCGAGCGAGCGCGTACCTAGAGAGAGCGAGCGAGCGCGGACTGAGAGAGAGCGAGCATGGACCGAGAGAAAATGAGCGAGCGCCATCCGAGAGCAGGCGAGCAAGCGCGGACCTAGAGAGAGCTAGCGCAGACCGAAAGAGAGCGAGCGAGCGTGGACCGAGAGCGGGCGAGCGAGTGTGGACCTAAAGAGAGCGAGCGAGCGTGGACAGAGTGCGAGCGAGTGAGCACGGACCTAGAGAGAGCGAGCAAGGGTGGACCGAGAGCGGGCGAGCGATCACGGTCCGAGAGCGAGCGAGCGAGCACGGACCGAGAGAGTGTGAGTGAGCAGGGACTGAAAGAGTGCGAGCGAGCGCGGACAGAGAGAGAGCTAGCGCGGACCTAAAGAGAGCGAGTCGGCCCAGACCGAGTGTGGGCGAGCGAACGCGGACCAATAGAGAGCGAGCGAGCGCGGACCAAGAGCGAGCGAGTGAGCACGGAAAGAGAGCTGGCGAGCGAGCGAGCGTGGACCGAGAGCGGACCGAGAGCGAGCGAGCGCGGAAAGACAGCTGGCTAGCGAGCGAGCTCGGACCGAGAGCGAGCGAGTGAGCGTGGACCGAGTGCGAGCGAGCGAGCGTGGAAAGAGAGCTGGCGAGCAAGCGAGCGCGGACCGAAAGCGTGAGAGTGAGCGCAGACCTAGAGAGAGCGAGCAAGCACGAACCGAGAGCAGGCGAGCAAGCGCGGACCGAGAGCGAGGGAGCAATCGCGGACAGAGAGCGAGTGAGCGAGCGCAGACCTAGAAAGAGCGAGCGAGCGAGTGCGGACCGAGAGTGAGTGAGCGCTGACCGAGAGAGAATGATCAAGCGAGCAAGCATGGACCGAGAGCTGGCGAGCGAGCGCGGACTGAGAGAGAGCTAGCGCTGACCAAGAGCGAGTGAGCACGGACCGAGAGCGGCCAAGCGAGCGTGGACCGGGAGAGGGCGAGCGAGCGAGCGAACACGGACCGAGAGAGAGCTAGCGCGGACCGAGAGCGAGCGAACGAGCGCGGACCAAAAGAGAGTAAGCGATCGCGGACCGAGAGAGAGCGTGTGAGCGAGAGCGGACCGAGAGAGAGCGAGCGAGCGCGGACTGAGAGAGAGCGAGCGAGCGCGGACCAAGAGAGAGCGAGCGAGCCCGGACCGAGAGAGAGTGAGCGAATGCGGACCAAGAGCGAGGAAGCACGGACCGAGGGCAAGCGAGCGCGGAAAGACAGCTGGCAAGCGAGCGAGCGTGGACCGAGAGCGGAAAGAGAGCTGGCGAGCGAGCGAGCGCGGACCGAGAGCGAGCAAGCGCGGAAAGAGAGCTGGCAAGCGAGCGAGCATGGACCGAGGGCGAGCGAGCGCGGAAAGACAGCTGGCAAGCGAGCGAGCGCGGACCGAGAGCGGAAAGAGAGCTGGCGAGCGAGCGAGCGCGGACCGAAAGCGAGTGAGTGAGCGCGGACCTAGAGAGAGCGAACGAGCGCGGACCGAGAGAGAGCTAGAGCGGACCGAAAGAGAGCGAGCGAGCGAGCGTGGACCGAGAGAGAGCGAGTGAGCGCGGAGCAAGTGCGGACCAAGAGCAGGCGAGCGAGCTCGGACCATGAGTGAGCAAGCTAACACGGACAGAGAGCGAGCGAGCGTGGACATAGAGAGAGCGACTGCAGACCGAGAGACAGCGCGTGAGCCAGGACCGAGACTGAGCAAGCGAGCGTGGAAAGAGACATGGCGAGCGAGCGAGCGCGGACCGAGAGTGAGCGAGCGAGCGAACACGGAAAGACAGCTGGCAAGCAAGCGAGAGCGGACCGAGAGCAAGCGAGAGCTGACCGAGAGCGAGCGAGTGCGGAAAGAGAGCTGGCGAGCGAGCAAGCGAGCGCGGACCGAAAGCAAGTGAGCGAGCGCGGACCTAGAGAGAGCGAGCATGAACCGAGAGAGAGTGAGTGAGTGGGGACTGAAAGAGAGCGAGCGAGCATGGACAGAGAGCGAGCAAGCGAGCCAGCGCGGACAGAGACAGAGCTAGCGAGGACCAAAAGAGAGCAAGTGACCCTGGACCGAGTGCGGGCAAGCGAACGCGGACCGATAGAGAGCGACCAAGTGCGGACCATGAGTGAGCGAGCGAGCACGGAAAGAGAGCTGGCAAGCGAGCGAGCGCGGACCGAGAGCGAGCGAGCGAGCATGGAAAGACAGCTGGCAAGCGAGCGAGCGCGGAGCGAGAGTGAGCGAGCGCGGAAAGAGAGCTGGCGAGCTATCGAGCGCAGACCGAAAGCGATTGAGCGAGCGCGGACCTAGAGAGAGCGAGCAAGCGAGCGCGGGCCGAGAGCGGGCGAGCGAGCACAGACCGAGAGAGAGCTAGAGCGGACTGAAAGAGAGCGAGTGAGCGCGGACCGAGAGCGAGCGAGCGTGGACCGAGAGCAGCCGAGCAAGCGCGGACCAAAAGCGAGCGAGCGAGCGAGCGAGCGAGGACAGAGAGCGAGCGAGCATGGACATAGAGAGAGCGATCGCGGACCGAGAGACAGTGAGTGAGCCCGGACCGAGACTGAGCAAGCGAGCACGGAAAGAGAGCTGGCGAGCGAGCGAACGCGGACCGAGAGCGAGCGAGCGAACGCGGAAAGACAGCTGGCAAGCGCGCGAATGCGGACCGAGAGCCAGCGAGAGCGGACCAAGAGCGAGCGCGGAAAGAGAGCTGGTGAGCGAGCGAGCGCGGACCGAAAGCAAGTAAGCGAGCATAGAGAGAGCGAGCATGGACCGAGAGAGAGTGAGTGAGCGCGGACTGAGAGCGAGCGAGCACGGACAGAGACTGAGCAAGCGAGCCAGCGCGGACAGAGACAGAGGTAGCGAGGACCAAAAGAGAGCAAGTGAGCCTGGACTGAGTGCGGGCGAGTGAACGCAGACCGATAGAGAGCGAGCGAGCATGGACCGTGAGCGAGCGAGCGAGCACTGAAAGAGAGCTGGTGAGCGAGCGTGGACCGTGAGCGAGCGAGCGAGAGCAGAAAGACAGCTGGCAAGCGAGCGAGCGCGGACCGAGAGTGAGCGAGCGAGTGAGCGAGCGCAGACCTAGAGAGAGACAGCGAGCGAGCGCGGACTGAGAGCTGGCGAGTGAGCGCGGACCGACAGAGAGCAAGTGAGCACGGACTGAGAGCGAGCGAGCGAGCACGGACCGAGAGCAGGTGAGCGCGGACAGAGAGAGAGCGAACGCTGACCGAGAGACAGTGAGTGAACCCGGACCGAGACTGAGCGAGCGAGCGCGGAAAAAGAGCTGGCGAGCGAGCGAGCGCGGCAAGAGAGCTGGCGAGCGACCAAGCGTGGACTGAGAGCGAGCGAGCGAGCGCGGAAAGATAGCTGGCAAGTGAGTGAGCGCGGACTGAGAGCGAGCGAGCGCAGACTGAGAGCGAGTGAGCGAGCACGGAAAGAGAGCTGGCGAGCGAGCGAGCACAGACCGAAAGCAAGTGAGCGAGCGCGGACCTAGAGAGAGCGAGCGAGTGAGGACCAAGTGTGGGCGAGCGAGCAAGGACCGAGAGCGAGCGAGCATGGACTGAGAGAGAGTGAGTGAGCGTGGACTGAAAGAGAGCAAGCGAGCACAGACAGAGAGAGCGCAAGCGATCCAGCACGGATAGAGAGAGAGCTAGCGAGGACCAAAAGAGAGCGAGTGAGCACGGACCAAATGCAGGCGAGTGAACGTGGACCGATAGATTGTGAGCGAGCGTGGACCGAGAGCGAGTGAGTGAGAACGGAAAGAGAAGCTGGCGAGCAAGCGAGCGCAGACCGAGAGCGAGCGAGCGCAGAAAGACAGCTGGCAAGCGAGCGAGCGCTGAACGCGAGCGAGCGCGGAAAGAAAGCTGGCGAGCGAGCGAGCGCGGAGCGAAAGCGAGTGAGCAAGCGCGGACCTAGAGAGAGCGAGCGAGTGAACGCGGACCGAGAGAGCTAGAGCGGACTGAAAGAGAGCGAGCGAGCGCGGACCGAGAGAGAGCGAGTGAGCGCGGACCAAGAGCGAGCGAGCGAGTGTGGAACGAGAGCGGGCGAGCGAGCGTGGACCGAGAGAGAATGAGTGACTGAGCGCGGACCGAGAGAGAGAGAGAGCGCGGACCAAAAGAGAGCTTGCGAGCGCGGACCGAGAGAGAGCGAGTGAGCGCGGACCGAGAGCAGGCAAGCGAGCGTGGACTGAGAGCGAGTGAGCGATCACGGACAGAGACCTAGCGAGTGCGGACCGAGAGCGAGCGAGCGAGTGCGGACCGAGAGCGGGCAAGCGAGCGCGGACTGAGAGAGAGCGAGTGAGCGCGGACCAAAAGTGAGCGAGCGAGTGGGGACCTAGAGCGGGTGAGCGAGCGAGCGCGGACCGAGAGAGAAAGAGTGACTGAGCACTGACCGAGAGAGAGAGAGAGAGAGAGCGCGGACAGAAAGAGAGCTAGCGAGCGCGGACTGAGAGAGAGCGAGTGAGCGCGGACCGAGAGCGAGCGAGCGAGGGCGGACCGAGAGCAGGCAAGCGAGCGTGGACCGAGAGCAAGCGAGCGATCACGGACAGAGAGAGAGCTAGAGCGGACCGAAAGAGAGCAAGCGAGCGCGGACCAAGAGCAGGCGAGCGAGCGCGGACCGAGAGCAGGCGAGAAAGCACGGACCGAGAGCGGGCAAGCGAGCGCAGACTGAGAGCGGGCGAGCGAGCGCAGCCGAGAGAGAGTGAGTGAGCGAGCGCGGACCGAGAGAGAGAGAGTGAGCGCGGACCAAGAGCGTGCGAGCGAGCGCGGACCGACAGCAAGCAAGCGATCGCAGGCAGAGAGCGAGCAAGCAATCGCTGACAGAGAGAGAGCGAGCTTGGACCGAGAGAGAGCGAGTGAGCCTTGACCGAGAGCGAGAGAGCGAGTGCGGAAAGAGAGCTGGCAAGCGAGCGAGCGCGGACCGTGAGCGAGCGAGCGTTGAAAGACAGCTGGTAAGCGAGGGAGCTTGGACCGAGAGCGAGCGAGCGAGCGTGGAAAGAGAGCTGGCGAGTGAGCAAGTGCGGACCGAAATAAGTGAGCGAGCACAGACCTAGAGAGAGCGAGCGAGCGCGGACCGAGAGTGAGCGAACGAGCGCGGAAAGAGAGCTGGCGAGCGAGCGAGCGCAGACCAAAAGCAAGTGAGCGAGCGCGGACCTAGAGAGAGAGAGCAAGCGAGCGTGGACCGAGAGCAGGCGAGCGAGCACAGACCGAGAGATAGCTAGAGCGGACCAAATGAGAGCGAACGAGCGAGCGCGGACTGAGAGAGAGCGAGTGAGCGTGGACCGAGAATAAGTGAGCGTGGACCGAGAGCAGGCGAGCGAGCGCGGACCGAGAGCGAGCGAGCGATCTCGGACAGAGAGCGAGCGAGAGTGGACATAGAGAGAGCAACCACGGACCGAGAGACAGCGAGTGAGCCTGGACCGAGACTGAGCAAGCGAGCGTGGAAAGAGAGCTGTCGAGTGAGCGAGCGCGGACCGAGAGTGAGCGAGCAAATGCGGAAAGACAGCTGGCAAGCGAGCGAGCGCGGACCGAGAGCGAGCGAGAGCGGACCGAGAGCGAGCGAGCGAACGAGCGAGCGCGGAAAGAGAGCTGGTGAGCGAGCGAGCACGGACCGAAAGCAAGTGAGTGAGCGCGGACCTAGAGAGAGCGAGCATGGACCAAGAGAGAGCGAGTGAGCGCAGACTGAAAGAGAGCGAGCGAGCACGTACAGAGCGTGAGCAAGCAAGCCAGCGCAGACAGAGACAGAGCTAGCGAGATCCAAAAGAGAGCGAGTGAGCCCGGACCAAGTGCGGGCGAGCGAACGTGGACCGATAGAGAGTGAGTGAGCGTGGACCGAGAGCGAGTGAGCGAGCATGGAAAGAGAGCTGGCGAGCGATCGAGCGCAGACCGAGAGCGAGCGAGCGAGCGAGCGCAGAAAGACAGCTGGCAAACGAGCGAGCACGGGCCGAGAGCGAGCGAGTGAGCGCGGAAAGAAAGCGAGTGAGCGAGCGCGGACCTAGAGAGAGCGAGCATGGATCGAGAGAGAGCGAGTGAGCGCGTACTGAAAGAGAGCAAGCGAGCACGGACAGAGAGCGAGCAAGCGAGCCAGCGCGGACAGAGACAAAGCTAGCGAGGACCAAAAGAGAGCAAGTGAGCGCGGACCGAGAGCGAGCGAGCGAGCGAGTGCGGACCAAGAGCGAGCGAGCGAGCGCGAACCGAGAGTGAGCGAGCGAGCGCGGAAAGAGAGCTGGTGAGCGAGCGAGCGCGGACAGAAAGCGAGTGAGCGAGCGCGGGCCTAGACAGAGAGAGCGAGCGCGGACCGAGAGCGAGCAAGTGCGGAAAGAGAGCTGGCGAGCGAGCGAGCGCGGACCAAAAGTGAGTGAGCGAGCGCGGACCTAGAGAGCGCGAGTGAGCGAGCGCGGACCGAGATCGGGCGAGCGAGCGCGGACCGAGAGAAAGCTAGAACAGACCGAAAGAGACGCGGAACGACAGAGAGCGTGTGAGCGCGGACTGAGAGCGAGCGAGCGAGCGTGGACCGAGAGCGAGCGAGCTATCGCAGACAGAGAGAGAGCAAGCATGGACCGAGAGAGAGTGAGTGAACCCGGACCGAGCCTGAGCGAGCGAGCGTGGAAAGAGAGCTGGCGAGCGAGCGAGCAAGGAAAGAGACCTGGCTAGCAAGCAAGCGTGGACCGAGAGCGAGCGAGCGAGCGAGCGAGCACGGAAAGACAGCTGTCAAGCGAAAGAGCACGGACCGAGAGCGAGCGAGCAAGCGCGCAAAGTAAGCTGGCGAGCGAGCGAGCGCGCACTGAAAGCGAGTGAGCGAGCGTGGACCTAGAGAGAGAGAGCGAGCGAGCGTGGACCGAGACAGCTAGAGCAGACCGAAAGAGAGCAAGCGAGCGCGGACCGAGAGAGATCGAGTGAGCACGGACCGAGAGCGAGCGAGCGAGTGCAGACCTAGGGCGGGCGAGCGAGCGCGGACCGAGAGAGAACGAGCGAGCGAGCGCGGACCGAGAGAGAGAGAGACTGCGGACCGAAAGAGAGCGAGCGAGCACAGACCGAGAGGGAGTGAGTGAGCGCGGACCGAGAGTGAGCGAGCGAGCGCGGACCGAAAGCAAGCAAGCGATCGCAGACAGATAGCGGGTGAGCGATCGCGGACCGAGAGAAAGAGAGCGTGGACCAAGAGAGAGCGAGTGAGCCCGGACCGAGAGCGAGCGAGCGAGCGCAGAAACAGAGCTGGCGAGCGAGCACGGACCAAGAGCGAGCGAGCGCAGAAAGACAGCTGGCAAGTGAGCGAGTGCAGACTGAGAGCAATCGACCGAGCGCGGACAGATTGCGAGCGAACGAGCGTGGAACGAGTGCTGGCGAGTGAGCGAGCACGGACCGAAAGTGAGTGAGCGAGCGCGGACTTAGAGAGATCG
>JAOPUC010015827.1:0-13083 GCA_027564185.1 Cephalocassis borneensis | reverse complement strand
GGGGCTGGTCTCTCTCACACGTGAGTGAGGGCCTGCTCGCTCTCACACACTCAAGGGAGGGGCTGGTCACTCTCTCTTACGCAACGGAAGGGCTGCTCACTCTCACAAACGCGACAGAGGGGCTGGTCGCTCTCTCATGCGAGGGAGGGGCTGGTCGCTTTCTCTCCCGAGGGAGGGGATGGTCTCTCTCTCTCAAGCGATGGAGTGGCTGGTTGGTCTTTCTCTCATACGAGGGAGGGGCTGGTCGCTCTCTCTCATGCAACGGTGGGGCTGCTCGCTCTCACATGCGATGGAAGGGCTGGTCGCTCTCTCTCATGCGAGGGAGGGGCTGCTTGCTCTCTCACACATGCGAGGGAGGGGCTGGTCACTCTCTCTCTCATGTAAGAGGGGCTGGTCTCTCTCGCCCTCACATGAGGGAGGGGCTGGTCACACTCAGACACGTGATGGAGGGGCTGGTTTCTCTCTCTCATGCGAGGGAGGGGCTGGTTGCTCTCTCTCACGCAACGGATTAGCTGCTCGCTCGCACACACGCGACGGAGGGGCTGATTGCTCTCTCTCATGCGAGGGAGGGGCTGGTCGCTCTCTCTCTCACGCGAGGGAGGGGCTGGTCGCTCTCACACGCTATGGAGGGGCTGGTTTCTCTCTATCATGCGAGGGAGGGGCTGGTCGCTCTCTCTCACGCAATGGAAGGGCTGCTCGCTCTCACAAACGTGACGGAGGGGCTGATCGCTCTCTTTCTCTCATGTGAGGGAGGGGCTGGTCGCTCTCTCACGCGAGGGAGGGGCTGGTCTCTCTCACACAAGGGAGGGGATGGTCGCTCTCACATGCTATCGAGGGGCTGGTTTCTCTCTTTCTCTCATGTGAGGGAGGGGCTGGTCGCTCTGTCTCTCTCACGTAACGGAAGGGCTGCTCGCTCTCACAAACGCGACGGAGGGGCTGGTCGCTCTCTCTCTCATGCGAGGGAGGGGCTGCTCGCTCTCTCTCATGTGACAGAGCTGCTGCTTGCTCTCACACAAGTGATGGAGGGGCTGGTCTCACTCACGTGATGGAGGGGCTGCTCGATCTCTCACACACATGATGGAGGGGCTGGTCGCTTCCTCTCACGCAAGAGGGGCTGGTCGCTCTCTCTCACTCGAGGGAGGGGCTGGTCACTCTCTCTCAAGCGATGGAGGGGCTGGTCGCTCTTTCTCACTCAAGGGAGGGGCTGGTCACTCTCTCTCACGCAAGCAAGGTGCTGGTCGTTCTCTCACGCGAGGGAGGGGCTGGTCTCTCTCTCTCTCACACGAGGGAGGGGCTGGTCACTCTCACACACATGCTATGGATGGGCTGGTTTCTCTCTTTCTCTCAAGCAAGGGAAGGGCTGGTCGCTCTCTCTCACACAACAGAGGTGCTGCTCGCTCACTTTCTCTCACGCGAGGGATGGGCTGGTCGCTCTCTCTCACGCGATGGAGCTGCTGCTCGCTCTCACACATGATGGAGGGGCTTGTCTCCCTCACGTGAGTGAGGGCCTGCTCGCTCTCACACACACATGAAGGTGGGGCTGGTCGCTCTCACACACACGACGGAGCTGCTGCTCGCTCTCTCACACACGCGACGGAGGGGTTGGTAACTTTCTCTCATGCGAGGGAGTGGCTGGTCACTCTCAAGCGATGGAGGGGCTGGTCACTCTCGCAACGGAGGGGCTGCTCGCTCTCACACACACGCGATGGAAGGGTTGGTCACTCTCTCTCACGCAAGGGAGTGGCTGCTCGCTCTCACACACATGTGTCTGAGGGGCTGGTCATTCACTCTCTCATGCGAGGGAGGGGCTGGTCGCTCTCTCTGTCTCTCACACAACCGAGGGGCTGCTCGCTCTCACACACACGCGACAGCAGCTGGTCGCTCTCTCTCAAGCGATGGAGGGGCTGGTCGCTCTCTCTCTCTCATGCACTGGAGCTGCTGCTCTCTCTCACACACACATGATGGAGGGGCTGGTCTCTCTCACACGTGAGTGAGGGCCTGCTCGCTCTCACACACTCAAGGGAGGGGCTGGTCACTCTCTCTCATGTGAGAGGGGCTGGTCGATCTCTCACACGTGACGGAGGGACTGGTCGCATTCTCTCATGCGAGGGAGGGGTTGGTCACTCTCTCAAGCGATGGAGGGTCTGGTTGCTCTTTCTCAGGTGAGGGAGGGGCTGGTCGCTCTCTCTCACGCAATGGAGGGGCTGCTCGCTCTCACACACACGTGATGGAAGGGCTGGTCGCTCTCACACGTGAGTGAGGGCATGCTCGCTCTCTCACATGCGAGGGAGGGGCTGGTCGCTCTCTCACACACACGACGGAGCTGCTGCTCACTCTCACACACACGTGATGGAGGGGCTGGTCTCTCTCACGCGAGGGAGGGGCTGCTCACTCTCTCACACATGCGACGGAGGGGCTGGTCGCTTTCTCTCATGCGAGGGAGGGGCTGGTCACTCTCTCTCAAGCAATGGAGGGGCTGGTCGCTCTTCCTCACGTGAGGGAGGGGCTGGTCGCTCTCTCTCACGCAACGGAGGGGCTGCTCGCTCTCACACACACATGATGGAAGGGCTGGTCACTCTCTCTCTCTCACGCGAGGGAGGGGCTGCTCGCTCTCACACATATGCAACAGAGGGGCTGGTCGCTCTCTCTCTCAAGCGAGGGAGGGGCTGGTCGCTCTCTCTCATGCGATGGAGCTGCTGCTTGCTCTCACACACATGATTGAGGGGCTGGTCTCTCTCACACGTGAGTGAGGGCCTGCTCGCTCCCTCACACACATGAGGGAGGGGCTGGTCGCTGTCTCTCATGTGAGAGGGGCTGGTCGATCTCTCTCATGTGAGGGAGGGGCTGGTCGCTCTCACACGAGGGAATGGCTGGTTGCTCTCTCGCACGTGAGGGAGGGGCTGGTTGCTCACACACACGTGACGGAGGGGCTGGTCACTCTCTCTCACGCGAGGGAGGGGCTGGTTGCTCTCTCTCACGCAACGGAGCTGCTGCTCGCTCTCACACACACGTGATGCAGGGGCTGGTCTCATGTGAGGGAGGGGCTGCTCGCTCTCTCACACATGCGAGGCAAGTGCTGGTCACTCTCCAGCGAGAGGGGCTGGTCACTCTATCTCATGCGACGGAGGTGCTGGTCACTCTCTCACATGATGGAGGGTCTGGTTGCTCTCTCTCTCACGCGAGGGAGGGGCTGCTCGCTCTCTGACATACGCGATGGATGGGCTGATCGCTCTCACAAATGCGACGGAGGGGCTGGTCGCTCTCTCTCTCTCTCATGCGAGGGATGGGCTGGTCGCTCTCTTACGCGAGGGAGGGGCTGGTCGCTCTCACACACACGTGATGGAGTGGCTGGTCGCTCTCTCTTTCTCAAGTGAGGGAGGGGCTGGTCGCTCTCTCACGCGAGGGAGGGGCTGGTTTCTCTCTTTCTCTCATGCGAGGGAGGGGCTGGTCGCTCTCTCTCTCTCACACAACGGAGGGGCTGCTCGCTCTCACACACATGACTGAGGGGCTAGTCTCTCTCTCTCTCTCACGTGAGGGAGGGGCTGGTCACTCTCTCACGTGACAGAGGTGCTGCTCGCTATCACAGACGTGATGGAGGGGCTGGTCTCTGTCATGCAAGGGAGGGGCTGCTTGCTCTCTCACACACACGATGGAGGGGCTGGTCGCTTTCTCTCACGTGAGAGGGGCTGGTCGCTCTCTGTCACGCGAGGGAGGGGCTGGTCACTCTCTCTCTCAAGCGATGGAGGGGCTGGTCACTCTTTCTCTCTCACGCAAGGGAGGGGCTGTTCGCTCTCTCTCTCATGTGAGGGAGGGGCTGGTCTCTCTCTATCTCACATGAGGGAGGGGCTGGTCGTTCTCACACACACGCTATGGAGGGACTGGTTTCTCTCTTTCTCTCATTGCAGGGAGGGGCTGGTCGCTCTCTCTCATGCAATGGATTAGCTGCTCGCTCTCACACACGCAATGGAGGGGCTGATCGCTCTCTCTCATGCGAGGGAGGGGCTGGTCACTCTCTCTCTCAAGCGATGGAGGGGCTGGTCGCTCTCTCACACATGCGAGGCAAGTGCTGGTCACTCTCTCAAGCGAGAGGGGCTGGTCGCTCTCTCTCACGTGAGGGAGGGGCTGGTCGATCTCTCTCTCTCACGCAACGGAAGGGCTGCTCGCTCTCACAAACGCGACAGAGAGGCTGGTCGCTCTCTCTCTCTCATGCGAGGGCGGGGCTTGTCTCTCTCTCTCAAGCGATGGAGTGGCTGGTCGGTCTTTCTCTCACACGAGGGAGGGGCTGGTCGCTCTCATACAACGGAGGGGCTGCTCGCTCTCACATGCGATGGAAGGGCTGGTCGCTCTCTCTCATGCGAGGAAGGAGCTGCTCGCTCTCTCACACACGCAAGGGAGGGGCTGGTCACTCTCTCTCTCTCATGTGAGAGGGGCTGGTCTCTGTCCCTCACGTGAGGGAGGGGCTGGTCACACTCAGACACATGCGATGGAGGGGCTGGGTTCTCTCTTTCTCTCATGCGAGGGAGGGGCTGGTTGCTCTCTCTCATGCAACGGATTAGCTGCTTGCTCTCACACACGCGATGGAGGGGCTGATCGCTCTCACAAACGCAATGGAGGGGCTGGTCACTCTCAAGCGATGGAGGGGCTGGTTGCTCTTTCTCTCTCACGTGATGGAGGGGCTGGTCTCTCACGCGAGGGAGGGGCTGCTCGCTCTCTCAGACATGCGACGGAGGGGCTGGTCGCTTTCTCTCACGCGAGAGGGGCTGGTCGCTTTCTCTCACGCAAGAGGGGCTGCTCGCTCTCTAACACACGTGACGGAGGGGCTGCTCACTCACACACGTGATGGAGGGGCTGGTCGCTCTCTCTCTCACGTGAGGGAGGGGCTGGTCGCTCTCACGCGATGGAGGGGCTGGTCTCTCTCTCACACAAGGGAGGGGCTGGTCGCTCTCTCATGCGAGGGAGGGGCTGGTTGCTCTCTTTTTCTCATGTGACTGAGGGGCTGGTCACTCTCACGTGAGGGAGGGGCTGGTCGCTCTCTCACGTGAGGGAGGGGCTGGTCACTCTCTCATGTGACTGAGGGGCTGGTCGCTCTCTCTCTCACACAAAGGAGGGGCTCTCTCTCACACACACACACACACACACACAACGGAGGGGCTGGTTGCTCTCTCTCACACCAGGGAGGGGCTGGTTAGTCTCTCACATGATGGAGCTGCTGCTCACTCTCACACATGCGATGGAGTGGCTGGTTTCTCTCTTTCTCTCATGCGAGGGAGGGGCTGGTCGCTCTCTCTCTCTCATGCGAGGGAGGGGCTGGTCACTCTCACGTGACAGAGCTGCTGCTCACTCTCACACACACGTGATGGAGGGGCCGGTCTCTCTCACGCTAGGGAGGGGCTGCTCACTCTCTCACACACGCGACGGAGGGGCTGGTTGCTCTCTCTCTCACACAAAGGAGGGGCTCTCTCTCACACACACAATGGAGGGGCTGGTTGCTCTCTCTCTCTCTCACACCAGGGAGGGGCTGGTTAGTCTCTCACGTGATGGAGCTGCTGCTCACTCTCACACATGCAATGGAGTGGCTGGTTTCTCTCTTTCTCTCATGCGAGGGAGAGGCTGGTCGCTCTCTCTCTCTCTCACGTGAGGGAGGGGCTGGTCACTCTCTCTCACGTGACAGAGCTGCTGCACGCTCTCACACACACATGATGGAGGGGCTGGTCTCTCTCACGCAAGGGAGGGGCTGCTCGCTCTCTCACACACGCGACGGAGGGGCTGGTCGCTCTCTCTCACGTGACAGACCTGCTGCTCACTCTCACACACACGTGATGGAGGGGCTGGTCTCTCTCACGCGAGGGAGGGACTGCTCACTCTCTCACACATGCGACGGAGGGGCTGGTCGCTCGCTCTCTCACGCAATGGAGGGGCTGCTCGCCTTCACACACACGTGACAGAGGGGCTGGTCACTCTCTCTCTCACGCGAGGGAGGGGCTGGTCACTGTCATACACTCGTGATGGAGTGCCTAGTCTCTCTCTCTCACTCGAGGGAGGGGTTGGTTGCTCTCTCACATGAGGGAGGGGCTGGTCACTCTCTCACGCGAGGGAGGGCCTGGTGGCTGTCTCTGTCACATGAAGGAGGGGCTGGTCGCGCTCTCTCACACAAGGGAGTGGCTGGTTGCTCTCTCACACATCAGGGAGTGGCTGGTTGCTCTCTCACTCAAGGGAGGGGCTGGTTGGTTTCTCTGACGCGAGGGAGGGTCTGGTCACTCTCACATGCAATGGAGGGGCTGGTTTCTCTCTTTCTCTCATGCCATGGAGGGGCTGGTTGCTCTCTCATGCAATGTAGGGGCTGCTCACTCTCACACACATGTGACAGAGGGGTTGGCTGCTCTCTCTCTCTCTCACGCAAGGGAGGGGCTGGTCACTCTCTCACACACACAAGAGATGGGCTGTTCACTCTCACGCGCAATGGGCTGGTCTCTCCCTCTCATGTGAGGGAGGGGCTGCTACCTCTTTCTCACAATAAGGGTGAGTGGTTGGTCTCTCTCACGCGAGGGAGGGGCTGGTTGCTCTCTCTCACGTGAGGGAGGGTTTGGTCACTCTCTCTCATGCGAGGGAGGGGCTGGTCGCTGTCAAGTGATGGAGGGGCTGGTCGCTCTCTCTCTCTCATGCAAGGGAGGGGCTAGTCACTCTCTCTCACGCGAGGGAGAGGATGGTCACTCTCTCACACGATGGAGGGGCTGGTCACTCTCTCTCTCACACGAGGGAGGGGCTCCTCGCTCTCTCACACATGCGATGGAGTGGCTGGTCGCTTTCTCTCATGCGAGAGGGGCTGGTCGCTCTCTCTCACACGAGGGAGGGGCTGGTCGCTCTGTCTCTCATGCCAGGGAGGGGCTGGTTGCTCTCTCATGCAATGTAGGGGCTGCTCACTCTCACACACACCTGACAGAGGGGCTGGTCTCTCTCTCTCTCTCACGCAAGGGAGGGGCTGGTCACTCTCTCACACACATGAGAGATGGGCTGTTCACTCTCACGTGCAAGGGGCTGGTCTCTCCCTCTCATGTGAGGGAAGGGCTGCTACCTCTTTCTGACAATAAGGGTGAGTGGTTGCTCTCTCTCACGCAAGGGAGGGGCTGGTTGCTCTCTCTCATGCGAGGGAGGGTTTGGTAGCTCTCTCTCATGCGAGGGAGGGGCTGGTCGCTGTCAAGTGATGGAGGGGCTGGTCGTTCTCTCTCTCTCATGCAAGGGAGGGCCTAGTCACTCTCTCTCTCACGCGAGGGAGAGGATGGTCACTCTCTCTCATGCGATGGAGGGGCTGGTCACTCTCTCACGTGAGTGAGGGGCTGGTCGCTCTCTCTTACATGATGGAGGGGCTGGTCACTCTCTCTCACACATGCGATGGAGGGGCTGGTTGCTTTCTCTCTCTCACACATGAGGGAGGTCCTGGTTGCTCTCTTACTCGAGGGAGGGGCTGGTTGATTTCTCTCACGAGAGGGAGTGGCTTGTCGCTCTCACACAGACGCGATGGAGGGGCTGGTTTCTCTTTCTCTTATTCGAGGGAGGGGCTGCTCGCTCTCAGACACACGCGATGGAGGGGCTGTTCGCTCTCTCTCACATGAGGGAGGGGCTGGTCACTCTCATGGCACGAAGCTGTTGCTCGCTCTCACACACATGATGGAGGGGCTGGGCTGTCTCTCATGCGAGGGAGTGGATGCTCGCTCTCTCACATACGCGAGGGAGGGTGTGGTCACTCTCTCATGCTAGAGGGGCTGGTTGATCTCTCTCATGCGAGGCTGGTGCTGGTTGCTCTCTCACTCAAGGGAGGGGCTGGTTGCTCTTTCACACACACGAGGGAGGAGCTGGTCACTCTCTCTCTCTCTCATGCTACAGAGCTGCTGCTTGCTCTCACACACACATGATGGAGGGGCTGGTCTCTCTCTCTCACGTGAGGGAGGGCCTGGTCACTCTCACACACATGCAATCGAGGGGCTGGCTTCTTTCTTTCTCTCATGCAAGGGAGGGGCTGGTCACTCTCATACACACGTGATGGAGTGCCTAGTCTCTCTCTCTGTCTCACATGAGGGAGGGACTGGTTGCTCTCTCTCATGCGAGGGAGGGGCTCCTCACTCTCTCTCACGTGAGGGAGGGGCTGGTCTCTCTCTCTCACGCAAGGGAGGGGCTGGTTGCTCTCTCTCACACACAAGGTGCAGTTGCTGGTTGCTCTCTCTCTCACACATCAGGGAGTGGCTGGTTGCTCTCTCACTCAAGGGAGGGTCTGGTCGCTCTCTCTCACGTGAGGGAGGGACTGGTCACTCTCTCTAACATAATGGAGGGGCTGCTCACTCTCAGACATGCGATGGAGGGGCTGGTCGCTCTCTCGCTCTCACACGAGGGAGCGGCTGGTCGCTCTCTCTCACGACGGAGCTGCTGCTTGCTCTCACACACTCATATGATGGAGGGGCTAGTCTAACTCTCACGCGACGAAGGGGCTGGTCGCTCTCTCTCTCATCTGAGAGGGGCTGGTCACTCACTCGAGGGAGGGGCTGGTCGCTCTCTCCCTTACGTGAGGTAGGGGCTGGTCACACTCAGACACATGCGATGGAGAGGCAGGTTTCTCTCTTTCTCTCATGTGAGGGAGGGGCTGGTTGCTCTCACACAATGGATTAGCTGCTTGCTCTCACACAAGGGACGGAGGAGCTGATTTCTCTCTCTCACGCGAGGGAGGGGCTGGTCACTCTCTCTCTCAAGCGATGGAGGGGCTGGTCACTCTTTCTCTCACATGAGGGAAGGGCTAGTCGCTCTCTCTCACGCAAGGGAGAGGATGGTTGCTCTCTCTCACACGATGGAGGGGCTGGTCGCTCTCTCTCTCATGCGAGGGAGGGGCTGGTCACTCTCCCTTACGTGATGGAGGGGCTGGTCACTCTCTCTTGCACATGTGATGGAGGGGCTGGTTGCTTTCTCTCTCTCACATATGAGGGAGGTCCTGGTTGCTCTCTCACTCGAGGGAGGGGCTGGTTGATTTCTCTCACGCGAGGGAGTGGCTTGTCGCTCTCACACACACGCGATGGAGGGGCTGGTCAATCTCTCTTTCATGTTAGGGAGGGGCTGGTCGCTCTCACACACGCGGAGGAGGGGCTGGTCGCTCTCTCTCACTTGAGGGAGGGGCTGGTCTCTCTCACGCAATACAGGCTGGTCGCTGTCTCTCACACGAGGGAGGGGCTGGTCGCTCTCTCACACGTGAGGGAGGGGCTGGTCACTCTCTCTCACACAATGGAGGGGCTGGTCACTCTCTGATGCGAGGGATGGTCTGGTCGCTCTCTCTCACGCAATGGAGGGGCTGCTCGTTCTCACACACGTGGTGGAGGGGCTGGTCGCTCTCTCTCTCACGTGAGGGAGGGGCTGGTCGCTCTCTTTTTCATGCGAGGGAGGGGCTGGTCACTCTCTCTCACGCAATGTATGTGCTGCTCTCTCTCACACACACGTGATGGAGGGGCTGGTCTCTCTTTGTCACGCAACGGAGGGGCTGCTTACTCTCACACACGTGATGGAGGGGCTGTTCTCTCTCTCACGTGAGGGAGGGACTGCTCGCTCTCTCACACATGCGAGTGAGGGGCTGGTCACTCTGTCTCATGCGAGAGGGGCTGGTCGCTCTCTCTCACGCGAGTGAGGGGCTGGTCGATCTCTCTTTCATGTTAGGGAGGGGCTGGTCACACTCACATGTGATGGAGAGGCTGGTTTCTCTCTTTCTCTCATGCGAGGGAGGGGCTGGTTTCTCTCTCATGCAATGGATTAGCTGCTCGCTCTCACACATGTGATGTAGGGGCTGGTCGCTCTCTCTCCCGCGAGGGAGGGGCTGGTCACGCTCTCTCTCATGCTATGTAGGGGCTGCTCGTTCTCACACACACGCGATGGAGGTGCTGATCGCTCTCTCTCAAGCAAGGGAGGGGCTGGTCTGTCTCTCTCTCTCATGGGAGGGAGGGGCAGGTCGGTCTCTCATGCAATGGAGGGGCTGGTCTCTCTCTCTCACACGAGGGAGGGGCTGGTCACTCTCACACATGCAATGGAGGGGCTAGTTTCTCTCTTTCTCTCATTCTAGGGAGGGGCTGGTTGCTCTCTCTCATGCAACGGAGGGGCTGCTTGTTCTCACACATGCAATGGAGGGGCTGGTTGCTCTTTCTCTCTCACACAAGGGAGGGGCTGGTCACTCTCTCTCACGTGATGGAGCTGCTGCTCGCTCTCACACACGTGATGGAGGGGCTGGTCTCTCTCACGTGAGGGAGGGGCTGCTCACTCTCACACGCGAGGGAGTAGCTGGTCACCCTCTCTCACACAAGAGGGGCTGGTCGCTCTCTCTCACGCGAGGCAGGGGCTGGTCACTCTCTCTCTCATGCTACGGAGGGGCTGCTCATTCTCACACACATGCGACATAGGTGCTGGTCACTCTCTCTTAAGCAAGGGAGGGGCTGGTCTCTCTCTCATTAGAGGGAGGGGCAGGTCGGTCTCTCACGCGAGGGAGGGGCTTGTCTCTGTCTCTCACACGAGGGAGGGGCTGGTCGCTCTCACACACGCGATAGAGGGGCTAGTTTCTCTCTTTCTCTCATGCTAGGGAGGGGCTGGTCACTCTCACGCAACGGAGGGGCTGGTCACTCTCACACACACAATGGAGGGGCTGGTTTCTCTCTTTCTCTAATGCGAGGGAGGGCCTGGTTCCTTTCTCTCACGCAAAGGAGGGGATGCTTGCTCTCACACACATGTGACGGAGGGGTTGGTTGCTCTCTCTCTGTCACGTGTTGGAGGGGTTGGTCGCTGTCTCTCACATGAAGGAGGAGCTGGTCACTCTCTCTCACGTGACGGAGCCGCTGCTCGCTCTTACACACACATGATGGAGGAGCTTTTCTCTCTCGCTCTTACATGAGGGGTGGACTGGTCGCTCTCACACATGCGATTGAGGGTCTGGTTTCTCTCTTTTTGTCATTCAAGTGAGGGGCCGGTAGCTCTCTCTCACGCAACAGATGGGCTTCTCTCTCGCACAAAACGCAACAGAGGGGTTGGTCAATCTCTCTCTCTCTTGCGAGGAAGGGGCTGCTTGCTCTCACACACTTGAGGGAGTGGCTGGTCGCGCTCTCTCACTCATGCGAGAGGGGCTGGTCGCTCTCTCTCACGCAAGGGAGGGGCTGGTTGCTCACTCTCTCCCTCACGTGAGGGAGGAACTGGTCGATCTTACACGCATGCGATGGAGTGGCTGGTTTCTCTCTCTCATGAGATGGAGGGCCTGGTTGCTCTCTCTCTCTCTCATGCAACAGAGGGGGTGCTGGCTCTCACACACGTGACGGAGGGGCTGGTCGCTCTCTCTCATGCAAGAGGGGCTGGTCGCTCTCTCTCATGTGAGGGAGTGTCTGGTACCTTTCTTTCTGTCTCTCATGCAACAGAGGGGGTGCTGGCTCTCACACACGTGATGGAGGGGCTGGTCGCTCTCTCTCACGCGAGGGAGGGGCTGGTCGCTCTCTCTTTCACGCGACAGAGCTGCTGCTCACTCTCTCACACGCGAAGGAGGGGCTGTTCTCTCTCTCTCATGCAAGAGGGGCTGGTCGCTCTCTCTCACGCGAGGGAGGGGCTGGTCGCTTTCGCTCTCCCTCACGTTAGGGAGGGGCTGGTCGCTCTCACACACATGCGATGGAGGGGCTGGTCTCTCTCTTTCTGTCATGCGAGGCAGGGGCTGGTCGCTCTGTTTCTCTCATGTGACGGAGCTGCTGCTCACTCTCACAAACACGTGATGCAGGGGCTGGTCGCTCTCTCTCTCACACAACCGAGGGGCTGCTCATGCTCACACACATGCGATGGAGGGGATGGTTGCTCTCTCTCTCTCACGCGAAAGAGATGGTGCTCACTCTCACACACATGATGGAGGAGCTGGTCTCTCTCCCATGCGAGGGAGGAGCTGCTTGCTCTCTCACACATGCGACGGAGGAGCTGCTTGCTCTCTCACACATGCGAGGGAGGGGCTGGTTGCTGTCTCTCTCATGCAAGGGAGGGGCTGGTTGCTCTCTCACGTGACGGAGCTGCTGCTTGCTCTCATACACATGCAACAGAGGGGCTGGTTGCTCTCTCTCTCACACAAGGGAGGGGCTGGTCACTCTCACACACATACGAGGGGGGGATCTGGAAGCTCTCTCTTTCATGCGACGGAGGGGCTGATCACTCTCTCTCACGCGAGGGAGGGGCTGGTCGCTCTCTCTCATGCAAGGGAGGGGCTGGTCGCTCTCTCTCTCGCACGCAACGGATGGGCTGTTTGTTCTCACACACACGACGGAGGGGCTGGTTACTCTCTCTCAAGCAATGGAGGGAATGGTCGCTCTCTCTGTCTCACGTGAGGGAGGGGCTGGTCGGTCTCTCTTCTGCAACGGAGGGGCTGCTCGCTCTCACACATGCTACGGAGGGACTGGTTGCTCTCTGTCTTACGCGGTGGCACTGCTGCTTGTTCTCAAACACACATGATGAAGTGTCTGGTCTCTCTCTCACACAAGGGAGAGGATGCTCGCTCTCTCACACACGCGATTGATGGGCTGGTTTCTCTCATACAAGGGAGGGGCATGTTTCTCTCTCTCATGCAAGAGAGGCTGGTCGCTCTCTCTCATGCGACGGAGGGGCTGGTTTATTTCTTTCTCCCATGTGAGGGAGGGGCTAGTCACTCTCTCTCACATGATGGAGCTGCTGCTCGCTCTCACACACGTGATGGAGGGGCTGGTCTCTCTCTCACACAAGGGAGGGGCTGCTCGCTCTCTCACACACGTGAAGGAGGGGCTGGTTGCTCTCTCTCACGCGAGTGGGGCTGGTCGCACTCTCTCATGCAAGGGAGGGGCTGGTCGCTCTCTATCACGCGTTGGAGGGGTTGGTCACTCTCACGCAAGGGAGGGGCTGCTCGCTATCACACACGCGATGGAGGGGCTGGTCTCTCTCTCTCTCTCTCTCTCTCTCTCACGCAAGGGAGGGGCTGGTCGCTTTCCCTCTCCCTCATGTTAGGGAGGGGCTGGTCGCTCTCACACACATGCGATGGAGGGGCTGGTCTCTCTCTTTCTGTCATGCGAGGCAGGG
>JAOPUC010007772.1:0-13886 GCA_027564185.1 Cephalocassis borneensis | reverse complement strand
CTTGCAGTTAACTGTGTGAATGAACCAAATCCTCCTTTGGTTGAAGAGAAGAGATGACTGCTTAAAGAGAAACAAAAGAAATGGAACCAGCAGAGTGGCACCATGGGAAACCAGCAGTTAAACTGCTAGAAGCCCCCATCGCAGGGCAGACAGGGACTGAAAACCAAACTAAGTGCCCTAGAAAAATTAAAAGAGTGGCTAGCAAGTGTGGTAGAGTTAACACCACTTACACCATTCTGCCACCAAAGCTAGTTGGAACCAAATGCACTGCTGAAGTGATGATTGAGGGCAACAAAGTTAATTGCCTATTAGACATTGGGTCTCAGCTGACCACTACCCCACTTGTGTTCTTCAAGAGTCACCTGTCTCATCATTGTTTGAAATCCTTGGACAATCTTTTAGATGTAGAACTGCAGATAGAAGGAGCCAATGGAGAAGCTGTTCCTTGCCTTGGATACATGGAACTGAACCTCCTGTTTCCAGAAGAGTTCTTGGGAAAAGAGATTGAGATTTCTACCTTGGTTTTGGTTGTTCCTGATGTGGGTAATATGGCTCAGATCCTCATTGGCACCAACTCACTAGATGTCCTCTATAGCATCTGGGTCATCCCTTCCTGGCGGATTGTTATTTGTTAGCTCATTGAGCACCCTACCTGCCAAACATTCCTGCTCCATGTCAATCCTGCTGAAGAATGAGATGCAACATGACATTACTATTCCTCCAAGGACAGTGTTGGCCAAGATCCACGCTGTTCAACAGGTGATGGGAAAAGAACTTTCTACCAACTTGACCTCTCCTGAAACGAAAATGATGGAGTTTGATTTTGGCGATTCCCCTCTACCACCAGAGTGGAAAGAGCGGATCACAAGACTGCTCAATAGCATGCCTGAGGTCTTTTCTCAGCATGATATGGACTTCAGTCATCCTGACAAAGTGAAGCACCATATTAAGCTAGGTGACAACACCCCAATCAAGCAGTGAGCTAAGCCCTTCCATCCACAAGATGTAAATGCCGTCAAGAAACATCTTCAAGAGCTGCTGGAATTTGGCATCATACATGAATCTGAGTCCCTCTTTGCATCCCCCATAGTCATTGTTGGGGAAAAAAGGCTCTGTGCAGCTGTGTATCAACTTCAGGAAACTCAACTTGAAGACCATTAGAGATGTCTACGCTCTGCCGAACTTAGAGGAGGTATTTTCCCTACTGACTGGTTTGAAATGGTTCTCAGTTCTTGATTTAAAATCAGGCTATTACCAAGTGGAAACGGAAGAAATTGATAAGCAGAAGACCACATTTGTCTGCCCCCTTGGCTTCTGGGAATTTAACAGGATGCCACAGGGAGTTGCCAACATGCCAGGTACGTTCCAGCGGCTAATGGAGTGATGCATGGGTGATCTCAATCGCAAAGAAGCATTGGTCTTCATTGACGATCTCATAATCTTCTCGAATACCTCGGAGTAACATGAGTCAAGATTACTGCAGGTCCTCAACCGACTGAAAGAGTATGGGTTGAAATTGTCATCAGAAAAATTTAAGTTTTTCCAAACCTCAGTCAGATATCTTGGTCATGTTGTTTCCCAGTATGGAGTGGAGACAGAGCCATAGAAGATTGAGGCCTTAAAAATCTGGCCAGTACCTAGGAGTCTTAAAGAACTGCGCTCTTTCCTTGGCTTTTCTGGGTATTATAGATGGTTTGTGAAGGACTATTCGAGGATCACCAAACCTCTCAATGACCTCACGGGAGGATACCCACCTCTCAGGAAGCACAGCAAAGGGAAAGGAAAACCTAACCAGTATTTCCATCCAAAGGAGTCTTTTGGACAAAGGTGGACTCCAGAATGCCAAAGAGCATTTTAGGAAATCATTAACAAGCTCACCACAGCACCTGTCTTGGGATTTGCTGACCCCAATCTCCCCTACATCCCTCACACCGATGCTAGCACAACAGGGCTTGGTACGGCATTGTATCAAGAACAAGATGGGCAGATGAGAGCTATTGCTTTTGCAAGCAGAGGACAGACCAAGAGTGAGGCTAAATACCCCGCTCATAAGTTGGAGTTTCTCACTCCGAAGTGGTCAGTCACTGCTAAGTTTAGTGATTATTTGTATGGCACTGACTTCACGGTCATCACTGATAGTAATCCTTAACTTATCTTGACGTCTGCTAAGTTGGATGCCACAAGTTATAGGTGGTTGTCAGCTCCATCGACATACAACTTTGAGCTCCAGTAATGAGCAGGAACTTGGAACCAAGATGGACTTTCCCGTCGACCCCATGGGGAGCTCCAGGATGATGTTGTGTCAAGAAGAGTGTGAAAGAATTGAATGGGGAACAGAATTCAGAATTGAACAGGGAAACAAATTTGGCATTTGGTCTACCTGCAAGCAGACAACCTAAAGCACATTCCCAGTATGTGCATGACTTGAAAGGCCGCCTAGAGGAGAGCTACCGGATAGCCACTGAGAACACTATGAAGATAGCTGAGTGCAATAAACTCCCCTTTGACAGAAGAGTTGTTGAATCCACTCTTGAAGCAGGTGACCGCGTTCTTGTAAGGAATGTTTGGCTGCGAGGAAAGCATAAGCTGGCCAACAAATGGGAATCAGATGTTCACATAGTGGTCAAACGTGCTGGCAACTTACCTGTGTATACTGTCAAACCAGAGGGTAAAGATGGTCCACTGCGCACCCTACATCGTGACCTTTTGCTGCCATGTGGGTTCCTACCTGTGGCCAAATCAGAAGTTCCAAGACAAATGATCAATAGACCTAGGACAAGGAGGCAGTCCAAAATGAATGTTACAGATGAGTCTCAGGTAGCAGATAATAACTCAGATTGAGAAGATGATGACTATTATTACTACCCAGGTAGGGAGATGTTGAACACTAACCTGATTGAAACAAGAGTCTTGACCTGGCCAGACACAGTAACTCCCAGGGAGGAACAGGCCAGAGAGACAAATCAACCAGTCCAGACTCCAGTTGGTATGCTCTCTGCTCCTGCTGTTCTGGATGATACGATGGAAACCTCTGTAATTGGCAATCAAGATAAGGAAGAGAGATACACATCTGAAAGATAGGCAGCAGAGCTTTCGTTGGAGTTTATTCCATCAAAACCAGAGGAATCGATAATCCTCCGCGTTAGCACCTCAAATGAGCTACATCCTAAGGGATCAGCCAGTTCTTCTCAGTGGAGAGAATGCTCAGCTGTTGTTGAGTCAGAGGCCGAGCACATCTCTGAGCACAGAGAAACAGGTTCCCCAAAGAGTATGATGGAGTCTCCCTCTGAACCTGACATGATGAATGAGAGCCTTCCTATTTTGTCTGACCTGTCATTCGGTGACAGCAGCGGAGATGCGGAATGCCTAGTCAATGAACCTCCTAAGGAACCATCAGTACACATGGTCTATGAAGGGACAGCACCTGGTATGCCTGAAGGAAGACAGTCTCCAGTCATCATGGATGAGAGAGATACTATCCCCAGACGTTCCCAGAGGCATAGAGAGCAACCTGAAAGACTACAGTTAGCTGGGAAATCCCTTACTGTCTATAGTCCAGTCACTTTTCCAGGGCCTCAACCTCGCCTTTACAGATGCACTTCATAATCATGGCTATGCAGATGTTCCTCAAGCAGCACCCAGGACAGTCGGTAGTCATGTGGGTCTAACGGGATGTACACACCTTTAGGAGGGGAGGGTGTAACCCTGGTCACTACGTCCTAGTCATTAGTTTAGTTGACCATAGAGTATTTGCAAAATAAATAAATAAATGCATCCAGTTCATGGCACATGGATAAATACAATTTATGACAAAAATATATCTATAAATCCAAAAAGGAATAAACACACACAGGTTTATTCATACACACTTCATTTTATCTCAAAAGTGATGAATGTGCTCTTCTTTCATGGAATAAAGACATGGGTGACATGTGGAGGTCACATGCGTAAAGACATGGGTGACATGTTCACATGCGCAAGCTGAGCCAATCCAAAGCCGCTGGTGACTTTATGCTGTTAGTTTTCCTCTCTGAAGGTGGCTGCTTGCTGACATTCGCGGCAGATTCTGCTCACTGAGCACTTGAAACTTCGACATTTTACCTTCCTCTTTCTGTCATTGTAAGAGTCAACAGCATAAAAATTGTTTTGCCCGCTGGCTGAGCAAGGATTTTGTGTTTTTTTTTTTTTGCCATGGACACTAGAAGAAATGCAAGTAAATTGCTGGCTATGCTGCTAGTTTAAACTGTTAGCATACGAACGATGGAAAGTTTCATTTATGAAGTTGCATGTTGCTGAACTCCCATGTCCCCTGTGTATTTGGAAGCGGTTGGAAGGTGGATTGGCGTGAGCTGTGATCGTAGTGCCACTGTATGCGTGTACAGGATTTTGATCTCTGGCCAGGGTTTTTTTGTGTCTCTTTTTTTTATGGTTTTCCTTCTGTGAACCCCAGGAGTGGTGCATGGACTCTTCTGCTGTGACCACTTCCATACTGTAGAGGTGAGGTGGAGGTAGCTTCCAGCAGTTGTGGCGAGCCAACCAAATTAGAGAGAAGAACTATGATTTTGTTATCCACCCGGTTGATCTATATATTTCATTTCTGGATTGATATTGTGACATTTCATGCACTAAAGGACATTTCTAATTTTATTATTATTTTGTTGTTTATGCATTAATACAATACACATAAAACTTACCTGTGAGTTGTGTGTGTTTTTGCTCTTCTACTCCATGCAATTTCTGATTCCCCTTTCTCCAGTAGTGAGCCTAATCTTTTGATGTGCTGGTCCAAAAGGTAAACATATAGTGGTATAGGCATCTATAACCTCCAGCGGTTAATCTTAATAGTGTGAGCTGAAGTAGGTTACAGAACTTGGCAAGCCAACCAGGAGAAAGTGGAGTATCATTGAGTAGCAGGAGTAAAATGGGGGGAAAAAGGAAACAACAATATAGAACAATGGATATAGTGAAAAATGAAGAGGTAAATGTTCGTAATTCAGTTCTTGTCACTGGGTTAACTCAAACTGAAATAGATGAGGAGCTTGAGGAGCACCTAAAAAGCTATGGCTCAATTAATAGAATACTAGTTATTGATTATCCAAGATCAGACTTTCATCTTTGCTCCATTGTGGAATTTGCCAATAGCTCTGCAATGCACACATTAGGACCCACATTGCCAATCGAGTTACAGAGTTCAGCTGATGCAGATGTCACCTTCTATGTGTGCTCCTTGAATAGCATTTACACTAGCACTGCCAGTAGTAGCGCCACCAAGGGGTATCTTGGGGAACTGCAAGCCATTTCTAATAAGAATGGGAAGTCATTTCAAAAGGTGCTTCAGGAGGAACTAATGAAGATAAGCACAGGGGAAGGCGTGAACCTCCCTGCTGACACTACCACACCAGTTGAGGTCTCTGAATCAAAGTTATCAAGTCATGACCCACCAGAGCATCCTGATGCATCAGCTTCTGATGGGGAGGACGAGAATGTCAAAATGCCCTTATCAGTAAAGCCACAACCCTCCCTTCTGCTTGGCTTAGTTTCACCTGAGATAGTCAAGACCTTACCAGCTGTATTTCCACCATCTCCTTTACTCCAATGTGGTCAGCTTGGATTACGGGGGGGCACCCAAACAGCATCAGCACCGAACTTGCTAAGGAAACAGGACACTACTAGGAGTCCACAGGTAATGCCCTCCCTTACCAGAATGAAGGCTCAATTGCAGCCTGCTGTGTTGGTAGCCACACCAGCAAGTAGTGTATCTGCTAACTTGAACACTCATAGCCAAGGCTTCCTGACGAACAGAGTCAGTAGTGATGATGGTGCAGCTGCAGCAACACCCTCAGTCCTTACTGTGAATGATGTTAACCCCCCTGCTGTGCAGCGTGTGGTCGTTGAGCATGTCATGCGAGCCAATGAATCTCTGTCCCCGATGCACTCTTCCTTTCACCTCAGATCTTTCTCTGGAAAGATTCCCCATCCTAAAAGTGAACTTGACTATGACACCTGGAGGGCAAATGTTGACTTGATCTTAACTGATCCATCCATATCTGATTTTCACAGAATGTGCAAGATCCTACACAGCCTGTTGCCTCCAGCTACTGATGTCATCAAGCATATAGCCATCAAGCTCTGCCATCAGTGTATCTTCAGCTGCTAGATTCAGTCTATGGCTCAGTAGAGGATGGAGATGAGTTATTGGCCAAGTTCATGGTAACACTTCAGAACCAAGATGAAAAACTGTCCAAATACTTGAACCGCTTGCAGGTTGCCCCAAGTGCTGTGGTCAGGCGAGGTGGTGTTGCAGAGACTGAATGAGATCACTACCTTTTAAAGCAGTTCTGTCGAGGCTGTTGGAATGATGGACTGATCTCTGATCTCCAATTAGAACGAAAAGCACCACCCTCTTTTACTGAACTGGTCCTACTCGTCAGAACAGAGGAAGACAAACAGGCCAGTAAACAGAGTCATATGAAACATCACCTTGGACTTAAGAAGTAAAGTCCTGCTGCCCTGAAACTGAAAGCTGCAGCACAACAGCTAACTGCATGCAGCTGTATTACATTGGAGAAAGAGGCAACTGAGACTGAATCCTTGAAGAGACAGCTTGATGAGATACAAGCTCAGGTTGCTGTTATGCAGACTACCACCCCATGTAAAGCTAAAGGCAAGCGTCCTGATACAGCTGAAATCCACACTTTGAAAAGATAGATTGCTGGTGTTCAAGCACAGATTGCTGATACGAGAACAGCAACCCATGAAACTAATAGTGACCACCTCAAGTCAGCAGAGGTAAGGACACTGAAGCATCAGCTTGCCATTCTTCAAGCACAGGTGAACCCAGCACAGGCTCAGAGTCAACAGATACCTTTGTCTTCATGCTCAAAAGGTTTCTCCAGGGCAGTGCAACACCAGTCTTCAAATAAGAAGGCAAGCAAACAGTCCAGTTCAGGGCAAGCAGCAAAAAGTAGGCCCCAACCATGGTACTGTTTCCGCTGTGGGGAAGATGCTCACCTTGCAGTTAACTGTGTGAATGAACCAAATCCTCCTTTAGTTGAAGAGAAGAGACAACTGCTTAAAGAGAAATGAGAAATAGGACCAGCAGAGTGGCACCATGGGAAACCAGCAGTTAAACTACTAGAAGCCCCCATCGCAGGGCAGACAGGGACTAAAAACCAAACTAAGTGCCCTAGAAAAATTAAGAGTGGCTAGCAAGTGTGGTAGAGTTAACACCACTTACACCATTCTGCCACCAAAGCTAGTCAGAACCAAATGCACTGCTGAAGTGACTACTGAGGGCAACAAAGTTAATTGCCTATTAGACACTGGGTCTCAGGTGACCAATATCCCACTTGCATTCAAGAGTCACCTGTCTCATCATTGTTTGAAATCCTTGGACAATCTTTTAGATGTAGAGCTGCAGATAGGAGGAGCCAATGGAGAAGCTGTTCTTTACCTTGGATACATGGAACTGAACCTCCTGTTTCCAGAAGAGTTCTTGGGAAAAGAGATTGAGGTTCCTACCTTGGTGTTGGTTATTCCTGATGTGGGTAGTACGCCTCAGATCCTCATTGGCACCAACTCACTAGATGTCCTCTATTCCCACTATGTTGAGAAGCATGATTGTCATCATCAGTCATTTCTTCCTGGGTATAAAGTAATTTTGAAAATCCTTGAAGCACAGCAATGGCAGATACGTGCTGGAGCCTTTGGATGGGTGAGGATGCATAACAATGCTCCTGGAGTAGTGCCAGCCGGCAGCACAGTTCTTTTGGAGGGGCAAGCTCACGTGAGTGGTGCTCACAGAGAGAGATTGGTCATTGTGGAGGCAGCATCTGGGTTGTCCCTTCCTGGCAGATTGTTAGTTGTTGGCTCATTGAGCACCCTACCTGCCAAACATTCCTGCTCCATGTCAATCCTGCTGAAGAATGAGACGCAACATGACATTACTATTTCTCCAAGGACAGTGTTGGCCGAGATCCACGCTGTTCAACAGGTGATGGGAAAAGAACTTTCTACCAACTTGACCTCTCCTGAAACAAAAATCATGGAGTTTGATTCTGACGATTTCCCCTTTACCACCAGAGTGGAAAGAGCGGCTCACAAGACTGCTCAATAGCATGCCTGAGGTATTTCTCAGCATGATATGGACTTTGGTCATACTGACAAAGTGAAGCACCATATTAAGGTAAGTGACAACATCCCAATCAAGCAGCGAGCTAGGCCCATCCATCCACAAGATGTAGACGCCATTAAGAAACATCAAGAGCTGCTGGAATTTGGCATCATACGTGAATCTGAGTTCCCCCTTTGCATCCCCCATAGTTGTTGTTCAGAAGAAAAATGGCTCTGTGCGGCTGTGTATCGACTTCAGGAAACTCAACTCGCAGACCATTAGAGATGCCTATGCTCTGCCAAACTTGGAGGAGGTATTTTCCCTATTGAATGACTGGTTTGAAATGGTTCTCAGTTCTTGATTTAAAATCAGGCTATTACCAAGTGGAGATGGAAGAAACTGATAAGCAGAAGACCACATTTGTCTGCCCCCTTGGCTTCTGGGAATTTAACAGGATGCCACAGGGAGTTACCAACGCACCCGGTACGTTCCAGCAGCTAATGAAGTGATGCATGGGTGATTTCAACCACAAAGAAGCATTGGTCTTCATTGATGCTCTCATAATCTTCTCGGATACCTTGAAGCAACATGAGTCAAGATTACTGCAGGTCCTCAACTGACTGAAAGAGTATGGGTTGAAATCGTCATCAGAAAAATTTAAGTATTTCCAGACCTCAGTCAGATATCTCGGTCATGTTGTTTCCCAGTATGGAGTGGAGACAGATCCACAGAAGATTGAGGCCTTAAAAACCTGGCCAGTACCTAGGAATATTAAAGAACTGTGCTCTTTCCTTGGCTTTTCTGGGTATTATAGACAGTTTGTGAAGGACTATTTGAGGATCACCAAACCTCTCAATTACCTCACTGCAGGATACCCACCTCTCAGGAAGCGCAGCAAAGGGAAAGGAAAACCTAACCAGTATTTCCATCCAAAGGAGTCTTTTGGACAAAGGTGGTCTCCAGAATGTCAATGAGCATTTGAGGAAATCATTAACAAGCTCACCACAGCACTTGTCTTGGGATTTGCTAACCCCAAACTCCCCTACATCCTTCACACTGATGCTAGCACGACAGGGCTTGGTGCGGCATTATACCAGGAACAAGATGGGCAGATGAGGGCTATTGCTTTTGCAAGCAGAGGACTGACCAAGAGTGAGGCTAAATATACCCCACTCATAAGTTGGAGTTTCTCACTGTGAAGTGAGGCCGTCACTGCTAAGTTTAGTGATTATTTGTATGGTGCTGACTTCATGGTCATCACTGATAGTAATCCATTAACTTATATCTTGACCTCTGCTAAGCTGGATGCCACGAGTTATAGGTGGTTGTCAACTCTATCAACATACAACTTTAAGCGCCAGTATAGAGCAGGAACTCAGAACCAAGATGTGGATGGACTTTCCCGTCAACCCCATGAGGAGCTCGGGGATGATGATGTATCAAGAAAAGAGTGTGAAAGAATTGAACAATTCACTCTTAGATGTTGTTCTCCCTGACACCGTGAAGGCCATCTGTGAGAGGTATGATGTTGATTGTTCACTTGAAGGTTCCACATGCCGTATTCCATCTGTAACACTTGTGGAGTCTCTTGCTATTCATTCTAATGCTCTGCCCAGTGGCTTCCAGCAGGAAGATGACCATGGACTCCCTATAATCGGTCAATGGAATGAAAAGGAAATGAGAAAAAAGCAAAGGGCTGACCCAGATCTCAGGGTGGTCATTGAGCCAAGGAGTCTGGAGACATGCCTTCTTCCTCCTTGAGACAAGAGCTCCCAGATCTTGCTTTATGGCTCTGAGAAAGGAAGCGGTTAGAGATGAGGAATGGTGTATTATACAGAACGCGACAAGAACGTGGGCAAGTCACACATCAGCTAGTGCTACCAAGTGAACTGAGAGCCACAGCCTTGAGAAGCCTACATGATGATTTGGGTCACCTGGGCACAGAGCGGACTCTCGATCTAGTGAGAGCAAGATTTTATTGGCCTAGAATGTCCACATGTGTAGAGCAGAAGATCAAATCGTGTGAACGTTGTGTGCAACAGAAGGCCCCAACAAAGAGAGCAGCTCCCTTGTTAAATATTAAGACCAGCAGACCATTGGAGTTGGTCTGCATGGACTTTCTATCATTGGAGCCTGACCGGAGCAACACAAAAGATATATTAGTCCTGACAGACCATTTCACTAAGTACGCAGTTACTGTGCCCACTCGAAACCAGAAGGCACAGACTGTGGCCAAGTGTTTATGGGAGAACTTTCTGGTGCACTATGGCTTTCCAGAAAAACTTCTGAGTGACCAGGGCCCCGATTTTGAATCTCGCACAATAAAAGAGCTATGTTCCCTCGCTGGTATTCACAAGGTCAGGACCACCCCATATCATCCCAGGGGGAATCCAGTGGAATGATTCAATTGGACCCTCCTCCAGATGTTGGGCACCTTGGAAAATAAGGACAAGTGTCATTGGAAAGAGTTTGTTAAGCCTCTTGTGCAAGCCTATAATTGCACATGGAGTGATGTGACGGGGTTCAGTCCCTACGAACTGATGTTCGGTAGACAACCTCATCTATCAGTTAATTTGGCATTTGGTCTACCTGCAAGCAGACAACCTAAGGCACATTCCCAGTATGTGCATGACTTGAAAGGCTGCCTAGAGGAGAGCTACCGGATTGCCACTGAGAACACTATGAAGATAGCTGAGTACAATAAACTCTGCTTTGACAGAAGAGTTATTGAATCCACTCTTGAAGCAGGTGACTGCATTCTTGTAAGGAATGTTCAGCTGCAAGGAAGGCATAAGCTGGCTGACAAATGGTAATCAGATGTTCACATAGTGGTCAAATGTGTTGGCAACTTACCCATGTATACTGTCAAACCAAAGGGTAAAGATGGTCCACTGTGCACCCTACATTGTGGCCTTTTGCTGCCATGCAGGTTCCTACCTGTGGCTGAATCAGAAGAAGTTCCAAGACAAACTATCAATAGATCTAAGACAAGGAGGCAGTCCAGAATGAATGTTACAGATGAGTCTTAGGTAGCAGATAATAACTCAGATTCAGATGATGATGACTATTATTACTACCCAGGTAGGGAAATGTTGAACACTGACCTGATTGAAACAAGAGTCTTGACCTGGCCAGAGACAGTACCTCCCAGGGAGGAACAGGCCACAGAGACAAATCAACCAACCCAGACTCCAGTGAGTATGCTCTCTGCTCCTGCTGGCCTGGATGATAAGATGGAAACCTCTGTAATTGGCGATCAAGATAAGGAAGATAGATACACATCTGAAAGAGAGGCAGCGGAGCTTCTGGTGGAGCTTATTCCATCAAAACCTGAGGAACCTATAAACCCCCACAATAGCACTTCAAATGAGTTACAGCCTAAGGGATCAGCCGGTTCTTCTCAGTGGAGAGAATGCTCAGCCATTGTTGAGTCAGAGGCCAAGCACATCTTGGAGCACAGAGAAACAGGTTCCCCAAAAAGTATGATGGAGTCTCCCTCTGAACCTGATGTGATGAATGAGACCCATCCTGTTTTGTCTGACCTGTCATTCGGTGACAGCAGTGGAAATGCGGAATGCCTCATCAATGAACCTCCTATGGAACCATCAGTACACAGGGTCTATGAAGGGACAGCACCTGGTATGTCTGAAGGAAGACAGGCTCCAGTCATCATGGATAAGAGAGATACTATCCCCAGATGTTCCCAGAGGCATAGAGAGCAACCTGAAAGACTACAGTATAGTCAGCTGGGAAATCCCTTACTGTCTATAGTCCAGTCACTTTTTCAGGGCCTCAACCTCTCCTTTACAGATGCGCTCCAGAATCATGGTTATGCAGATGTTACTCAGTCAGCACCGAGGACAGTCCGTAATCATGTGGGTGTAACGGGACTTACACACCTTTAGGAGGGGAGGGTGTAGCCCTGATCATTGTGTCCTAGGCATTAGTTTAGTTGACCATATTTTATTTGCAAAATAAATGCATACAGTTCATGACACATGGATAAATAAGATTTATGACAAAAATATATTAAACATAGCTATAAATCCAAAAAGAAATAAACCACACACCGATTTATTCACATGCACTTCATTTTATCTCAAAAGTGACAAATGTGCTTTTCTTTCATGGGATAAAGATATGGGTGACATGTAGAGTTCACATGCGCAAGGACATGGGTGATGTGGAGTTCACATGCACAAGCTGAGCCAATCAGAAGCCGCCAGTGACTTTACACTGTTAGTTTTCCTCTCTGGAGGCGGCTGCTTGCCAACATTCACGGCAGATTCTGCTCACTGAGCACTTGAAACTTCGATGTTTTACCTTCCTCTTGCTGTCATTGTAAGAGTCAACAGCATAAAAACTGTTTACCCACTGGCTGAGCGAGGATTTTGTGTTTTTTGCGACAGACACTAGAAGAAATTGGTTGGAAGCTGGATTGGCATGAGCTGTGATCGTAGTGCCACTGTATGTGTGTACAGGATTTTGATCTCTGGCTGGGTTTTTTTGTGTGTCTCTTCTTTTTTATGGTTTTCCTTCTTCTGTGAACCCCAGGAGCGGCACATGGACTCTTCTGCTGTGACAACTTCTGTACTGTAGAGGTGAAGGTAGCTTCCAGCAGTTGTGGCGAGCCGACCTAATTGGAGATAAGAGCTGTGATTTTGTTATCCACCCGGTTGATCTATATATTTCATTTCTGGAGTGATATTGTGACCTTTCATGCACTGAAGGACCTTCTAATTTTATTATTTTTTTGTTGTTGTTTGTTTATGCATTAATACAATACACATAAAACTTACCTGTGAGTTGTGTGCATTTTCGTTCTTCTACTCAGTGCAATTTCTGATACCCCTTTCTCCTGTAGCAAGCCTAATCTTTTGATGTGCTGGTCCAAAAGGTAAACATATAGTGGTAGAGGCATCTGTAACCTCCAGCAGTTACTCTTAATAGTGTGAGCTGAAGTAGGTTACACGCGGATCATCCATTGGTATCTGGCACTCCAGCTGTTTAAATTAGAGGTGGTCCACAGGCCAGGGGCGCGTATGGTCATGGCGGATTTCCTCTCCCGCCAACAGGGGAGTTGGCTATAGGCCGGACGGCTCCCCAGCCTGTGACAGGTGGTGGGGGTATGTGGCAGCGGGGGCGTGGTCAAGTGTCAATTTGTGAATGGAAGGCAGAGTCAGAGAAGGTAAGCGGTAGCATCAATGCACCTGATGTGAATTAGCCTGAGTTTGTGTGTCTCCTCCAGTGACTGTGCCCTATAAAAGGAGAGAGAGCAGAGAAAGGGAGATCGTCCCCAACCAGAAATGCATGTGTGAGAGAGTGAGTGAGCTTAAAAGCTATAGATAGATAGATAGATAGATAGATAGATAGATAGATAGATAGATAGATAGATAGATAGATAGATAGATACAGGATGACTGGCGATGGAGCAGACAAGAAACATTTTTTCCAAACTAAAATCTTTTCCTTTTATTTTTTCCTTATTTTTTAAAAGTGCAAGTATTTACAATGCAAGTCCCAAAACATGCAAAGCAAAATGAGAAAAATAGCAGCAAGAGCACCAGACTATGTCCTAAGAATCTTAGCACAAACACAACCTTTCTCCACAGAGCTCCCCATACAACTGAGGTACTGGGCCTTTTACAGAGATAGCCCCTCCCTCAGGTAAACCCCATTCACAAAAATAAATCAACTAACTAAATAACAAGAAAATAAAGACAAAATAACAATTCAAAGAAACACAAACAAAATACATAATCACCCCAAAATA
>JAOPUC010007701.1:0-10450 GCA_027564185.1 Cephalocassis borneensis | reverse complement strand
TCGCATAATCTGACACAAGGCATGTGAGTAGCCAAGAATATCCTCACCATCCTTTTGTTTTCGATTGTACAAGTCATATAAGAGCTGAGCAGTGCACCTTTTATCTCTAAAGGCTTCTCTGAGATACTTGAACATGTCAGCAACAGGTAGTGAACTCCCACCACTACGAAATCGCATCTCCTCTAGAGCTGCACCCTTTAGAAGTGACATTAAAAAGTCGTACCGGTCATTGGCTGATTGGTATCGAGAATGCACTACACGCTCAGCCTCTTCAATAAAATCATCAACCGAACAGCCATCTTTCTCATAGTCACCACTAAAAGGGGTAATCTGCTGTTCCCTAGGTACATAAACATATGACCTCTGTGGTTCATGACTCATAGAAGCAATAGCTGTCAGGGCTTCGTTTTGTTTACGTTTCAGTTCAGAAACCTGTTCTAAAATGTCTCTGTGTTCAGGCCCTTCCTCAGCACCCCCCACTGCGCCCTCCATTTTCAAAAGTCTCTCTTACAAATAGTCAAGGATATTATGTGTTGAGCAGTCTGCGCCACGAGCTGGTCTGATGAAACCCAGGGAAATGCAGTTGCAGTCTCTGGGCCGAAAGTCCTCTCAGCTGATCCAAGGTCCACAGATCACTCCTGCCGTTCCCTCCATCTGCACCCTGCCAGGCTCCAGCCGTCCAGCCGCTCACGTCTGCTTCGTATCACCACTACCGTTTACTGTTTTCTACCGCAGGACACTAACCCACTCTAAACTATCAGATAACTGACCCCATTCCTGGTACCAAAATTTGTTGCTGGGAAGTAATGCACACGAACCAACAAATACATCTCAAGGGTTTTATCTGATAGAAAGCAAATTTGGGTTTTATTTGTATAATGAATGAAAAAGTGGAAAATAAAGGTTATCACGCTTGTGACTTAAAAGATCCACAAGGAATAAAAATAAAAATAAAAAGGAATAAATTGTACAGCATTGCTCTTTGCCTGAGTACAATACAAACATTTGTTTTACAGTGAAAGTGCCTCAAAACCCCTCAGGAGGTGGATCTTACTTTACAAAATCCTCAAGTACTAGGAAATAAAGTCAGACAAGCTAATAAAACATCGAACATGCACCCAATAAAGTCAGTACAAACGGTAGTGGTGATACTGGAGATGAGAAATACACATAACAACTATAGTACACCACAAACACAGTTCACACTCCAAATATGCGTAACGATTTTCAAGAAACCATTTTCACTTACACAATATACACAGCGCCACACCAGCGCGTGATCACTGATCGTCACTGGACACCGAGTCTCTCTCTGTGTTGGGTGACACAGTATACAATCCATGTTTCAGTACTCGTCACCATGCAATACATGGAAACATCCTAATATTGTGACTAAAGTAGATAACAACCAACATTTACATGCACACTTGCGTAGGTTCACAATTTTTAATCTATATCCTCTTTGAGAGGCACTACATTGAGTCATGGTATACCATACTACAGTCGGCAGCAAATCTGCATGTAAATCTACATCCATCTGTTACTTGGCTAACTCTTTTACATCATCTTCAGCTTAATTCACCATCTTAATTAAATATAGCAGTATATTTTAACTGAATTGGTGAACTTACAACGTTCTTTCATGAAGATAATTCCATGTCACGCTTGGGTTTTCTGTCAGGCTTCATGAATCGCATCCCCAACTGGAAACTCCAATACCCAGAATGCTCTACAAGCCATATCCCGACTACCACATTATGTCAATTCCTGTTTTGAGTCAGATTCAAACCCAGGGTATTTAAACACAAAATAAAATCATTTAAAACCGCTCAATATGACCCAGTTACACTTATTAAAGAAGAACTTTCTGCCAGAGTTTTATTAATTCCTGTCTATTTCCTGGATTCATGTAGAACGCTGAGTCTCTGCCATCATGATTGAGGTTCTTGTTGTTTCTGCCTCATCTCCCTACAGTTTCCTCTTGCTTTCTCATTGGCTGTTACTCATCGAGGTTCTTACAGCATCATCTATGTGGCCAAAGAGGCTTGAAACACTGCAGTGTGTCCACTGTTCACGGAATGGGTGGTTGATGTCAGTAAACTGCTTACTCGTGTGGTGTGATCACAGCGCTGCTTCCTCCACCAGCAGTTGGCCTCTTTGGTGGCATGTCATTAATATGGAAGGAAGTTTAGCTGTTCAGATTAAAATACATTCAGAGTTTCAGTGCCTCAGTGTAACACAAAATACAATAGACTTGGTGTGTTGCAGGTTTTAGATCTTTTTGTGTACATGGCTTGATGGCTCATGTGTCCTTCACAAACAAAAATCTGCCCCATTCCAGCCTTGCTGAAGCACCCCAATCATCACTTATCCTCCACCAAATTTCACACTGGCTGCAAGACACTGTGGCTTGTAGGCCTCTCTAGGTCTCTGGCTAACCATTAAACAACCAGGTGATGGGAAAAGCTGAAAGCTGGACTCCTCAGAGAAGAGGAACTTCCTCCGGTCCTCTGTGGTCCAATCTTTGTGGGGTTTAGCAAACCTCAGTGTGTGTGTCTCACTTTTAACAATCTAGTATCTAGACAGTTGCACTGATTGACTTCAAATTTTCACGGTAGGTGGGCAATGGTCTGTAGTAATTTGGGGGGTAATCAGGTCAAGGTGAAGGTTAAGGTCACTGGAAAGGTCAACCTTTTGGTCAAAATAACATATTTGTGATTGTATTATAAGAAGTCTGCCTCTATTGTATGTTTCTGGAAGATCTTTGAAAGTATGAAGCAAATCTGTGATGGTCAGGCAGGAACATTTTCTGAAATCTGGTAATTTGAGGTGGATTTTCCCAACACTCAATAATCACTTTCACTTGAATAAATATGAGAAATGTTTAGGGGTTTTTTCTTCAAAATTATGATACAGTAGTTGTGCAGGATGCAGTGTGCTGCTCTGTTGGAAGCATTTAAAATAGCCTTAAAAATAACATACAACTGCAAAACTCTTTCAGTTTGACTGTCCAGCTGTGGATATTAGAGTTATTGAATTTTGTCCAGAGGTGGCCAAAGTCCACAACTTCATTCCTGAAGTCAAAGTACAGATCCCACTGGTCAAATGTTTCTCCAACACAAGTGAAAGTTGTACAGTTAAATTTTTATTTAAGTTAAAGTATTGAAGTACTTGCTTTTAAAATACTTAAGTATTAAAAGTACATTTTCTGTCAATGCATTTTTGTATTATTGCCACAATGCTTACAAAACCTAATGCCTCTGAAGCAACCTACTGGATTTACTGGCTAGCATGGGTCGGGTGATCAACAAACAGTGTTATGAGGACAAGACAAAGATCGAGAAAACAAGGAAGAACAAGCGAGGGTCAAAAGTCAGTAAAGCAGTCAGAAAGATACAAGGCTTGGTATGAACTGGAGACTCAGGACAATACTTTGCAATGGGTGAGAGTGTGACTGGGGTTTATATAGATGGACAGGTGATTGCGGAAATGTGAGTCAGTTGTGATTCAGTAGGCGGAAGATAGAGGGTGCTGTGTGAACTGGAAGTTGTAGTCCGGGCTGTCCATGATTGTAGTTTACTCATTTTCAGTGGGTTTACAGACAACATCAAAACAAAAAATGTCAGCAATTTGTTTTGACTGATTAGTACAATTACCGTCCATCTCACAGGTGGTGTGTGAGCGCGCACACAAGTGCATGTATTCATGCACATATGAATCTGTCTGTGGAATGATTGTGGTCAGTGGATCGCCACCTGACATGCTAGCAAACTCTTTTCAAACTCAAAATCATATTGGGTAGATAACACTACGAAAAAGGATTTCTACATTTTGTTTATTTGGCAAGATTATGCGAAAACATTTCTGAAAGGACGTCAGATAAGTTAATGTAACTCATGTTAGTGTACCGTGACTCTGTTTTTACATGCTAACAAGTTAACTAGCTATATGCTATTGTTAGCCATGGAAAAGGCGATGGCAACTTGGCGGGCAAATCCGTAGAAAGTCATTTGACTAACCAGACTGCACAGCTATTGCAACGTTATTGCTAGTTTTAAAAGCACAGACAACTTCACTGCAAGCTTTCTCTTGGAATAAAACATTTACATACCTCAATATGCTTCAGCAGGTCGGACAGCGAGTTTTTGTAGGCTGGATGTGCTCCGTTTTAGGCAAACAAAGCAAACATTTAAAACAAAATGACTCTTCATACTTTTCAGAAAACTGAAAAATGGGTTCTAGCTATAGCCATGAGTGCATGCATTCCCCAGAAGCACCTCCACCTTCCATTCTTCCATTAACTGATCATGTTAAATAATGCTGCGGAGAAATCATTGCTCTTGATTTTATCCAGTCTATGGTTGAGACGTGACCCTAGTGATTATTGATAGGCTGTCTCAGTGTCATCTGCGAAAAAACAATCACGTTTTAGTAAAGAAAAGAAAAAAAAACATCCACTTTCAAAGCTGCTTTATAGTAACAAGTAACAAGGAGCTTGATAGAAATGTAGTGGAGTAAAAAGTACGATATTTCTCTTTAAAATGTAGTGAAGTTAAAGTCATAAGTTGCCAAAAAAAGAACTCAAGTAAAATACAGATAGTTAAAAAGTGCACTGAAGTACAGTACTCAAGTAAATATACTTCGTTATTGTCCACCTCTGATTTTGTGATGAGTGGATGTTAATAAGCTGACTCGTGGACTTCGGTGAGTGATAGATGTTAGTGAGTTGTAGAGTTCCAGGTTGTCTGTAGTTCTGTAGAGTTGCTGCAGATGGTGAACTGCTCATTAACAGATCATTAACTGCTGTGTTCCTGCAGGCTGGAAGGAAAGAAAAAGTCCATCAAAATCACTGCATCCACAGGAGACTCAGTACTGCTGCCCTGCTTCTGCACTGACCTCCAAACCACACCTGAGACATTCACATGGGAGAAACTCACAACAAATGAAAAGATATCTCCTGAGAGTGAGCAGTACAAAGAAAGATTTCAGCTGGTTAATAATCACTGTTCAGGAGATCTCTCTCTGCTCATATCAAACCTGACTGAAGGGGATGGAGGAGATTACAGGTGTCAACTTACATGGAATGAATTCAGAGACATCAGACTCACTGTTAAAGGTAAAGGACTCATTTTTATTCACAATGCTGCTTCAGTGATAATCTCATGACAGATTAATCTGATGATGTAACAGCGATGCAATATGTTGATGTTTGTTCATTCTCCAGCTTGCACACTGAATCAACCGATAGAGACTCTGACTGGAGACGTGGGACAGTCTGTCCTTCTGCCCTGCTCCTCCTCTGAACTACAAGCCAAACCACACACTTTCACATGGACATTTTTAAATGGTTCTGATTACAAAGAAATCTTCCCAAAGGACCAGACAAATCTCTACACAGGCAGAGTTCAGCTCTTTAATGATCATCTTCCAGGAGATCTCTCTCTACTCATATCAAACCTGACTGAAGAGGATGGAGGATGGTACAGGTGTCGTCATACACAGAATGAATACAGAGACATCAGACTCACTGTTAAAGGTAAAGGACTCATTTTTATTCACAGTGCTATGTGATGGTCTGCTGGCCCTGTCTGTGTTTGTCTTGTTTTGTGGTGTGTGCTTGTGCGTTTCCTGTAGGCGTGGCTGCAGACCATCCCGGGAATTGGCGACACTTGGGCCCGGTGTTGCCACGTCCTTAAAACCACTCCCCCCCCCCCATTTCCAGTGGGAGCTTCCTTTTTCCTCCCACTTGCTTTTTCCATGCAACACGCACAAGCTTATTGTTCACACATCCATGCACTTACTTTACACTACTGATTTGGCTGACTTCCACACTCCACTTTGTCGATTTTGTTGATTTTTTTCTTCTATTTTTGTTATTATAATAAATTAATTATTATTTGAACTCCACCCCTGTGTCTTCCTCTTTGTCATGGTTTAAGCCAAGCCGTGACAAATGGGGGCTTGTCTGGGAGTTGAACCCGGGACCTCTCGCATGGCAGCTCTGCCATGTTAACCTATTAAAACCTTATTATGCCCGTCCGTCACTTTATGGTTCCAAAGTAAGTTTTCTGCAAGCAGCTTGTGTAGCTGGACCTGCTAACTGGGTCACCAATCATTGTGATCAACAGGAGGATGAAGTTGTTGCGCCTGATCAGGCGCTCATGCTTGGCCGTTTGAAAAACTCTGAGGCCCTTGCTAATCTTGAAGAGTTGCTGGCATACTTGCCCACATCCCGTTCTGCTGAGCTAATGGATCTGATACGTAGCTTCCCTTGTTTGTTCTCTGATACACCTGGTCATACACATCTGATTGAACACGACATTGAGGTTGGAGATGCTAAGCCGATAAAGCAAAGGTTCTATCGGGCAAATGCAGAGAAACTGAAATGTCTAGATAGTGAAATTGCATACATGATTGAGAATGGTATAGCTGAACCTAGTTCCTCTAGTTGGGCGTCTCCTTGTTTGCTGGTTCTAAAGGCAGATGGCACATTATGCTTTTGTACAGACTTTCGCAAAGTCAATGCCGTTACCAAACCTGATCTGTTTCCTCTTCCGAGAATGGAAGACTGTGTAGATCAAATGGGCTCTGCAAAGTTTGTCAGTAAACTTGATTTGTTAAAAGGTTACTGGCAAGTACCTTTGTCAGACCGCGCTCAGGAGATTGCTTCCTTTATAAACGCCTAAGGGATTATATTCCTATTCAGTTATGCCATTTGGGCTTCGAAATGCTCCAGCAACATTCCAGCATCTTATGAATCACGTTGTCGGTGATATGGAAGGCTGTGCGGTGTATTTGGATGATTTAGTGTGTTTTTCAGATACTTGGGATGTTCATATGCAGTGGATGCAAGAACTTTTCACTCGTTTGGCGGAAGCGAGGCTCACAGTCAACCTTGCAAAGTGTGAGTTTGCGAGGGCGACTGTGACCTACCTTGGCCGGGTGGTGGGGCAGGGACAGGTTCATCCCTTTGATGCAAAAGTCCAGGCTGTTGATCAGTTTCCTGCACCAGCAACTAAAAAGGAGTTGATGCGGTTCCTTGGTCTTGTGGGCTATTATAGGAGTTTTTGTAAGAACTTCTCTGCGGTTGTGGCCCCTCTTACTAACCTTTTGAGAGAGAAGGAAAAGTTTGTCTGGTCTCCTGCTTGTCATGTGGCTTTCCAACAGGTGAAGAGGCTCCTTTGTGACACACCAGTTTTGGCAGCACCACGTTTTGACTGTCCCTTTAAGCTCTTTGTCGATGCTAGTCTTGTGGGTGCAGGGGCTGTTCTGGTTCAGGAGGATGATCGTGGCATAGACAAGCCTGTTAGCTTCTTCTCAAAAAAGTTTAATGCATATCAGCGGAATTATTCTGTTGTGGAGAAGGAGACTTTGGCATTGGTTCTTGCTTTGAAACATTTTGATGTGTATGTCGGTGGTAGTACTCCTGTATTGGTTTTTACAGATCATAATCCACTCACATTTCTTAATTCTTTACATTGTCCGAATCAAAGACTAATCAGATGGTCTCTTTTCCTGCAGTTTTATTGCCTGGATATCCGCCACATCAAGGGGACAGACAATGTGGTGGCAGACGCGTTGTCTAGGGCCCCCTAGGCGTGGTGGACTTCATTTCTCACCGTTCTTTGCCTTTTGCCCCTTCCTGTACTCTTAACTGTGCTTCCTAGGTGCACCAGTTGCCCGAGTTGGGGAGAGGTGGTGTGTGTCGAGCTGTGGGACAGACGTTAACACCCCCAGGTTATGGTTTGTGAACTTAAGAGGGTTAGATGATTGTGTAGTAGCTGGTCTAGTGTCTAAAAGTTCAAATTAATTTCTATTATGTTTAATTTTGTTGGGATGGCTGTTTATTTGTTAGCCTTGACTTGTGGGCGGGACTCCATTTAAGGAGCCTGCTTTTGTGGGAGGGGGTGTGATGGTCTGCTGGCCCTGTCTTGTTTTGTGGTGTGTGCTTGTGTGTTTCCTGTAGGCGTGGCTGCAGACCATCCCGGGAATTGGCGATACCTGGGCCCGGTGTTGCCACGTCCTTAAAACCACTTTTTTCCCCCATTTCCCATTGGAGCTTCCTTTTTCCTCCAACTTGCTTTTTCCATGCAACACGCATGAGCTTATTGTTCACACATCCATGCACTTCCTTTACTCTACTGATTTGGCTGACTTCCATACTCCACTTTGTCGATTTTGTTGATTTTTTTCTTCTATTTTATTATAATAAATTAATTATTATTTGAACTTTACCCCTGTGTCTTCCTCTTTGTCATGGTTTGAGCCAAGCCATGACACTGTAAGTACATTGATATCAGTATACTTAGTACACAAAAGTATACTTAAGAAAATATACTTTAAGGTTACTTAAGTATACTTAATAAAATAAACTTGAAGTATACTTTTTGATAAGGGTCACACCAAATATTGTCTTTGGTTCATTTATTATGGCTTACTGCTTACGGTATTTTTTTTAATGTTGAAACATTTAATTTCATTATTTTAAAGCCATTTTTGCTCAACAGCATTTCCTTACATGTGCCTAACACTTTTACACAGGTCTATACGTATACTGTATATACAAAACTGCTGGACTCTTACCAGTTTCAGTTAAAACACTGACTGCAACATATAAAGAGCTTCCAACCAGTTCATTAATGTTTGGGAAAGTGTTCTGGATTGCCGCTCTCGTGAGCTCCGCCTTTCCCTCTCCATTAATGATCTACATGCAAGATAAAATGCTACACATTAGCAGCAGTAGTAGTAGTAATGCACAATCATCATTATTTTGTGCACAACAAATAACACTTGATACTTGGAACCGAATATGAATAAATTACTCTGAACAGATAGTGTTTTCTAAACAGACACAAATCCAGGTGTGTATATTTAACAGTTATTCCATGAAATCGAGTCCTACACGAGCTGATAGGTGACGAGGTGTGTAGCACCGACATTGAGTGGAATAACTGTTTTATTCTCCCCACATTCACTGGCTTTTGAGAAACGGAACATTTTTATTTTCTGCAAATTCAATAAATAACTTTCTACAAAACGTCTGACAATCATTTCCGCTTAGAATTTAACCAAACCAGCAAAATGACAGGAGCAATTTATAAAAAATCTGATAATTCTTTAAAAATCATTTAAAAAAGATACGTTCTTACCATCAAATACTTTTTATTCCATATTTTGTTGATTTTTTGTATTTTTTTGGGTTTTGTTTTCGAGTAGTTTTTATTTCATCCTCGGTTGGTTCAGCAACATGCTCCGCCATTTTTTTCTCTACTCACAGTATATGAGCTGATGTCCTAGTAGTAGAGTAGCCAATCAGAGTGCATTATTGCTCAAATCCAATAAATATGGATAGAATAAATGTTGGTGATATGAAGCGCATAGGATCAGATCAGACCAAGTCGCAATGGTGTAAATTAGGCTGTTATTTTGTTGATATTTTGGAAAATGGAACCAAGTAAATTCATGAGAACATTTTTTGGTTAGGACACAAAACAACAATGCTGAATTGTTATTTAAACAAAGTCCCATGGACAACTCAAGTTAAGTCCAATTAATTATGAACTTTAGTAATGTAACTGAAGCAGAGGAACTGTCAGAGCCATAATTCATACATCATGTTGACATCAGGGGTTTCAATCCCACTGTCCGTCACTGTTTCTGGAGGGCATAATGGTCACCTTCACATTTGATTATAAATTGCAAAAAAAAAAATTGTAAGACTTTGGTTCCAAAACGCAATAAATGCCAAATTGGAAAAATTGAAAGTGCCGCCACCAAACCATCAGCAGTTATCATCTTATTCGTACCATATTCAATTTTCATCAAAACACGATATCTTACATTAATTTACACACTGCATTACAGCCTTTCATTCCAAAACACGACAAGCGCCGCCTTCAATTTTTGTCAAAACCAGACATATCCATTTGGCCAATCTGAGGCTGCCATAGGCGTGAAGTCTTCTAAGATGGCTGCGCCCATGATGTAGGAAATCACGTTGTCAGTTCTCGCATTTATTGGACAATTTTACGCTGAATTATGAATAATTTTGTTAAAATAATCTGAAAGAAATAAAATCTATAAAATAAAATAATCTGTCATGAAAGAACACAGTTAAATGCACTTTAAATAGAAAGGGATATGTAGCATTTTGGGAAAAAATGCCGTGGCGTGGATATGTAGCGACTTGACAAAAAAAAATTTACTTGGTTCAGTTAAAAGCTGTTAATTAGTTCTGGATTTCATTCTTGAAGTTTATTATCATTAAGGAAGGCGGCACAGTGGTATAGTGGTTAGCGCTGTCGCCTCACAGCAAGAAGGTCCGGGTTCGAGCCCAGTGGCCGGAGAGGGCCTTTCTGTGTGGAGTTTGCATGGTGTCCGCGTGGGTTTCCTCCGGGTGCTCCGGTTTCCCCCACAGTCCAAAGACATGCAGGTTAGGTTAACTGGTGAC
>JAOPUC010002784.1:0-10002 GCA_027564185.1 Cephalocassis borneensis | reverse complement strand
GCACTATATTGTTCTCCCCTGCCACATGGACTTCCATTCTCTTTCTTATGCTTATATTCTCTTGTAAGTGGTGATAGGGTATCAGCCTATGCGATCCTACGCATGTATGACTAATAAACACAAATGCCATTGAGATCTGGCAACTTAAGCCTTTGGGCGGGATTTTATTGGATTGGGCTGGAAACTGTCACTCTCATCTGGCAACACTGGTTCAGCAGAGCACATGTTCTCTGACTCCACGCCGCCAAAGACAATTACTGAATCTTTGACGCTGTCATGGAAGATGATTTGGAAGATTTCCTCGTTAGCAGAGCCCTGGCCCAGGACAGGATTGCTCTCATGAAGAGAGACAAGGTGGGTGTAAAATGCACTAAATATAGTTAGTGTCATAAGTATGTTGTATGCATACAGAAACTAGAAGCCTAGATAACTGATAGCAGCTAGCAGGCTAGCTAGCTCAAGTGGTTAGCGCCGTATCTGAAAAGCAGCTTTCTGGTAAGAATAGCTTGTCATCACATCAGAAAATAATTAAATTTAGAACTCGAATGAATTATGTTTGCATTATACCATAACTGGCTTAAATCTAACATGGTCTAATCCCTTAACCTGTAATCTATTGGCTGTGTGGATGGCTGTATCTGGCTAGCAGTTTGCTCCTTCGAGCTGACGTCACATAGCCTAACATTATTATTTGATTGCATATGGCTCACTGACCGTGTTTTTGCGATTAATTTATGAATAACTTCTGGTGTTTTTCTGGGCATGTAAATGGTGTACTCTGTGCAAAATATCCATACGATTTTTATTTCATCCTCATATCAGAGAAACAGATTTTGACCCCATGCAATTTAACTGCTCTATGCACTTGTAACTTGATGTGTGTTGGTCGTATAGCAGCTACCCCATGTTTTGCACGAGTTAATGTTTTTAACGGCTTCTCTCCAACATCTTTCGCTTACAGATTGACAAGACAGTACTTGTACTGATGACCGATGCACAGCTTGCACGATATATACCAACCTACGGTGATCGACTTGCTACAGTCTCTTTTTGTCATCAGCAGCGCCATGGGTCTAACAGAGAGTCTCTTTTAGAGAGGATAAAAGAGAAGATAGGGGGTAGGAAGATGTCGAATAAGGGTTACCGCATGTCACCAGAATCACATGGATTGAGACAAAGCAACAGAAATGCAGAAAAGCAAGTACGAAAAATAGAAATTGGATGGCTTCACTACTCAGAGCCCAACTACACGCAGGTCAGAACGAGGCATGGTGGTGGGACAAGATGTACAACAGTTGACAAAGAAACTACTGTCAAGCAGTTGAGGGAAATCGCAAAGCAACTGTTTTTTCCAAGTGGCTTGTCCACCAAAGGGCCCCAAGAAAATTTTGACTTTGAGATGCGTGACTTCAAAAGGAATTCCATTCCACTGGAAGAGACTGTGGGCAGCTTGTATGAGTCAACAAAGTTGAAGCTTCTCCGTTTTTACATCTGCTCCAAGGACAAATGTTCAGATCAGTCCTCTGTGGAGGAAGAAAGTGACTCCTCAACTGAAGATGTCAAAGATCAAGACACGAGGGTTTGTTACTGATATTCATTCTTGGTTCTGTAGAGTAAATGATGACCACAAAAAATGGGGTTATGTGTCAAATACGATTCAATTCCCATTTAGCAGATATTTTGTCTGTCAACTGCTCAGAGAAAAATGTATACATTGCACTTTACCTTGCATATATTGCATGTGCATTTTTACTTGGAATTCATTTGTTGCATAATTTAAAACTTTGTTTTGTTGCAGAATGACACTGCAGACCCAGGAACATCATCCCCCAACATTTACAGTGGGGAGGAGGATGAGACTGGGCCCATCTTCAACATTGAGGACGCTGTATCCGAGCCTTCTAGGGAACATGTTGCGGTAAGGGAGTTACAACTACATTTTTTTAACATCACTCAGCAAATTCTAAAACGATTTTTTAAAGCAATATCTCCTTTTGTACAAACCCCAACTCCAGTGGGTAAGTTGTGAATAATAAGAAAATACAACTATGGCAGTGTTCTATTTGATTTATACGTATTTTCTCAACCTTAGCTTAAATTATGTGTAATAACTCAAAACGACTGCTCTTGTCAGATGGCCATCATGCATCATTGGAAAGCTGAGATCCCAAACTTTCAGAAAAGGTATGGTAGACTTTGCCACCTTTTCGGTAACGGCAAACCCCTCTGGCTCACGGACTATACACCTCTATCCATGGGTGAAGTGCCTTTTGAGCATGGCACCTAACCCTACATTGCTCCAGGGACGGTAACCAATATACCCCGTAAATATTTGTAAGTCGCTTTGGATAAAGGCGTCAGCAAAATGTAATGTAATAATGGATTTGGGGTTTGTATGTTTGTATTGTACATGTACTTTATGGATGGCAGAAAAAGTTCTATCTAAACCTTTATATAATTTTTTTTATCCAAATAGTGCAAGGTAACGGAGTTGGCGATTTTTAACCTGACATTATTTCCCATTTGTATGAAAAATTTTAAATGCAATACGCTATGAGTGTCATCAAGCTTCTTCTGGAAATTCTTTTTGTTTTCTGATGTTATCCCTTTGAAAATATGCTCTACTGTAACTCCGTTCCCCTTCTACAAAGTTTGATTTAAGTTCTTTTCAATTTCATGTCAGACATGAAAACTGATACTTCAATTTCATAAATCAGTAGTGAATTATGAAAAAATTGGTTAAATCTCCAGCAGCAAGTTGAAGTTAAAAGTGCATTTTAAGAATAAAGCACTAATGTCCAATTGTCTTTACAGTGCTGTAACATTTGATCCATAGCGCATAGAAACATAATTCCAAGTTTTATAAACTACCTCTGTGATATCAATACGAGATGAGTTGTGTGTAGATATGTGAAGTTTATTTGTTTTAGTCTAGATGTTAACATTCCTGTTATCTTCCCCAGTCTTCAGATTCTGACATAGAAGTCACAAACCAGAGGAAAATCAACGATGCCGAAGCAGTCTCAGACTCTGACACAGTTGAATGGTGTTCGGATTATGAGCCTCCTTTGGAGGATGAGGTGACAGTCCAAATGCTACATCCAGATGTAATACAGGTAAGTACTATGTCCATGAAACCCTTCTGAAAAAGCAGTAAATTTGAGGGAAGCAGGTTATCCAACCGTTTCACCAATTGAGGCACTGCATGTGAATACCAATGTTTTCAAACTCAAGTCTGCCTTTTAGCTGCTAACATGTTCTAGATTGCAGGCCAATTCATTTGAATAGGTCATTGACTGTCAGTTGTTAGAATGTACAGATCAGTGCTCTTCAAGATCTGCATGAGGTGTACACTCATCCTGAACTTTTGTAGTTAAAAGGAAGTCCAATATTAAGCACATTGAGCCCATTTTCTGAGTTGTCTGCAATGCAATAGAGTGGTCCTCACCATTTTTAAAATGTTTGCTGTCTCCGTTATTTGGCTAATTTGGGTTTTGTCTCAATCGGCTTTAGAATGGCCATCTATGGGTATGTTATATGTTCTTAAAACCACCTTAAACATTTGTTTTCAAGTATGCATCTCACCAACTGGGTGTTCACTGACATTCCTTAACAAGTTTGAAAGCAAAACATATGCTTCTGTTCTGTCATGTTTTTTTTTTTTTGCATTTTGTGAATTACAGTATAAACCTGTATTTACAAAATGCTAAATAAAACCAGAAGCCATGTTTCACTATAAAACTTGTTATGGAATACTAGTGAGCACCACTAAACACTTGGTGAGTTGGACATCTTTGACAACAAATGTATAGGGTGGTTTTAGGAAAAAGAGAACGGTGCTGCACACTTGGACCTGCTGCAATGACCCTTTTTTGTCTTCTGTGTTCCCTTACAGTCAAGAGAACTGCGGCCGAGAAGACGCTCTTCACTTGAAACCCCACCTTCACCATCAGCTGCCAGCTCTGGGGATTTTCGTGAACCATCAATTCAGGTTGAGTGATATTACTTTGAAGTTTACAAAATGTGTTATTTCTATTGGAGTAATACATGTTGGGGGAAAATGTGCAGCCTCAAGATGTTTGGACCCAATTCTTTAGTGATGCAGCTGTGGTCTAGTGGTTAGAGTGTTGACCTGTAATGCAAAAGGTAGTGGGTTCAAATCCCACTCTAACCATTAGACAATGGCTGAAGTGCCCTTGAGCAAGGCACCTAACCCTTTGGGTTAAAAAGCGTCTAAGTGTAATGTAATGATGCAGAGCAAAGAGATGCAGGTTCATGTAAGCTCTCTGGTAGCAGAAGGAGATCAACAGTAAAGTATCTTGTCAGTGTGTGCAGAGATTGACATTAATTAAGCAAATGGTTCCATTCACTTCAAGATCCATGTGTCCACTTAAGGGAATTGCATATATCAATTTAACACTGAATTGTAATCAAGGTTCAGTTGGTTAAGGGAACGTGACTTCTTTATGTGGAGTTGAACTCTTTGCTGCCATGCAAACAGCTTTGATTAAAGTTGCTGTGATGTAGGGTAAATTTAATTTAGCAAAACTTGTTACATTTTAAGTACTTATTTTGGAATTGCATGTCGTGTAAGTGCTGCCTAAAATTACACACAGATGCCTCATTAATTTGTCTTTTTTTTGTTTTGTTTGTTCTAGCTTGAACAGGGACTAAATTTGCCACCAGAACATTTGCCAAACAACCAATCGACTGAACCTGGCAGCTCGAAGCATCCAAGGACCATACAACGAGCGTCAGTGCACAGGATAAAGGTCCTTGAAGATCTTGTGTCTGTGTTTAAGGATAGTAGTATTCTTGATGGGTGTTTAAAGATGGATTTCATTAATGAAAAAGCCATTGATGATGATGGCGTTTCCAGGGAAGTTTATACTGCGTTCTGGGAGCAGTTTCTACAACAGTGTGAGGGGGAAACTGAGCGTGTTCCAAGGCTTAGGCCAGATTTTGGTGAGGCTGAATGGCAAGCTATAGGTAGAATATGGGTGAAAGGTTTGCTGGACCATGGCATCCTACCTGTGATGCTTTCCAAAGCTTTCATTTTGGCCTGCATCCATGGGATTGAGTCTGTTGATGCAGACATTCTCATGTCGTCTTTTCTCAATTACCTAGCTCCAGTTGAGAAATCCGTTGTTGAAAGAGCAATAGAGGGGACCATGGAGAAAGGTGATGAGGAGGACCTTCTCGACCTCTTCTCACGAATGGGGTCCCATTACTATCCTCCAAAAGGAAACCTGAGACCAGCTCTCGAAACAATGGCTCATAAAGCCATTCTTCAACAGCCGAAATTTGTACTGGATAGCTTTAGGTCAGTTACAGCTGTAGTTCGTGCAAATTTGCCAGAGAAAGACAGTGTGGTAAGACTTTATGACACAAAGAAGGCCACTGGAAAGAGAGTGGCGCAACTCTTGGAGACCACACACGTGGTACTTTCACAGAGGGAACAGACAGCCTTCAGCTACCTCCAGCGATACGTAAAGAATGCAGATGACACAAAAGCTGAGAAATTCATACGCTTCTGCACTGGTTCATTCGTTATTTGTGTGGACAAAATAATTGTTTCTTTTAACGCAGAAAGTGGGTTTGGCAGGAGACCTGTGGCCCACACATGTGGAGCAACCCTGGAGTTGCCATGCACATATGGCTCCTTTCCAGAATTTCGTACAGAATTTGACTATATCCTCTCCAGCAATTACCTTGCCATGGACATACTATAGAAAGTTTTACCAGTCATAGTATAATAAACAAGTTTGTAGTGTTTCTGACCGTTTTTTTTCTCAGAACAGAAGATTTATATGGTTAGTATTGAATTCGTAAGAAGCCTTTTTTGCATTGTCAGATCAAGGCCAGTTGTGTTTGAGTTCTTAAATTTGAGGGTTCATGTGCCAATTGAAGGTTTTTGTTATTACGAAACCTGTTATTGATTGAATATCTTTATTTTTCAGATTTTGCCATTTCATTGTGAGATGGATGTGATAAGTTGCAAAAAGTGCCTCATGTGTGTGCCTTAAAGGAAATATGCGGCGCAAAATGAAAATTGGACCGTCTAATGGTCATGTGTATGGTGAGGAATGATTTTGATCTAGACCGTGGCATTCTGATGTTACCTTTTTTTGTGAGGTTTCAGCAAAATAATGCACATGACCATTAGATGGTCCAATTTTCATTTTGCGCCGCATATTTCCTTTAAAGGGACGACTGGGTTTTACAGCAGGTTAATTGAGCATGTATGTATTGAGTTAATTGACAATGTATGTGCTGTATGTAAATGTATGTGCTATATGTAATGTAACATTTTCAGTGGTCAGATAAGCCAAATTTGCAGTGTCTTGAGAGGCCAGTGTTTTTTTTTTTGTAACACAGCTGAAAGGCAAGTTGAACAGTTTCTGCATTGAGAAGGCCTGGTTTGTTGAATAACTTTTGTGACAAATGTGTTAATGCAAAAAGGCCAAAACTAACATTTCGTTTCTTGATCGCTGGATTTAAAGGAGAGATCCGGTGTGAAATGGCTTAAGTAGTGTTAACACATGATGCTGAGAGCTAAATTTTGCCACATACCCTCACCTCCATTGGGGACGTATGGAGGTGAGGTATGTGGCAAAAGTTAGCTCTCAGTATCATGTGTTAACACTACTTAGGCCATTTCACACTAGATTTCTCCTTTAACAGCAGTTTGTACAATAGATGACTAATGTCCCTGGCCAGAACTGTTAATATTTGAGTTATGTAAAAACATTTTCAATGCCTTTTTTCTTGCACATAAATATTCTGATTTATGAACATTTTGTGGTTTTAGTAATTTTTGGGAGAGGGAAACGGAATGATGGGCAAATGACCACAGGCCGGAATTGAAGCCGGGTTGCTTGCTTATGGTACAATGTACTAGCGCACTACAACACAGCACTTCTCCAACCCTCCCACCCCCCAGTAATTCTGTGGTTCTTTAATGAGGATGTAAAAATAAAGTCACATTCAGTTATAACATTGGATATAGTAAAGTGCAGAGTGGTTGTCTTTATTTATTTTTTTTTTTTGGGGGGGGGCAGACACTGGTGTGTACATAATATATACAATAGTATCCATTCCATGTAAGGCAAAGGGATATTTGACTTTCTGACATTTTTGCTGTAAAGGAGCACGTGCGTCAGTCTGGTGCATGGTACACATGATGTTTGAGGATGTTGATTTTAAACAAACTTAAAACAATGCTTTATAAACAAATATTTTATTGACTGTTTTCAAACTACATTCTGTTGAAAAGGCATGGCCAAGTTAAAGTCCCTGCAGTTATTACAAAAGAAGAAAATGGCTGTAACTGCAAAAAGCATTTGGTAAGTGGAGGACTGAAACATCAAGAAGAAAACATTTACATGTATGCATTTGGCTGATTTTTCCATGACTTACAAAGGGTGGATAATCATTAAAACTACACCAAAATTAAATGGCTGCAAGTAAATAAGGGTGGTGTGTAAAAGGTCCTGAGACAAAAAGGAACAATGTGTGTCTTGTGAGGGGCAATAACCTCTGACTATTTCTAGATCCCAAATGTGCATGCTCACTAACCCCCAACCCTTCACCTAACTATCTTGTTGGAGTATGGCTGAAATGTGGTTCATGTTTTAGTGCACAGTTTTGTTTGACTTTTACAGCCTGTGTTTACTGTTATGCTTTCTCCTGAGGCTGAACTTTTTCACCATGTATTCAGTGGGCAGACAGCAAGCTGATCAAAATCCCTACAATTTGAAACAATCGCTGGGCTAAAAACTATGCAGGATCTCACACCTGTAAAATGACCTAATTTGCGTGGCGTGTAGGTGATTTACAGTGCTGCAGTAATCACATCTCTCAGATGCATATATAAGTTCAAAGCCTGATAAGGGCCATCAGGCACATTCAGCTGAGATTCAGCCATGAGTATATTGCACAGCTGATATACATCTGGGTCACATGGAATGGGCTGCCGAAAGGTACACTCAGTAGCACAAGCTTCAATATCACCCTCCTCAACAGGACAAAGATGGTCTGTGGCCTGGTACAGTTCTGGTACTGCAAACATTATATTGGGCCGACCACTGGGAACGTTGGGGTTTCTTGAAGGTCTGATGACATGGGCATTCCAGGTCCACGCAGTGTCATCCAGTTCATCCTGGTTAAAATGCACATACAATTCTGCCTTAATGCACTGTATTGGTAACTTGACTTATCTGAATTTCTCTCCACTTTAGTAGTAGTTACTTGACCTCCCCCACCCCCACACACACACCTGGCCCTTAGCCCTCTAACCATTCAACCCCTGCCTTCATCACACAGACGTTGCACACATGCACCTCTGTTCCATCCTACTACCACCATGCACACCAATAGGCTATATGGACGCGCCAAATAAGTTCTCACCTGGATCAATCCCATGCAGCAAAACTGAATAAGGTTTTTGTCCAGAAAACCACCATCAAAGAACCCGCAGTCTCTGATGTCCCCCAGGAGTGTCAGCCAAAACTCCACGCATTGGCGGCGCAGAAACCCCCACCAATATTCGATGCACTGGTTAGTGGTACTGGCTCCCTCTAGGTAGCTGTCCAGGGTATCGTCTGGCTCCACAGGGACAAGGGCATGCTGGAAGGCTCTCACATGTCCATTTTCAGTCCCAAGATCACCCCTCACAATTCTCGGACAGCCCCTTAACCGCTGCACAGCTTCTAAGTAGTACCCTCCAATTACCTTTGGGTCACTACTTGTAGTGTAGGCATTGAGCCAGATCATTTTTCTGGAAAACCCATCAATGCAGCCATTCACACAAATACCATACAGCTTTAATTTATCATAGGAGTCTATGTGCCAGATAAAGTTGGGGCCTTTTGAGAAGTATCTCCTTCGTGCGAGACGCCCTGCTTTTCTTAACTGAACACCCATGGGGTCCAGCTCATTCAATACCAGCCGCACATCCTCTTTCCTGACACGTAGACCAAATTCCCTGCATTTAGAGTACATCCAACGATAGCCGTGCAACTGCCCGGAGTATTGCAGTTGATTTCGGATGAATTCGACAAGCTCCCCTACGCCGGAATACTCCTGTCGTCGATTGAGTCCCATTTCTGCAATAATTCTCTTTAAATGTCGGAGACTGATGAGATAGTTGTGTCTCCTTGCCAATGCTACCCAAATGTCTTTGTACTTCAGTCCAAGATTAAAATAAAACTCTATAAACCTCTCCATTTCTCGAACCCTGAATCACTGCCACCCTTCTGAAAGGCCTAGCTCATACTGTACGACTTAGCTAAGTCAGACAACGAGGGAGATGTTGCTGGGCAACCGACCACTGTCACAAATACCAGAAACAGCTGACAGCAAGAGTCAATATTGGCTTCGATGCAACTCCCATGCAATGTTTTTGGCATTGACCTAAAATGTTATGGTGCATCATGGCAAGGATGAAGGAAAAGAGATTCCTAACCAAGTATTGAACACTGACATGCACTTTGTAATCTCATTATACTTACTATACTTATTTGTCTAGTGCCTTTTCACCGTCTCTGGTGATACTCCTTCTTCGGGTAGGTGTGTTGCTTCAGAAAGCCCCCTGGTGGCCAAAAAGTGCATTGCAAATCAAACTCAAGATCTCGACTTTCAAACTCGAGATCTCCAGTTTGAAACTCGGGATCTCGACTTTCAAACTCGAGATCTCCAGTTTGAAACTCAAGATCTCCAGTTTGTGCTTGTCCCCAGAACATACTTTTTTGCTTTTTTTTTTTCTTCAGGACAAACTCGAGATCTCTAGTTAGTGTTTGTCTCCAGTGCATACATTTTCTCAGTTTCTTTTTCTTCATGTCCCCTCCAGGGCTCCGTAAACACCACTAAATAAAAACTCTCAAAAACAGTTTAAGCAAACCCTTGAAAAACACTTGAAAAAAATAAGAGTGTATGTTAAGTATGTGGTACAGACTCCAAACTTGTGGTCATTATCTCCAAACTTCTTAATATCTAGAACCT
>JAOPUC010002472.1:0-10078 GCA_027564185.1 Cephalocassis borneensis | reverse complement strand
TTGGTGGATTGAGGTCTGATTACAGCTGGAGTCCACCAAAGCCTGATACGTATCCCCTTGGATACTCACCAGTATGCGATATGCTCCAGCCTGATTGAGGGCAGTCCCTGGCGCGTCAAGGATCCGGACCACCACGCCCAGCTCCATCACCAAGCACTGATGCTGGAGGTGCCCCAGCTCCCCGCAACACCAGCATACTGGCCCAGGCTTTCCCTCTGCACCAGTGTTCTGGAGCTCACTCACCTGCGGGGGGGGGGGGCACAGAAGTAGGAAATGGTAGGGCATCGCGGATGTGGCAGGCCAGCTGGGGTGGAGCTGGCCCCCGCCTCCACAGTGGGGGAATGGGGCAAGGACAAGGGACAGAAGGGGAGAGAGAGGAGAGGGGAGAAGAGGAGACATGCTGTCCTGCTGTCGGAACAAGCCACCATACGGTCCTCCGCCAGCTTGATGGCCTGATCCAGTGATGCCAGGAGATGGCACTGGACCCACTCCACTGTTCCTTCCGGAAGTAGGGCGATGAATTGTTCCAGTGCCACCAGGTTGATGATTCACTCAGTTTTGTGGTTGTCAGCCCTCAGCCACCGCCAGCAGGCGTTCTGGTGTTGCTGGCCAAACGCGAATGGCCGGCCAACCTTCTCCAGGCACAGCATGTGGAAGTGCTGCCATTGCTGCTCCGGGGTGCACCCCACACATTGGAGGACGGCCCTGTGGAGGTCAGCAGTAGACCAGCTGGCTGCTGGCAGGGAGCTGTAGCACGGCCAGCTGTGCCTCGCCCATTAGCAGGGGGAGGGGGCATGCCATGCGCTATTCCACCGGCCAACCCCACAACTTTGCTGTCTGCTCAGAAAGAGCAAGGAAGGCCTCAGAGTCATCATGCGGGCCCATCTTCTTTAGGGTGAGGTGGGGAGGGTCCGTGGCGGTGGTGATGGTGGACCCCCCCCAATGCAAGCAGGTGTCGGAACGCCTGGCGATCTTCCTGCTGTGCCAGAACTAGAGTTTCGAACCATTGTTCCTGCTCCTTCTGGAGGGTGACCAGCACCTGGTGCTGACTCTGTTGGGCCATGGCGAGGGCATGGATTAGGTCCTTGAAGGGGGAGGACTCCATGAGGCTGTTCTCTTCTGTACTCCGATCCCAGGTTTTGGCACCACTGTAGAAATGGTTTAAGGTGGGTGGAGCACAGAAGCACGGCAGACCAGAACTGAGTTCTCTCAAACTCTTTTATTTTAGCTTTTCAGCTTTCACTTTACACTCTCCCAGTCACATGCACCCACACACAAGTGTTCTGGTTGGGGAGAGAGCTCCCTTCCTCTGCTCTCCCTCTCCTCTATAGGGCACGGTCACTGGGGAAGACATACAAACAGGTTAATTCCCATCAGGTGCAGTGATTCTGCCACTTACCTTCCCTGACTCTGCCCTCCATTCACAGACCGATGCTTGACTACGCCTCCACTGCCACACCATTCTATCTGAATCATTGTATAGTCACAAGCCTTGTGGTGTCTTGGATATCATTCAGGAAAATTGGGAGGAGGGACCTTCTGTGATTAAAAGTGAAATTAAGTACATTCTTGACCAGAGAGTAAAACTCCACACTGTTACGTCTTTGATGCTCAAGTCTGGCACAACTTGAATACCTACTCACATTCACGTGCACAGAGTGCATCGGGTGTGCCCTTAGACCTATTATCATTGGAGCCACCTGTTGCTGTTTTAAGCACAATCAGTGCACTCATATAAGGATGCCAGTAACACAAGGACAGCATAAAGTATTATTGTCACATTAGTCAGTTTCATTTGTTTTTGTAACTCTGTTTTCTGTTTTTGTTTCCGTTTGTGACTCTGACCTTGCCTCACATTTTTGTAATCTGTTTGCCTGCCTATATAATAAATACCTTCCTGCACTTACATCCAACTTCTACCCTCATCTCTGACAGAATACTTCACCTTACATATGGATGTAGTGGGAAGGAACAAGCATGCTGTGTAGTCCCACATCAGTGTCATGGAGCCTAAGCTGGGATTTCTCCAGTGGCTAGGGCCAAACATTCCGGCACCATATGACGGAGTGGAGCAGCCTTCTAACGGATTCTTGTTGCACTGCAGCTCCTTTTTTGAGGACTTGGTGGAGCCCAAACCTCTGGAGAACTTGTGGGTAGGCTGCATGATTTATTGGCTCACTGAACTGGCATGCCAGTGGGCCAAGGGCCTAAACAAAGTGCAGCACCCATGCTTCTGGAGCTCCATGTCATTCAGTGAGGAGCTCAAGTCCTGGTTCCCGGCTTCCAGGGAGGAGGACCCCCATAAAAATGGGGGAACCTGATACCCAGAAGGCTGACAGGGTGGCCTCCACTCTACTGCTCACACCAGAGGCTGACAGGGTGGCTTCCACTCCAGATTTCAATGGGGACGAAGTTTTTGCTCTGCCACCTGGCCTTGAAGATGTCATCGCTCAAATGCAGCCCAAGCCCATGCTATGATCCATCCCCATGTCCAAGTCTATGACCATGCCAACACCAGAGCCCATGCCAACATCCAAGCCCATGTCCATGCCCATGCTAACACTGGAGCCCATGCCAAGATCCAAGCCATGCCCATGCCAAGTTCAGAGTCCATGTCCAAGTCCATGTCCAGGCCTGAGTCTGAGTCCATGTCTATGCCAAGGTCAAAGTCTAAACCAGAGTCATCATTATCATCCTTTGGCCTCGGCTGAGATGTTGCATACAACAGTTTGCCACACCTCTCGGTTGGCCATTGTGGGTGGAAGATCCTGCAAAGGTATTCCCGAGTCCATTGTGATGGTGGCAGGAAAAGTTAGCTTTTGTGACCTCACAGGGATCTGGCTTGGGCTCCACAGTATCACAGTAAACCAGAGTATATGCTTGAGTCCATGCCAATGTTGATGCCTGAGTCTATGCTCATGTTCAAATCTATGCCCATGCTGATGTAAGGGTCTATGCCCATGCTCAAGCCCATATCCATGCCCATTTTTGGATCCATGCCAATGCCAGAGTCCATGCCCATGCTCAAGCCTAGATTCATGCCAGAGTCCATGCCCATGCTGACACCTGAGTCCATGCCCATGCCTACATCAGGGTTCAAGCCCATGCTCAAGCCCATGTTCATGCCTGAATCCATGCCCATGCTGATGCCTGAGTCCATGCCCATGATCGAATCCACACCTATGCCATTGTCCATACCCATGCTCAAGCTCATGTCTGTGCCTGCATCCAAGTCCATGTCTAGTCTGGAGCCCAAGTCCATGTCCATGTCTAATCTAGAATCCAAATCCATGTCCAGTCCGGAGTCCATGTTCAAGTCCTTATCCAGTCTGGAGCCCAGGTCCAAGTCTGAATCTGGAGCCCTCGTCTATGTCTAGGCTGAAGCCCTCATCTGGGCCTATGCCTCAGCCCATGACCTTGCCTGAATCTATGTCTGAGTCCACACCCAAGCCTGTGTCTATGCCTGGGCCCCCAACCATCCTTACACCATTATTTAAGGCTCGACCAGAACCAAAGCCTCCACCTAAGCTTAGGTTCCAGTGGTACATCCACCCAGAGTGAAAGCAGAACTCTGAGGGGACGTCTTCCCATGCCAGGTTCTTAAATCTGGGGCAGCCCAACGATGATTTTAGCTCCCGGAGGGAGCACTTGGTGGGGGGGGGGGCTCTGTCATGTCTTCATGTACTCAAGCCTGGCGCATCTTGAGCAGCCACTCTCATTCACTTGCACAGAATGCATTGCATGTGCCCTTAGAACTATTATCATTGGATCCAACTGTTGCTGCTTTGAACACAATCAGCGTGCTCATCTAAGGCCATTGGCAACACAAGGACAGCGCAAAGTATTATCGTCATGTTAGTCAGTTTCATTTGTTTTTGTAACTGTTTTCTGTTTTTGTTTCAGTTTGTGATTCTGACCTTGCCTCACATTTTTGTAATCTGTTTGCATTCCTGTATAATAAACACCTTCCTGCACTTACATCCATCTTCTGCCCTCATCTCTGACACACACAGTGAGTCACCAAACCCAGGAGAATTTCCTACAGGCACAAGAACTTCAATCCTGTCCTTATAATAAAGGGGCTTGGCTACAGGAATTTGCACCAGGAGATAAAATACTCATTTTACCACATCATGCTTAAATTACTCACAAAGTGGCAAAGACCCTTTGAGGTCACATGGTGATTCAGAGATGTTGACTATAAGGTCAGGCGAACAGATAGAGGTGAAGCACTTTATATGTATCATATCAATCTCCAAAAACCATGGAGAGAAGAGGTTCCTATGGCTCTGGTGATGGTGGTTCCCCAAGTACAAGAAAAATGTGATTGGGGATGAAGTCAAGGCTATGCTTGACTTGGGGGTGATCAAGGAATCACCCAGTGATCGGAGCAGCCCAGTGGTTTTGATTCCAAAAACCAATGAGTCAGTCCAGTTCTCTGTAGACTTTAGAAAAGTCGATGTGGTGTCTAAATTTGATGCATATCCGCTGGATCATATTGATGAACTGCTTGATTGGTTAGGTGTGGCTCACCTTAATTCGACACTGGATTTGACTGAGAGATATTGGCAGATACCCTACCCTTGATTCCAATATCCCAAGATCAAACAGCCTTTTCCACTCTGTTTAGGTTATACCAGTTTGTCATCCTTCCATTTGGGTTGTTTGGAGCCTCAGTGATATTTCAATGATTGGTGAATAGAATCCTTCTTCCATACACTGAAAATAATTATTTCTTGATGAGGGATTTGTTTTTCTCTGAATAAATTTATTTCAAGTAAAGGTTGGATTTTTCTCATTTTTTCAGTGTGAGATGAAGTGACTTCACCAAAAGGTGGATTTTTTTCTGACCCTTTTTACTAATCTTTACAAGGGGTGCCAATAATTGTGGCGGGTACTGTAGTTAAAATTTAAAAAATGAATAAACAGCATTTCAAATAATTTAGCAATAATGTTGTTACAGAGAAAGTGTAACCTGTACTGAAAGGAGTGCTTTAAAGGGAAGATACAAACCCCATTTCCAGAAAAGTTGGGATATTTTCCAAAATGCAATAAAAACAACAATCTGTGATTTGTTAATTCACCTGAACCTTTATTTTTTTGACAAAAGTACAAAGAAAAGATTTTCAATAGTTTTACTGGTCAACTTAATTGTCTTTTATAAATATTAATGAGGTTAAAATGTGATGCCTGCAAAACACTCAAAAAAAGTTGGGAGAGAGGCATTATTACCATTGTATTACATCACCTTTCCTTTTAATAACACTTTTTAATCATATGGAAACTGAGGATACTAATTGTTGCAGTTTTGCAAAAGGAACTTTTGTCCATTCTTGCTTGATACAAGACTTCAGCTGCTCTACGGTCCGTGGTCGTCATTGTCTGATTCTCTTCTTCATGATGCGCCATACATTCAACTAGAAGACAGATCTGGACTGGCAGCAGACCAGTCAAGCACATGCATTCTGTATCTATGAAGCCACACTGTTGTAGCCCATGCAGAATGAGGCCTGATATTGTCCTACTGAAATAAGCATGGACTTCCCTGTAAGAGATGCTGCCTTGATGACTATATCTCTCTAAAATCCCAGTATATGGCTCCACATCAATGTTACCTTCACACACACACACATGCAACTCACCCATGCCATGGGCACTGATGCCCCCCATACCATCACAGATGCTGGCTTTTGCACCTTTCTCTGATAACAAGCTGGATGGTTGTGTTCACCTTTGGCATAGAGAACTCTATATCCAGTTTTTCCAAAAACAAGTTGAAATCTGGACTCATCTGACTACAGCAGACATTTTCACTGTTTTTCGGTCCATCTGAGATGAGTTCAGGCCCAGAGAAATCGGTGGCATTTCTGCATAGACTTGATGAATGGCTTCCTCCTTGCATAATACAGTATCAGTGTCAGAGTGCAGGCACTTACGGATGTATGTGCAGAGGAGAGCAGGATGCAAACTGTAGACAAAGCCAAATTGTAAGACAGGAAGCCTGGTCAGGAAACTAACGAGGGTCAGTTGATCAGCAAACAGTGTAGTAGAGGAAAGGCAGATAATGTAAACGTAGAGAGTAAGCAGAGGTTAGAATAACAAGAGGCAGGCAGGCAGACAATGCAAGGTTTGATATGAACTGGAGAAACAGAACAATACTTCACAATGAGGTGGAGTGAAGCTTAAGTAGTGTGACAGGTAGTTAGTGGAATGAGTGGCAGCTGTAATCACTAGGCCGGTGACAGGGGACGCTGTGGTTCTTGGCAGTTGTAGTTCAGAGAGTCCATGTTTGTAGTTTGGTTGTTCACAACGGGTTTACTGACAATCAGGTTGCATTTCTGGATGCAGCAGTGGACTGGGTTAAGTAACAAAAGTTTTCCAGAGTCAAAGCTGTAAGAATGCCAGTAATGTATTATATGTATTTTATTTTATTAATGTTTGTTTCATAAATTAAAAAAAACTGTACCATATTTCTACATTCAGCTCTATTTATTGGTTTGTTTGTCATTCATCTATCTATCTATCTATCTATCTATCTATCTATCTATCTATCTATCTATCTATCTATCTATCTATCTAACAATGATATAATTGATATATCTGAACATCTTTAATTATTCAGATCTGCTGGATTGCGATACAATGGGTTGAAAAATCAGGGTGCAACCTGTTACCTGAACTCTGTACTGCAGTGTCTCTACATGACCGAAGATTTCTGCAGAGAAGTAGAAAAGTATTACTGTATTTTTACCCTCCTGTACTTTTTTCAGTACATTCTCCTGATTGTTTCTACTTTTTTTTGCTATTAAATTTACAATCTTTTTGAATGCTTTTTTTTTTTCTCCCTGAACACAGTTAAATTTTATTAATGGTAATAAATATTCATGCTGGCATGAGAGACTATCAGTTTTTGTCTGCTATTTGCTTGTTAGCTTTAGAAGAGATCCACTAAACCCTGATGAAGAAAGTGCTGATTTGATGCAAGAATTGCAAAAACTTTTTAAAAGGCTAAAAGAAGTTGTTGGTACAACTGAAGGGATAACTCGATGTTTGCACATCAGTAGTGGTGAGTTATTCTATATGACTATATGGGGGGAAAAACTAATTTTGTGCATCAGAAATAGCGAGTTAATATTTTTGGCTCCATGTTTGTTTTCGGTCTTGTTTATGTTGTCATATTTTCAGTCCGTGAACAGCAGGATGCAGTGGAATACTATCAGAAAATTCTACAAGCAATTGGACCAGAAGTGTCCAAGGTGGGATTATTTTCTTCAAAGGTTACATCAGTTTTCATTCTTTTTAAAATGCCTTTATACTTTACATTTACATACTTTTTCAAAGTATTCATGCTTAATCACATGCAACAAAACAATTGTGGTTACAGATATTTAAAGGGGAAATGAGCAACAAAACCAGATGTGCATGTACCCACATATTTCAAGAGAAGTGTTCCTTTTTCACGATCCCTTTATCCATAGAAGCTAAACCCACTGAGCCGTTCAGTGTGGTACGTGGTGCTTTTTTCATTTGTGGACTCTCCAGCTAATATTATTTTGTGTAAAATGAAAAATATCAGTTGGGAGCTTTTTTTTTTTTATTTTGCAGAATGAGGGATTAGAGAACTTTCTTAAAATGGTCAAGTTAGATGAAGACAACTTGGTGTACTGTGACCACTGTGACCAAAAAGCTGAAGCTGAGACTGTGAGTAGGCTACTTTACTGAATATCTTGTAAAACACATATAACATACCTTAATCATTGGATTTGCATAATTGATTGGGTGTTTTGTAGATTTAAAAATAAATGCATCGATCATGTTACTTGTATTGGGCTGAGACTGAGTGTAGCAATGACGAACAGTGTATAATTATAGGTACATCTAGTCTACCACAGTATATTGGAATTCAAATTAAATCCAAATCAGTGAATGGTGTAGGAATTACAGCACTTTTTCCTTGGCTAGGTGTGGTTCTTCCCTCATTATTTCACATACAAGCAGTTAAAAGGTCTAGAGTTAATTTCAAGTGTAGTATTTGTATAGCGAAGCAAGAGAACAGTCACCTTATCCTGCCTTGATACAAGATGCCAAACCTGCACCCTGACCACAATACCCAAGAATTATAAAAGAGTTAAGGGTTATGCTCATTGGTATGGCAGTCAGAGCACGAGTCGCACCCGTGCGCTTCACGCACACAGGCGTCCCTCACGCATCCTCCAGCCGTACTTTTCCCATACCAGGGTGCCCCACACACTCTTGTTTCATCCATCTCTGGGGTCCCTCACACAGGGGCCACCTATCCTGGGGGTCCCTTGTACAGTTCACACACATTGCACACTTCTGATGGCCTCCCAGCAAGCCATCCCACTTCTGACGCCATCTGTAGTTAAGCAAGAGAACAATCACCTTATCCTGCCTTGAACCCAGGTCTACAAGGTGCTGAACTTGCACCCTGACCAGAACACCAAAGAGCCTGGCTCACTGGTACGGCAGTCAGAGCACATACTCAACTACAGTGATGGGTACTCCATCACAATTTGCATTAGAAATCCATTCCTATTGACTCAATATGAAATCCAAAGAGCTGACACGACCAGTGAAGCAAGCGTCATTAATTTAAAATCAAAACAAACCCATCAGAGAGATTCTCTGCAAAATCAATTGATGAATGATAATTAAGGATGCTGTGTTTACATTAGTATGTTATGTTTAAAGTTACAGCATTTTACTAATATACTGTTACATCTTTTGCAGAATCTGCTATACCTGGCACCTTATTCATAGAACTGTGCACTTGTTGGCACTGCACTGTCTTTTGCTATGCCTACACAGCAAAAGACAGTGCAGTCCTGTGTAGTCTCATGTATTCCTGTGTAGGTCTGTGTAATCTCATCTAGTCCTATGTAGTCTCATTTACTCCTGTGTCGATCTGTGTAATCAAATTCCAGTTACATAAAGTCCATGACATGTGATTGGAGTCGACAGCATAAATCTGATCTAATCTTAACTCTAACTTTAATCTAAGTAAGTACCGTTAATACATCTGTATGAGTGGAAGTTTCAGAAAGAAAAAAAGCTCCTTATAATCACGTCTTATATAAATTAATATGAAGCTAAAACATGTCCTGTTATTAAAAATTAGAAATTAGAAGAAGAACTTTATTTATCACATAAAATACTTAAGCACAATGAAATTCTTCTCTGCATTTACCCATCTGAAGCAGTGAACACACACATGCACGCACACAATGAGTACACACACACATACCTAGAGCAGTGGGCAGCTATGCTATAGTGCCCGGGGAGCAGTTGGGGGTTAGGTGCCTTGCTCAAGGGCACTTCAGCCCAAGGCTGCTGCATGTTAACCTAAACTGCATGTCTTTGGAATGTGGGGGAAACTGGAGCACCCGGAGGAAACCCACACAGACATGGGAAGAACATGCAAACTCCACACAGAAAAGCCCCCCATCGGCCACTGGGCTCGAATCCAGAACCTTCTTGCTGTGAGGCAAAAGTGCTAACCACTACACCACCGTGCTGTACTGTGAGCATAAGGGGTCCATGGACATTCTTTTAGTCTGGAAGGGGTCCCTGGCTGTAAAACATTTGTCTTCGGGTCAGATTTACTAAGCAGGACAAATTAGCGTGAGGCTGCAATAAAAAAAAAAAAAAAATCGATCAGCTGGGAGTGGCCAAAGGGAGATGGGAGTGACCAGGGGCCTCATGTACAAAGACCTGCGTGGATTTCCCACTAAATATGTGCGTACGTCAAAATCAGGAAATTTGCGTACAACCAAAAAAATCCGTATGTATCAATCAGTGCGTACGAAGGTTTCCACGCACTCTCCTGTTGTACATCCCAATCAACGTGGAATTTGGCGCACATGCACGAGCCCCGTTCCCCGCCCCGTCTCCTCCCTCAATTATTCCACACTGAATGCTAGTGATTGGTCCCCACACACCGCGGTTGTGTCTGATTTGTACGCACTTGGAAATCGTTTCATATATTGATCTTGGTAATTATGTGATAAGGCTACCCCACGCAACATCAACTAATAATAATATTTCAGTCTGACACCTC
>JAOPUC010002217.1:0-10132 GCA_027564185.1 Cephalocassis borneensis | reverse complement strand
TTTACCGGTCGATCTATGTTCCGACTCTCACCTATGGTCATGAGCTTTGGGTAATGACCGAAAGAACGAGATCGCGGCTACAAGCGGCCGAAATGAGTTTCCTAAAATATAATTTGTAATAATAAAATTGGAATTAAATTAATTGAGCACAAGGTCAAAACTGAGCCCACATTTGACTCTTACTGTCATGCTCCTGGGCTCACCCAACACTCAGAACTCCACTTCCCACAATCCCCCTCACACACCAGTCACTACCATGTGCACGCCGTCAGCCAACTCAGAGCCACTTCCCCCAAGTTCTTAGTCCCTATCACCTGTACCTTTTTGTTTCCATTTGTACTTATACCCCTTTGTTTGTTTTGTTCATTGTGCAGTATTGCCTCTACATTTCATGAGCCTCCTGAGCGTTATTATTCTGATTGTATTCCTGTGTATGACCCTTTTTGCCTTCCGTTTTTTCCCATTTCGCCTAGCCCTTGTGTTTGTTTGCTCATTTCTCTTGCTTCCTAGATTCTTGATCCTCACCTGTTTTCCAATTACGATTTTTCTAGCTCTTATGTTTAGATTGCCTGTGTTTTTCTGATTCCCAGTTCTTGGACTATTGTCATTTCCTGACCACGATTTGTCTAGCCCTCATTACTGTTTTTGTTCTCTCTGTATTGACCTGGCCTGGCTTTTGTACATTGTCTTTTTCCATTGTGCTCATTATAACCTTGAGTTCATTCATAATCCACGAGTGTTTGGTTTGTTACAGCCACATTACAGAATACCGTGCCATCATGCAGATGGTGGATTACACGGAACTACAGGTGGTGCTTAGCAGCCAAGGGCAGCTGCTTGGACAACATCACCAGGGTTTCGACTCCATGGCTCAGTCCATCCAGACTCTTATCCAGCAGCAAAGTGAGCAGCAAAAACAGTTGATGCAGATTGCTGAAAGCATGAGAGAAATCACCACCCAACTCCAATGACTCAGCTCCTCTGGCTTGCCTATGGTTAACAACCAAGCTGCTCCTTCCACGGCTGTTACCAGTTCGTTTGTTGTCAGTAAACCAGATACATTTCATGGCTCACCTAATCAGTGTAAAGGTTTTTGTTACAATGTTCAATATTTTTTGCGAATTCCCCTTCGAGCTATGACAAGGCTTGTATTTCTTTTATGATTTCTTGCCTTATGGGCAAGGCCTTAGATTGGGCTACCGCAGTTTGGCCCATAGTCCAGTTTGACACTTATGATAATTTTGTGAAAGTATTTAAAGCAGTTTTTGATCACACCAATGAGGGCCGCTCTCAAGGGGAATTACTCACCCGTTTACATCAGGGTAATCGCTCAGTTTCTGAATTTGGAATTTGGAATTTTGGAATTCCAAAAAAAGCTTTGGAATTTTGCACTTTTGTGGCTGGGAGTGGTTGTAATGAGCCGGCTTTACTAGTGACTGCCCATATCCACATTTATTATTATTATTATTATTATTATTATTATTATTATTGACATTTCACAATTGACTGTACTCTGACATCCTGGCAGAAATGGCTTGTAAGGACGATGGTCTTTCACTAGAGAAGCTGATTTCATTAGGTATTCACCTAGATCAACTGAAGCATGGGAGAGGTCTTTGTAAATCCCCTATGGTTCCAGCTGTTGCACTGACTCCTCAATGCCCATATCCACCTCCTACCCAGACTCGTAAAGATCCAGAATCCCTAGAACCCATGCAGTGTGACTCATTCCATTTCTCTGTGGAGGAGAAGCAATGACGTCTCCATGATGGGCTGTGTCTCTATTGCAGAACTGCTGGTCACATTCTACATGACTGTCAAATCTGCCGACGCAGTACTTCGGCACCGACCCTGGGAAAATGCATGGAGCCTGCTCCACACACTAATGTGGTGAGTGCACCCATGAAGGGGTTGGTCTCCAAGTCCTTCCTCCTACCTGTGACAGTTATCTGCCCTTAGTCTGTCTTTGTGTTCTCAGCATGAATTGATTCTGGAACTGAAGGGGACTTTATTCATGCCGAGCTGGTGGAGCAACTCCAGATTCCTGTGGAGCCACTGGAAAAGCCACTGAGATTGACTGCTGTCAATGGGGTTCCCATGGGAGAAGGACTTGTTAACCGGGTTACAAAACCCATTAATATGACTGTCAGTGCTTTACATTCTGAAGAGATTCGGGTTTTTGTATTGAATTCTTGTGAGTATGCTATTACTTTAGGTTTGCCCTGGCTTTGAAAACAAAACCCCGTCATATATTGGTCCAATAAAGAAATACTTTCATGGTCCAGGTACTGTTATGACCACTGCCTAGTGCTTCCCACAATGATGTTATCCTTAATGACGATAGAAAGCCCCAATGCCAAAGTTTCTGTTCCCCCTGACTGCAGTGACTTGTTAGAAGTACAGTATTTAGCAAGAAAAGTGCTACCAAACTTCCCCCACACAGAGAATATGACTGTTCCATTGAATTAATAGATGATGCTATTCCACCTAAGTCTAGGATTTATCCACTCACTCAGGTGGAGGAGAGAGCTATGGAGGAGTATGTTCAGGAGGCTTTAGAACAGGCTTTCATCCGTCCTTCTACATCTTCCGCAGCTGCAGGGTTCTTTTTCATCAACAAGAAAGATGGGGGACTTAGACCCTGCATTGATTATCATGGGTTAAATCAGATCACTAAACCCTTTTCTTACCCACTGCCTTTAGTCCCCGTAGTGCTAGAACAACTTCGTGGAGCATCTATATTTACAAAATTCGACTTGAGAAGTGCATACAATTCAGTGCATATAAAGGAAGGTGACAAATGGAAAACTGCATTTCTTACCACTAGGGGACACTATGAGTATTTAGTAATGCCCTTCAGGTTGCGTAATGCCCTGTCCGTATTTCAAGTGTTTATAAATTATGTCCTAAGGGATATGCTTGGCAAATACGTTATTGCCTGCATTGACAACATCTTGATTTATTCCCGGAATCTCAAAACTTATATTCATCATATGCATTCTGTCCTTACATGTCTGCTTGAGAACCAGTTGTATGTTAAAGGGGAAAAGTGTTAATTTAATCTCCCTTCTATTTCTTTCCTAGGCTACATCATCAGTCTGGAGGGTGTCGTTATGGATGATAAGAAAGTAGAAGCTGTAACTAATTGGCCCATCCCTACTTCCATAAAGGAACTCCAGCAATTTCTTGGTTTTTTTTTTTCATTTCTACCATCATTTCATTCACAATTTCAGTAGTCTAGCAGCTCCTTTTACCACCTTATTGAAAGGAAATGCCAAAAAACTCTCATGGAATCCCCGGGCGCAGGAAGCATTCGAATCCCTCAAGGTAGCCTTCACCTCTGCCCCCATTCTGAAGCATCCTGATCCCACTCAGCCTTTCATGGTGAAGGTGGATGCCTCCAAGGTAGGCACTGGGGCGGTGCTGTCCCAGCGCATAGGTGACCCCTGTAAACTACATCCAATTGCCTTCTACTCCCACAAACTGACCCCTGCCGAATGTAATTACAGTATCAGGGATATAGAATTGCTGGCCATGAAACTAGCTTTCGAAGAATGGCGCCATTGGCTAGAGGGAGCTACGCATCCCTTCCTCGTGTTAACAGATCATAAAAGCCTAGAATATTTATGGTCAGCTAAACGGCTCAACCCCCGTCAGGCTCGGAGGTCTCTTTTCTTTTCCCGGTTTGACTTTTCCATCTTTTATCGCCCCGGATCCCATAATACTAAAGCAGATGCTCTATCTCGCATATATCCCAGTCCCGAATACTCCCCAGAGGCAGTCAATGTATGCCCCCCGTCAGTTGTAGTCACCCCCATTTGATGGGAAATAGATTAAGAGATCGAGCGAGAACTATCTGTCACTCCTGCCCCTGAATCTTGCCCCATAAGAAGTAAATATATACCCACTCAATCCAAGGATAAGCTGATTACATGGGCCCACTCCTCTCTGTCGTCCGGCCATCCGGGAGAGACACATACGCACCAGTTATTGTCTGGCAGGTATTGGTGGGAGAATATGCTATCAGATATCCATAGGTTTGTCTCCTCTTGCACCACCTGTGCTAAATGCAAAACACCCAAAACTCTCCCTGCCAGTAAACTCATGCCCCTGCCTGTCCCTTCCCATCCATGGTCACATATAGCAGTAGACTTTGTCATGGACCTGCCCCACTCACAGAATTACATGGTCATTCTGACCATTGTTGATAGGTTCTCACGTGGAGTTAGATTTATTCCCTTCGTTAGCCTACCCACCGCCTTTCAGACAGCTAAAACCCTTTTTAATTTTGTGTTCCGTATGTTTGGTATCCCAGAGGATATAGTGTCCGATTGAGAGCCCCAATTCACCTCGCAAGTATGGTCTGCTTTCTTTGAGAGGCTGGGAGTTAATGTCAGCCTCACCTCCATTTACCATCCCCAATCTAATGGTCAATGTGAGAGGGTTAACCAAGAACTGGGAAAGTTTTTGAGACTATACTGTCATGAGAACCAAGCCGACTGGTCCAACTATTTGCCTAGGGCTGAAATGGCCCAAAACTCATTAATTAGCTCTGCTATGGGTCTCACACCCTTTCAGTGTATGCTGGGTTATCGACCCCCTTAATGCCATGGTCTGCCACGCCATCTGACAACCCGGCCGTGGACAGTTTGATGCAACAGAGCGAGCAGGTCTGGGAACAGATCCACCAGCGGATCGAGGACGCCCTCTGCTGACACAAAAGGCTGGCGGATTGTCATAGAGGGGACACCCCTATCTACCTCTCTGGGGACCGAGTGTGGCTGTCAACCCAGGACTTCAGGTTTCCTGAGGGAGGGAGAAAATTATTATCCAAATACATAGGTCCGTTTAAAATTCTCCAGCAAATTAATGAAGTTACATACAAATTGGATCTGCCTGTGCATTACCGCGTTTCCAATTCTTTTCATGTATCTCTCTTGAAACCTGGTGTCTCATAAGATGGACGAGGCCACACCCGATGTCACGCCCCCACCTCCGGTGGACGTAGAAGGTACCCTGGTGTATGCTGTCCAACGGTTGCTGGACTCCAGAAGGAGAGGAGGGACTCTGCAGTACCTTGTGGACTGCAAGGGCTATGGGCCCAAGGAGCGTAGCTGGGTTCCCGCACAAGATATCCTGGATCCGGGGCTGGTGGAGGAGTTCCATCAGCGTCATCCAGCGAAGCCTGCACCTCGGCCTAGGGGCCATCCCAGGTGCCATGGGTCCAGCCCTCCCGGGTGTCCGTGGCGACAACCCTCTGTCCAGCACCATGGTGGTTCTGATGGCTCGCTCAGGAGTGTTCCCGGCAGCGTGGTGGGTGGTCGTCGTGGTCGCCCTTGTCCCTCAGCCTCCTTGGACTCCTGGGGGGTACTGTCACGCTCCTGGGCTCACCTAACACTCAGGACTCCACTTCCCACAATCCCCCTCACACACCTGTTACTACCACGTGCACTCCATCAGCCAACTCAGAGCCACTTCCTCGGAATGTCTCCCCCGAGTTCTAATTATCATCACCTGTACCTCTTCGTTTATATCTGTCACCCCTCTGTTTGTTCTACCCTTTGCACAGTATTGCCTCCATATTTTCGTGAGCCTACTGAACGTTTCTTTCTGATTGCATTCCTGTGTATGACCCTTTTTGTCTTCCGCTTTCTTCCTGTTTCGCCTAGCCTTTGTGTTTGTTTGCTTGTCTCTCTCGCTTCCCGGTTTCTCGATCCTTGCCTGTCTTTCGACTCTGATTTGCCTAGATCTTGTGTTTATCTTGCCTGTGCTTTTCTGATTCCCGGTTCTTGGACTATTACCTGTTTCCTGACCATGATTTGTCTAGCCCTCGTTACTGTGTTTGATTTCTCAGTATTGACCTGGCCTGGCTTTTGTACATTGTCTTCTCTCACTGTGTTCATTAAAGCATTGAGTTTATTTTCAATTCACAAGCATCTGGTTTGTCATAGCCGCGTAACAGAATACTGTGCCGACATGCAGATGGCGGATTACATGGAGCTACAGGTGGTGCTTAGCAGCCAAGGACAAATGCTTGGACAACATCACCAGCGTTTTGACTCCATGACTCAGTCCATCCAGAATCTTATGCAGCAGCAGGGGGAGCAGCAAAAACAACTAATGCAGATCATTGAAAGCATGAAATAAATTACTACCCACCTCCAATGACTCAGTGTCCCCAGCATGCCTATGGTCACTAACCAGGCTGCTCCCCCTATAGCAGGTTCCAGTCCATTTGTTGTCAGCAAGCTGGATAAATTTGATGGCTCACCTAAACAGTGTAAGGGTTTTTTGTTACAATGTTCAATATTTTTGCGAATTCCCCCCAAAGCTCAGACAAGGCTCTTATTTCTTTTATGATTTCTCACCTTACGGGCAAGGCCTTATATTAGGCTACCACAGTCTGGCCAATGGTCCAGTCCGACACCTACGACAATTTCATTAAAGAATTTAATGCAGTTTTCAATCATGCCAATGAGGGCTGCTCTCAAGGGGAATTACTCACCCATTTACATCAGGGAATTGCTCAGTGTCTGACTCTGCTTGGGACTTTCACAGTCTTGTGGCTGGGACTGGTTGGAATGAGCCGGTGTTACTGGTGACATTTCGCAATGGTTTGAACTCTGACATACTAGCGGAAATGGCATGCAAGGATGACAGCCTTTCACTAGAGGAGCTGATTTCCCTAGCCACTCACCTAGACCAACTGAAGCATGGGAGATATCTGCATAAATCCCCTATGGCTCCAGCTGCTGCACTGACTCCTTGTCACCCATGCCTATCGCTGGCCCGGACTCATAAGGAGCCAGAATCCCCTGAACCCATGCAGTGTGACTCATTCTGTTTGTCTGTGGAGGAGAAGCAATGCCATCTCCATGAGGGACTGGGTCTCTATTGCAGAGCTGAGGGTCACCTTCTAAATGACTGTCAAATCTGCCAACGCAGTACTCTGTCACCGACCCTGGGAAAGCTAATGTGGTGAGTGCACCCACTAAGGGGTTAGTCTCCAAGTCCTTCCTCCTACCTGTGACAGTTAACTGCCCTCAGTCTGTCTGTGTTTTCAGAATTAATTGACTGCGGAGCTGAGGGGGACTTTACCCACGCTGAGCTGGTGAAGCAACTCCAGATTTCTGTGGAGCCACTAGAGACGCCACTGAGATTGACTGCCACCGATAGAGATCCCATGGGAGAAGGACTTGTTAACCGGGTCACAAAACCCATTTCTATGACTGTCAGTGCTTTGCATTCTGAAGAGATTTGTTTTGTTTTTTTACTGAATACTTGTGAGTATGCCATTGTTTTAGGTTTGTCCTGGCTCAGAAAAATAACCCCGTTATCTCCTGGTCTGACAAAGAAATACTCTTGTGGTCCAGTTACTGTTATGATCATTGTCTCATGCTTCCCACAGCCCAGGTGTCATCTATGACTATAGAAAGCCCCAATGACAATGTCATAGTTTCCGTGCCGCCTGAATACAGTGATCTGTCAGAAGTATTGAGTAAGAAAAGTGCTACCAAACTTCCCCCTCACAGAGAATATGACTGTTCCATTGAGTTACTAGATGATGCTTTCCCACCTAATTTTAGGATTTACCCACTCACTCAGGCAGAGGAGAAAGGAGGAGGGAGGAGTACATTCAGGAGACCTTACAAGAGGGTTTCATCTGTCCTTCTACTTCCCCCACAGCTGCAGGGTTCTTTTTTGTCAACAAGAAGGATGGGGGACTTAGACCCTGCATTGACTATTGTGGGTTAAATCAAATCATGAAGCCTTATTCCTACCTGCTGCCCTTAGTCCCCATAGTGCTTGAACAACTTTGTGAGGCATTAATATTGACCAAACTTAACTTAAGAAGTGCATACAACCTAGTCTCTATAGAGGGTGATGAATGGAAAACATCATTTCTTACCACTAGGGGGGCACTATGAGTATTTGGTAATGCCCTTCGGGATGCACAATGCCCAGTCCATATTCCAGGCTTTTGTGAACAATGTACTCCAGGATATGATTGGCAAATATGTTTTTGCCTACATCAAAGATATTTTGATCTACTCCCCTAATCTTGAAACTCATATTTGTCATGTCCATTCCATCCTTATGCATCTGCTTGAAAATCAGCTGTATATTAAAGGAGAGAAATGTGAGTTTCATCTCCCTTCTACTTCCTTCCTAGGTTACGTCATCAGTCCATGAAAGCTGTAACAAAGTGGCCTGTCCCTACATCCATAAAGGAGCTCCAATGATTTCTTGGGTTTGCTAATTTCTACCATCATTTCATTCACAATTTCAGTAGTCTAACAGCTCCCCTTACCACCTTATTGAAAGGACTGACCAAGAGACTCTTATGGATCCCCCAGGCACAGGAGGTGTTTGAATCCTTCAAAGTAGCCTTCACCTCTGCCTCCATTCAAAGCATCCTGAGCCCACACAGCCTTTAGTGGTGGAGGTGGATGCCTCCGAGGTAGGCACTGGGGCAGTGCTGTCCCAGTGTGCAGGTGCCCCCTGTAAACTACATCCAGTAGCCTTCTACTCCCACAAACTGACCCCTGCTGAATGTAATTACAGTATTGGGGGATAGAGAATTGCTGGCCATGAAACTAGCTTTTGAAGAATGGTGCCATTGGCTAGAGGGAGCTACACACCCCTTCCTCATGTTAACATAACATATCATAAAAACCTAGAATATTTATGGTCACCTAAATGGCTCAACCCCCGTCAGGCTCTGTGGTCTCTCCTCTTCTCCCGGTTTGATTTTTCCATCTCTTATTGCCCCAGATCCCATAATACTAAAGCAGATGCTCTGTCTCGCATATATCCGAGTCCCAAATCCTCCCCAGAGGCAGTCAATGTACTACCCCCATCAGTCATAGTCACCCCATTAGATGGGAAATAGATGAAGAGATTGACCAAGAACTATCTGTCACTCCTGCCTCTGAATCTTGCCCTGTAGGAAGTAAATATGTACCCACTCAATGCATGGGGTAAGCTGATTAAATGGGCCCACTCCTCTCTGTTATCCAGCCATCTGGGAGAGATGCATATGCACCAGTTATTGTCTTGCAGATATTGGTGGGAGAATATGCTATCAGATATCCATAAGCTTGTCTCCTCTTGCACCACCTGTTCTAAATGCAAAGCACCCAAAACTCTCCCTGTTGGTAAACTCATGCCCTTGCCTGTCCCTTCCCATCCATGTAGATTTTGTCATGGACCTGCCCCCCTCACAGAATTACATGGTTATCCTTGCCATTGTTGATAGGTTCTCATGGGGAGTTAGATTTATTCCCCTCATTAGCCTACCCACTGCCTTTTATACAGCTGAAACCCTTTTTAATTTTGTGTTCCATATGTTTAGTAACCCAGAGGATATAGTGTCTGATTGAGGGCCCCAATTCACCTCGCAAGTGTGGTCTGCTTTCTTTGAGAGGCTGGGAGTTAACATCAGCCTCACCTCTGGTTAACATCCCCAGTCTAATGGTCAATGTGAGAGGGTTAACCAAGAACTAGGAAAGTTTTTGAGACTGTACTGTCATGAGAACCAAGCCGACTGGTCCAACTATTTGCCCTGGGCTGAAATGGCCCAAAATTCATTAATTAGCTCTGCTATGGGTCTCACACCCTTTCAGTGCATGCTGGGTTACCAACCCCCCTTAATGCCATGGTTTGACACGCCCTCTGACAACCCAGCTGTGGACAGTTGGATGCAACAGAATGAGCAGGCCTGGGAACAGACCCACCAGCAGATCGAGGACACCCTCTGCTGACACAAGAGGCTGGTGGATCGCCATAGAGGGGACACCCCTACGTAGCTCCCTGTGGACCAAGTGTGGCTGTCAACCCAGGACTTCAGGTTTCCTGAGGGAGGTAGAAAATTATTACCCAAATACATAGGTCCATTTAAAATTCTCCAGTGAATTAATGAAGTTACTTACAAATTAGATCTGCCTGTGCATTACTGTGTTTCTAACTCATTTCATGTATCTCTCTTAACAATGTTGTTAAGTTAGGTCTGTTGGATGAGGCCACACCCAATGTCACGCCCCCACCTCTGGTGTATGTAGAAGGTACCCCAGTGTATGTTGTCCACCAGTTGCTGGACTCCAGAAGGAGAGGAGGGACTCTGCAGTACCTT
>JAOPUC010001866.1:0-10207 GCA_027564185.1 Cephalocassis borneensis | reverse complement strand
AACGCCAACAGCCCCACTCAGCTCGACTCAGCACCGCACGGCTCAGCCCAACTCAGCCGCGTTGGTAGTGGAAAAGCCCCATATGATATGAGATATGATGTGATTATTTTGATTCTAAAGATAATGATTCTTTGACATTACCACTGAATCTAATACAATGCAATATGATTCAATTTAGTATCCTCTGATTGACACGTGTCCAACTTGGATCAGAATCTGTGGTACAATCTCGCCGAGACATGATGTTTTTCTGAATTTGGATGAAATTGGTGAGATTCCGAAGTAGAACCACGTTGCACACACTTCAATTTGTTTATTTATTTGGCCGAGGCTTTTATTCAAAGTGCTTTACAATGATAACGAGCGAGCAGAATCTGTCTGGAAGCGCTGGTTGCAAGTGTAAATCTCCGAGCCGCTGTTTGGTCCTTGAGAAATGGTTTCGATGCTCGAACACTCAGCTTTTGTATTTGTATTGGAATTTTTCTGGATAAAAATGATCCATGCAGATCCGAGCAGGCTTCAGTGAAGTGCTGGGATTATTCAAGACGAGACGGTTAGAGTCAGGATCAGAGCTCCATCTGGTTCCGTCGGTGAAGTGTCAGACTGGAGATCAGATGTGGTTCAGAAGCGCAGCTCTGAGACGCTCGACTGCAACAGAACGTTAGCAGCGTGTGATAGGAAAGGCAGCGTGGCCTTTGTGTTGTATGAGCTTAAAGGTCACAGAATGAATTCTCGGTCTTTGTGGATACACACACGCATGCACGCCCTCCTAGTGTGTGTAATATGTTTGGGAATGGTGTTATACAGTAGCATGTGCTACTGTAACGCTGTAATGAGACACAGCCAGTGGTGTGTCTTGTAATTCTGAAAAAAGACATCCTTTTCGGGGGTGAGTAATTTCCTGTACAGAAAGCCTCTATATTTTTTGAGGCATGACATGGCATGTGAGTACAGAAGAAAAACAGAGACGCCTTACACACACACACACACACACACACACACACACACACACACACACACACACACTCACACACACACACACATTTACGCTACATTGGAGTGTGTATGAGGGCTGACGCGTCCTGCTGGGCTGCGCTCCCAGCTTTAGGGTTAATGCAGCTCTGGGCCATGTTGTGTGTTTAAAAGTGACAAAGTGACATTTTTATTCAGGTACATGAGCACGCTCGGCAAATAAAGATTATATTTGGGTGGTCGGGATGATGATGATGATGATGATGATGATGATGTAATCGGTTATCAGCCGTGATGAACACGTAATCGGCACTAATCCTTGACAGACTGTGATTGCTCATTTTAAGAAGATGGAGAACTAGAGAGGGCGGAAGCGTTTAAACAGCTTGTGAAAATGAGCAAACATTCCTTAACATAATATTTACAGTTTGTTTACATTCAGCATCCAAATGATGAATTAACATCAAAATAAATTAGCCAAGAAAGCAGGCGGGATAAATAAATAAAATCTGGAATCTGATTGGTAAGAAGTTGGCATGTAATGATGTATTGTGTGACGATAAATTGTGATACAAATTTATGATGATTCAAATCGATGAAATAAAAAATGAATGGTGATTATTATCAGACTGCATACAACAGTAGAATACACGTGACTTCATAGTAGGCGGAAGTAACGCAGCTCTAATGCTGCAAAAACACACCAAGAACATCTAAAATGTGAAAGAGCTGCTGTGTGACTCTGTACAAATAGGTTTAGCAAGAAATCGGAGCTCTCTGTCTTTTTACAGACTGCTGAAAGATAACGAAAAAAAGCAAGTGGAGGACGAACAAATGTTTTATAAACGTTTAATAAGAAAAGGAAGCTTTGTGATTAACTTTTTCATTGTTAATAAAAGGCATATTTTAGTTAATAGGTGGCTATATTTTGTTCCAACCTTTACAAATGTGAGTCAGTAATTATTGTCGGTGATGAAAACAAAGTGAAACAAAAGTTCTTTTTTTTAATTTAACAAAAGAAATATTTAAGTTGAAAAAGAATAGGAAAATACATGTTGCATATTTTTTGTTAATTTTCAAAAATATCGTTGGAAAATTGAATCATGAACCTACTGTAATATCAAGAACTGAATCAAATCGAGACAATACCTCGTCTGAAGGTAACAGCAGGTCACGGGTTTATATTAATGCTTCTATAGTTAGTTCTATATGTAGGGAACGATTTACCCAAGTCTCGATTTGATTCAGTTCTTGATATTAGGTGCATGATTCAATTTTCCAGTGATTGTTGATCATAAAATCTGCTTTAAACCACATATTAATCATGGTAACGCAAAAATGGCAAAGATTACTGCAATTTTATATATTGCAGTAATCATATATACTGTACATACTGTATATGATTTGATTTGGTCGATATTATACCATGTTGGTATGTCTTGGTATGTTGGTATGTTTTCTTTTTTGTTTGTTGCTTTTGTTTTCTTTTGTATATATAGTTTATTATGGCGGAAAGTGACGTTTGATTAGCGGTGGTATAGAGGGTTAGGATTTGATAAGTTATTTACTTCTTCCTAATCCTTTCCGAACATTATTATGTTACTGCCTTGTGGCTATGTTATTCTGTTTGTTTATGACAATGTTTTGATTATTGCATTTTTTAATTTTTGTTTTTATATCTTCTTTACTGTTCGGAATCAATCAATCAATCAATCAATCAATCAATCAATAGTCAGCTGGGATAGGCTCCAGCTTGCCTGCAACTCTGTATGGGATAAGTGGCTACAGATAATGGATGGATAGTTAGACATAGGTTATGACAATAGCAAGCTTCTGGACTTGTATGGCTTAAACTCCATTCTTGCTGCTTTGGTACAGGTAAGTTCTACCAGGCCTTCCAGAATCCATTTGCCTTCTGGGACTGATCTTGCTGTGATCGTTAATTCATCCATGAAGGCCCGAATTGGAACCTCCTGAATTCCACTTGCCAGTACAGCTCCACATCTTGGTTTCTTTACTGACTTGACAAGGAGGTTCACTGTTACAGCAAACAGAATCATGGAGATGGTACACCCTGTAACAATGCCGACCTCCAGCTGCTGCCAGTTGGTAGTAAAACTTCCAGAAGAGAAGCACATCTTAAAGCAGCTAAATTAATCATGGAGAAGCTGTTGAAAATTTTCAGGGATGTAGTAGGCCTTCAGCATGGCTTCAATCAGCTTGTTTGGCACTGTCCCATAGGCATTTGTTAGGTCAAGCCAGAGGACTGCCAGGTCTCCTCGGTCTTCTTTGCATCCTCAGTGATTTAGAGATAATGCTGTTGTGCTCGATGCACCCAGGGACACCTGAGATTCTACGTTTCTGTACAGAGGTGTCTATGTACTTGTTGCCCAACAGAAACTGACTTAGCCTTTTTGTTACAGTTCCAAAGAAGACCTTCCCCTCCACACTCAGCAACAAGATTGTGCAGAACTCCTTAATGCTTGAAGAGTTCTCTTCTTCTGGGATGAAACAACCCTCAACAATTAGCCAGCTCTCTGGCAGGTGGTTCTTCCTCCATGCCACCTTCAGCAACCTCCACAGATGTCATCTTAGCCTCTTGCAGCTCTTCTACACGCTGTAAGGAATGCCATTGGGGCCTGGTGCCAAACCTCCTCTAGTTTTTCAAATGAAGTCATTAACCTCCTGCCATCCTGGCTTGTTGAAAGAAACAGTTGGTTCCTCAGGGCGACAGAGCTTGTTTTCCAACTCAAGCTCCTCCTCCCGCCTTGGGTCACTGTGCATACTGTGAAGGTATTCCTCCACCTCCTCCTTTGATGCCTTCAGTTCCCCTGATCTTTTGTCCCCCAAGAGCCTTGACAGGTACTTGAAAGGGTTTTGAGTGAACCTGGCCCTCTCCTTTGCCCTTCATCTTCTGTCCCTTCACCGACACTCAGCTCGACACAAGGTCTTGATGCGCTCCCTCAGGTGGTCTGGAATCTCTTTGAGGGCTGGCTTTTTATCTTCTGCTACCTGAAGAAAGGCCTTCATCAGCTTTTTTAGGTCTTCATGCAGGTTCGCGATCTCTTTCAAGTGCTGGTTCACTCTGGCTTGCTGCAAAACTCTGGTCTTCCTCTACTTTATTATGAACTGGTCAGCTCCCATGTTCCATATGATCATGGACATTACTCCCACTTTCTGGCCTATGTCGCCAGCAAGCACCAACTCCAGCACAAGATCTACATCTCTGTCAAACAGTTCCCACTTCTTCCTAGCTGCTGCCTTTGGCCACATGACTGGCTCCTTCATCGTTTCCTCTCCTTTACAATTCTGCATCTGCTGACTCATTCCCTGACTGGCATCTCTCGCCTGATCTTGTAGGTCGCCAATTACTTCATTGTTTTCCTTAGCGGGATCACTGTTGCCTACATTGTGTGCCTAGAGATTCTGGGTATTATGGTTGGACACCCAACCCTGCCTCTCCTCCATCTCACCAGGTTGCCCTGTGCATTGCTCACCACTTAGATGTAAACAGCCCATCCTGCTCTGATGTATCTTGAGGCCCCCATCATTCTTACAGACCTTCCCACACCTGCAGACTCTAGTTGAAGTGCTGTTCTGTACTATTGTCATATGATCATCTTCCATAGTCATAACAGTGGTCTGTCCTGTAGGCCGGTCATTCTTCCCCGCTCTCGCCCGACTTTGGGGGTATCTTACAATGAATCTTTCCATAACATCTTGGTTGGGTTTTTCCTCATGGAGAATGTACTTTAGTCTGGCAAAGGTAAAAATAGAAACTAAAGTAAAGGTAAAAACAGAAACTCCTGGAAAATTCTGAGGACAACTTGCATTCACACACATGCATATTGTAGGGAGATGCCAACACAGTCAGCATGACTTGGTTACTTCCAGTACATCTTTGGATTCGTCTATAGCTTGGTGTTCACTTATCTTAATTCTATTTCGGGTTTACACTACCAGAAACTTGTAATGCTTGTAATTCTTTGTTGCAGTAGTGAAATGTAGGCTGTTAATTTTTTTCTTTCCTTTAAAAAAAGATGTGTTCATGAGGTGTTTAAAAGTGCCAGCTTAATTTATGTACCATCACATCAATCAAGTTCAGATGTGATTTTCTTTGGAATGTTACATCATCAAAACAGGAAAAGGAGTTCACAAGTTCTTTCCCATTAATCATGGAGACGTGTTCAGTGTTTAATTGGTGTGTGATTGCACTTGATTCTGGTCAGTTAATGACTACTTAGTTCTGCAGCACTTGCACTCTCTATCCACTCAGCCAATTATGTGGCAGCTATGCATGCATAAAATCATATAAAGACATGGCAAGCATTTCAATTAATAATCACTGTTCACTAAAAATAGAAACTCACAAATTATGAGGACAACTTGCTTTCACACACATACATATTGTACAGAGACACCACCACAGTCATGGCGACTTGTTTGCTTTCGGTATGTCTCTGGATTCGTCTATAGCTTGGTGTTCACTTATCTTAATTCCATTTCAGGTTTGCGCTGCCAGAAACTTGTAATGCTTGTAATTCTTTGCTGCAGTAGTGAAATGTAGGCTGTTCATTTTTTTTTCTTTCCATTACAAAAAAAGATGCGTTCATCATCTGTCAGCTTAATTTATGTACCATGATATCAATGAAGTTCAGATGTGATTTTATTTGGGATGTTACATTGTCAAAACAGGAAAAGGAGTTTGTAAATTTTTTCCTATTAATCAATGAGACATATTTAGTGTTTAATTGGTGCATGATTGCCCTTGATTCTGGTCAATTAGCGACGACTTAGTTCTGCAGCACTTGCACTCTCTGACCACTTCAGTTTGTGCAATTATCCAATCAGCCAATTATGTGGCAGCTATGCATGCATAAAATCATGTAAAGAAATGCCAAGAGTTTCAATTAATATTCATTAATCTCACATCAGAATGAAAATTAGGCGTGTTGGTGACAATGTATGGGGATATGCAGGTGAGCTAAAAGTTGTGGTCACACAGCAGGCAAACACAATACTTCACTGTCATGCCTTCAGCTCTTGAGTGACCACGCTCACTCACAGGACCCAGTCATTATGTGAAACACCTGATGCTGATTTGAACACAGTCAGCACTTCCATATATGGATGCTGTTTTCACAGAGGCTTTGAGAAGTATTATCATTATCATGTTTGTTTCTAGTCATGTTTATGATGCTGCTTTCGGTTTCATTTGTGTTTTGTTACTCTGACCTTGTCTCAAGTTTTGTTTTTGTAAATATCATGTCTGCTAATAAACACTCTTCCTGCACTTAGATCCATCCACTGCCACGTACCTGACAGAATACTTGCAAAGTTTTTATGAAAACAGTGTCCTATATGTGTGTGCTGATTGCACTCAAATCAGCATCAGGTGTTTCACATAATGACTGGGTCCCAAGAACACGCACAATGTGCTCCGAAGGATCTCCAAATCTAAATGCACTTTTCAAGTCTTGGTGAAGGTTAGGCTATGCCAAGTCTGTGTTGATGAGGCTCCCACTGTTATGGGTGGTAAGATGTGGTGAATAGGATCCAAAAGCAGAACGCAGACCAGTAACTCCAATAATAAAGAAGATTTAATAGGAAAAAATAAGGACTGGAGATCAGAGGTTTAAGCTGAGATACATGAAAGGTAGGGTGAACATGTCGCCTGGTGAGTGGTAATGTCAGTCTAACAGAACATGGGTTGATTACCTTCTTGATGAGGAAGGGTCCAAGGAACCTGGGTGCTAGCTTGCGAGATATGGTCCTAAGTGGCAGGTGGCGCGTGGAGAGCATAACTCGTTGACCTACTCGGTAGGTGGGTGCCTTGAAGCGACGTTTGTCGGCCTGCCTCTTGTATGCGAGTGCAGAGCAAATGAATCTTCTCTGGGCCAATGCCCACGTCCTCCTGCAGCGGTGTATAAAAAGCTGGGCTGAGGGTACGGCGACCTCCTCCTCTTGGTTGGGGAACAGTGGTGGTTGTTAACCTAGTGAGCACTGGAATTGAGAGAGACCTGTGGCAGAGGAAGGAAGAGTGTTATGTGCATATTTGATCCAGGAACTCCAAGAACTGGCATCCCTGGATGCCATGCACCTGATTGCAACCTCCAAAGCCTGGTTCACCCATTCTGCCTGGCTGTTGGTCTGTGGGTGGAAGCCTGAGGAGAGACTACAGGTAGCCCCGATGAGTTTGCAGAAGGCTCTCCAGAACTGTGTAGTGAACTGAGGACCCTGGTCAGAAACAATGTTGGTAGGCAGATCACGTAGGCGGAAAACGTCGTGGACGAGTAGTTCTGCAGTCTCTTTGGCTGAGGGGAGCTTGGGCACAGGAATGAAATGGACGGTCTTAGAAAAACAGTCAATAACATGAGGATACAAGTGTTGCCCCTGAGCTGGGGAGTCCTGTGATGAAATCCAGGGCGATGTGAGATCAAGGTCAATGTGGAGTTGGGAGGGGTCTTAGCAAGCTGGCAGGGGGTCAATTGGCTGTCTTGTTCCAGGAGCATGTGTCACAGGCTGCCACGAACTCCTGGACATCCTCCTTGATGGATGGCAACCAAAAGCACTGCTGGATGAGTGCCAGGGTTCGGGTGGCTCCCGGATGACAGGCCAGCTTGGAGCCATGACCCCATTGCAGCACCTGGGTTTGCACAGGACCGGGAACAAACAGATGGTTAGGAGGAATATTGTTGGGGTTACCTTCACCGGGGTCCTGCTTCACAAGTGTCTCAACCTCTAGAATGGTGGCTCCCACCAGGCAGCATGGAGGAAGGATGGTCTCGGGTGGCTTGGACTCCTCTTGGTGGGAGGAGAACATCCTGGACAGGGCATTGGGTTTGCCATTCTTGGAGCCTTGGCGGTAGGAAAGTGTGAAGTTGAACCGGGAGAAGAAGAGAGACCAACAGGCTTGATGGGAATTAAGGCATTTGGCAGACTTGAGGAAACTCCAGATTCTTATGGTTGGTCCAGACTAGGAAGGGGAACTCTGACCCCTTGAGCCAGTGCCTCCACTTCTCCAAGGCTAGTTTAACAGCCAGTAGTTCTCAGTCACCGATGTCATAATTCTGTTTGGCTGGGAATAGCCGGTGGGAGAAGAAGGAACATGGGTGGACCTTGTCACTGGCCCTCTGGGAAAGTATAGCTCTGACCCCTGACTCGGAAGCGTCGACCTCAACAATAAACTGCTTGGTTGGATCAGGTATGGTGAGAAAGGGTGCTGTGGTAAACCTATGCTTGAGCGTGGAAAAGGCTTTCTCTGCTTCCTCCTCTTACTTGAATTGGGTCTTGGTCGAGGTCAGGGCTAAGAGAGCTCTGGCCACCATGCTGAAGTTGCAAATGAAACACCGGTAGAAGTTGGTGAATCCTAGGAAGCGCTGGAGCTCTCATCTCGAAGATGGGGTGGGCCAATTGTCAACTGTCTCAAGCTTGAGGGGGTCCATCTGGATCCTTGCCAGGGAAATGATGAATCCCAGAAATGAGACAGAGCTCTGGTGAAATTCGCTCTTTTCTGCCTTGACGAGCAACTTGTTCTCTAGCAGGCACTGGAGGATCTGCTGGACGTGACCCTGATGTTCCTCCAGGGAGCAGGAGAAGATCAGGGTGTCATCCAGGTATGCAAAAATGAAGATGTTTAGGAAGTCCCTTAAGACGTCGTTAACGAGTGCCTAGAAGACTGCGGGCACATTGGTCAGGCCAAAAGGGACCACGAGGTACTCGTAGTGACCAGTGGTGGCGTTAAAGGCTGTCTTCCACTCGTCCCCCTCCCTGATCCTGATAAGATGGTATGCATTGAGTAGATCTAGCTTGGTGAATACCTTGGGTCCCTGGAGTAGTTCAAAGGCCGTGGTCATGAGCAGTAGTGGGTAGCGGTTCTTGACCGTGATGGCATTGAGACCCCAATAGTCAATGCAGGGGCAGAGTGACTTGTCCTTTTCGACAAAGAAGAATCCCGCCCCTGCTGGGGAGGAGGAAGGGTGGATGATCCCAGCTGCCAGCAATTCAGTGATGTACTTTTCCATGGCTTGTCTTTCAGTGAGAGAAAGAGAGTAGAGGCATCCCTTGGGTGGCGCTGTCCTGGGCAGGAGGTCAATACCACAGTTGTAGGGTCTGTGAGGAGGGAGGAACACTGCTCAGGTCTTACTGAAAACTAGCTTAAGGTATAGATATTATGGAGGCACGTGAGAGAGGTTGGGAAACTCACTGGCTGAGGGCTGTGGTGGTTTGGTGGGAGGCAGAGCGGAGTTCAGACAGGAGGCCAGGCAGGAAGAACTCCAGCCTAGGATAGTGTTCTTAGACCAGTTAAGGTGGGGATTGTGCTGCATTAAACATGGTAATCCTAGGATGATGGGTACGTGGGGGTTGTTCATGACATGAAGCTGGATGGTTTCTGAGTGGTTACCAGAAATTCTTAGGGTGAGCAGGACGGTAAGGTGGATGATGTTGGTCAAGCCAGTGCCATTGAACGTCAGGGCAGTCAGAGGGATGTCAAGAGCAAGTAGCGGGATTCCCAGATGCTTGGCAGTGGGGGAGCAGATCAGGTTCCTGTCCATCCCTGAGTCAACGAGGGTGATGCTGGTTGTCAAAGATAATGACAGGAAGTAACGGACAATTAGCAGGGGACTGGTTCTGAGCATTGCCCACCAGGGCCCCTTGATTCACTGGTGGACTCGTCCTTTTAATGGGCAGGCTCAGCAGATGTGTCCCAGCTGACCACAGTAGAAGCAGGCCCCCGTGCTCCGGCGGCGATGTCGTTCCTCCGCTGACACCCAAACCCAGTCTGCCTGCATGGGTTCGATGGACGCAGCAGGAGGTGGAGAGGAGGTGGGTCTGGGGTGGTTCTTCTTTCTCCTCCGTTGCTGGATCCAAGTGTCGATGCAGTTGGCGAAGTCAATGAGGCTGGAGAGGTCTGACGGCAGTTCCCACAATACCAATTCGTCCTTGATGGCTTCAGACAAACCATGTAGGAATGCGTCGATCTGGGCATTCTTGTTTCAACTGCATGAAGCCACCAACATCGGCCAGAACGTACTGTTAGGGTGAGTGGAGGTATGGTGAAGTTAGGATCCACAAGCAAAACACAGACAGTAATCCGATAAATAATATAATTTAATTCAAGGAAGAAAGGGCGGCAAAAAGGTAAACAAACAGGACAACAAACAAATGGCAAAAATAGTCCAGACAAAATGAGACAAACAACTTGACAAAAACATGAGACAGGCAATGACTGGTG
>JAOPUC010001845.1:0-10208 GCA_027564185.1 Cephalocassis borneensis | reverse complement strand
CGCCCGTAGTCAGCTGGGATAGGCTCCAGCTTGCCTGCGACCCTGTAGAACAGGATAAAGCAGCTAGAGATAATGAGGTGAGATGAGACTATGTGCCCACTGCCAAACAATATTGCATTTTTTAAATTACCTCAATTAGATGAAACATAAAACTTGTCACCTTACTCAGTCACATCAGAGTCGGAGCACTGAGCGTGCAATTACGCATTCATAAAAGACTATTTACATGGTAACGGCATGGAAATCACTTCCACTCTTTTGGTTTCGATTGGTTTCTCTTTCGCGATGGGAATGCCCACCGTAAACAGGATAAAATCTGCCAGGCATAGTTTAGGTTATTTGGAAGTAAAACTTGTTGCGAGATGGCATGTTGATTTATGCACTTCGGATGATTCAGGACAACAATTCAATTCATGATTCATTTCATGATTCAAGACAGTGATTCAATTTCAGGACAGCGAATCAATTCATGATTCAAGACAGTGATTCAGTTCAATCTTGAGAATTGCGATGTGGTGCCTTTTTTTTTTTTTTTAACTTCGATTTGATCCAGCCAAAGATCAACTTGAGTAAGTGTAAATATTTCTTCCATTTCTGATGAGCAGATCAGTTGATATGTGTGCGCTGAGGAAAAATGACTGAGCAATTTTTCCAGAGTTAAAAGTATTTTCCTCAAAAATAGTTAATTTTGCTCCATTTTGAGTTTTGAGAGTAAAATTTGGAGTTGGAGCAAAATTACAGAGTAATTGTGTAACAGAGTTGGTTGTGCCTCTGAACTCAGTAAAATAGTACAAGAGTTAATTTCAATACACACTGAAAAGCGTCAAATAGCAAAATAAAGTCAAATACCAGATAAATGAAGCTGCTGTAAAACACAGTTTTAGAACTGTGTTGGAATGTGTGAAGAAACACGACCTTACCCATTATGACTTGACCTGATGGTCTTAAGAGTTGGCAGTGGAAGGGGTTTTCACTCTTCTCATTGAATGGAATGGAAATTTTTCCCACTTCTCATTGAATACCCCTCCTACTGCCAACCCTTTATCCCAAAACAATAGGACACACATTTTTTGATGGCCAGTTAACTGTCCAAATCAATGGAGCAGATTTTAAGTTTTTGTGCTTGATATATTCCTAAGGCTGAACAGAATCACCTCAAGTGATGAAAACGGTTTGTCACAATGGGTAAGGCCATGTTTTGTTTTTTCCACACTTTCCAACACAGTTCTAAAACTGCTTTTTACATCTTAATTTACCTGTTATTTTTTAAAAAGTACAAATCATGTATACATACTACACAGACATTATTGGAGCTGAACTTGTGCTGAATACAAAAAAGTCATATGACTTTGAAAATACTGCTTAGATTTGTTGAAATTGACAACAAAATCAGAGCATACTAAAATCATTAGAGTGTGAGAAAATACCTTCAGGTCCCATAGGGTTAACAGGTAATCAACAGATCTTAAGGTTTTGTTTTTTTTTTATATATTGTGCATATTTTTAGTATTTTGTAATTATTTTGTAATATGTGTAATTATTTGTATATGTACATGCATGATTCCACCACCTCTGTTGATCAATTTATCATGTTTAAATAAAGTTATTCATTCATTCATGATGAGCTGGAAAATTATCCATCCATTGAGTTCCCCGACATCTCAAACTACCTGGTGCTGCAGCCATCGTTCTACATGGTCAAACAGGTGAAAACCTGGAAGAGCATGGAGGTGAACAACTTTTTATATGTGGCTGGGTTAAAGATCTGGGGAGCAAGAGACTACATGATAAATCCTGTATCATTTATGCCTGGGTAAGGAGGAATTTCTGGGCTTTGTACGCATCTTTGCGATGGTTGCTAGGATGCTAGAAGTTTTAGTATTGGGTGTAAACAAACCACAGCTGTTCGATTCTCAGTCCTCCCTGATCATCTCCTCCAGCAGGCATCACAGATCCATATAATTTACCCACAAACATATTTATTTATTCTGCCCACTGTGCATGTATGCTCTATGTGTGCGTGGGCATGTGTCTGTGTGTCTGTGTGCACACACACACACAGAGGTTAAATGCAAAGGAGGAATGTGATAATAATAAAGACGTGTTCTTAATTTACCCACAAATGTATTTATTCCATTTCAAAGGTGTATGTCAAACCAGCTACTGGATTTAGGACACTACAACTTCCTGAACTATTCAGTATTTGGCTACAAACTTGAGAAAATTCACTGCCCACTAAATGGTGTATCATGGCCCACTAATGGGCCACAGCCCAGTGGTTGAGAAACGCTTGTATAAAGTAACACAATCCAGTATATTTGTTCATTTGGCTGATGGTTAAAAAAAGAGCAAATCACAATCAATGCATGATACAACTGAACTGACATTTATCTTATAGAAGTGAGTTATTATAATCACACTATCTGTTGTCACCCATTGTGAAGCCTGTTCTACTACAGGCTATATATCAGTGGAAAATGAAGAGGAAAACATGAACATTTTCAAATGGGTGAGATGATGTTGACTTGAGAATTGCCAAACATCAACAAGGTTATTTAGTTTGGCAACAGACTGAGGGCATAATTATGATTTTCCCCTTAGACTTGTCTGAGACTACGGTATGTCTCAACTTGTACAATCACAATAATATTTGACCTGTATTGTGCTTAAAACAGTACAACAGCACATTATTTGATATTTTACCTCATGACTTTCATTCATTCATCCAAAATAAACTCATTACAATTTTGACTCTTGCAACAAGAATTCTTGGGGGGAAAAAAACCCAACAACAACAATTGGGATAATCAAGCATTTACCACTTTGTAATGTTGCCATTCCTTCTCACAACACTTAAAGCTGTTTAGGGACTGAAGACACCAGGTGATGAAGCATTTCATAATTTGCCACACATTATCTATTGGGGACAGACAGGACAGGCACTCTTCTTCCACAGCCATGGTTTTGTAATGTGTTCAGAATGTGTTTTTTCTTTGGTCTTGTTGAAATATCCCTGGACAAGTTGTTGCCTTGTGTGGTGATTTTATATCCTAAATGTAACCATGTACAAATGCCTTGATGTCATCATACAAGCAATAATTTGTTTTTTGATGATTATATTTTGATTCATATGTAATCACACACATACACAGATTTCATCTTATGCTGACTATATATTGATTCAAAGCCAGTCATGTTGATTTTCAGTAAAGAGTAAATTAAGTTGATTTAATTAAAATTAATAATGAATTAATTTATGAATGATCATAATTACAGTAAAATACATTAAAGACACTGAGATTGCTTATACTGAAAGGTTGTTTTCTGCTAAATCACAAACTTATTCAAAAAGTGTAATATTCTAATTCCAGTGCCTGCAGCATTATCATATGTTGTAATGAGTAAGCCAAGGCCATGTTCAATTAAGCAATTGTTCATTCTGGAATTGTTTTTGTTGTTGTTGTTTTTTTTTTTTATCCTATGTTGTGGTAGACTGGCCAAGGCCATGATTGTACTCTATCGAGTGTTGTGCTCATTTGCACCTGCAACCTGTGTCAATTTTTAAGCTGATTTGATTTCAGTCATTTTGAATCATGTATTGTACACTCTGAATACTGTGTTGTTCACAATGTATCAGTTCTTATCATATGTTTTGATTCTTCCTGAATTTATCATTCATACTGGAAAATTTGGCTCAGTTGATACAAAATATGAGAAGCGTGAGATGTACTGTCTAGTAGAAAATGCTGAAGTGGTATGTCATGACAAGTTAACCAATGAGATTATTTGTATACACTGTGTTTATTTTGAAATGGTATAAAATGAGAACTTTGTGATTTTGAGTCCATTCACTTTGCAGACTAGACTTGGCCTTTGTTAATTGATTTAGTAAAGGTCTAAACTTTTCTGCAACCTCTTTGACTTTGAATCATTTTTGTTTGGGAGAGTTTAAGTTTTGAGAGTTTCCACAACACTTAAAGGCAGCATATGTTGCACCAAAATCTTAATGTACTTTTCTGCATTAATGCTGCCATCATAGAGTTGTAAGTTACCTTACACCTAACTTCCAACTGCTCCCCGGGTGCTGTTAGCATGGCTGCCCACTGCTCTGGGTATGTGTGTGTGCTCATTGTTCACTGCTTCAGATGAGTTAAATGCAGAGAGGAAATTTCACAAGTGTGTGATGAATAAAGTTGTGCTTTCTTTCTTTTCTGTAATGTGGGGAAAGTAAGGATCAGGGGGCAGTAGGGAGATGTCCCCACCACACTGCTCCCATCACCTTGAGATATTCCAGGATTAAAGTTGTGAAACATCAGTAAAGGGCAGCCCCCGGCTGATGACCCTCCAGCTGGCACAATAGCACCTTTGGAGGAGTGTCAGGGATAAATGCCCAGCATGTGGACCCTTCACATGTGAAGGGGGCCATGATATGTACACATGGCTAAAAGGTACATTTGGGATGACTCGGCTGGAATTTGTAGCATGTGAGACAAGCCATTTGCCTTCTGTGGACTATCACCTTGTTGTGGTGGAGGGCCTTGTGTGTCTTGATGATCCTGAGAACTATGCTGGCAGGAGCTATTTATAATGAGAAGCAGGGAAATTCATTCCCATGGTTCAAATGTTAGAACCAACAGTTTATCCTATTTGGATGCCCTGCCTCATTCAGCACAGTCTTTAATAAGGAGAAAGTGTAGGAAGGTTAATGTGACCTTAACTTGCACATGCTCTCCTTTGAGTGTTGCCAGTTGATTACAAGGTGTTATTCTATGACTGCTCCAGAGGTAATTCTGAGTAAATTTGATGCTAAGGCTAATGACTGCATGCATGAACAATTCCTTTGTCTTGCTACTACTGTGGGCATTCCCGAAGTTGGCTATCAACCTACAACTGGACCCTAAACACCACAGACTCAAATGTGTCCTGGTCTCAATGAAAAGAGCCACGGAGTAACTGGTGATGCAGGACATTCCAAACTGAATAAGTCCAATTTGAAGTGGTGCTCTTACAGGCTGCAGGGTGGTGTGGTACCAGAGAGATTTACCCCCACTCTCCCCAGTGCAACATCAAAACCCATCAACCAGTTGGTGTTGAGATTGGTCTATCTGGACTTAAAGTTCTTGCTGTGAATTTCCTGCAGGTTTTTAGACTTCTCCAGCTGTTGGTCTGCACGAGTCATGTGGTTACAGTTAGCTCTATCAACTCTGTGGGCAGCATGAAGTTCGACAACTCTCTTTGCCTTGCGCAGAATCTCCCATGAACATTGACTGACAGCTAAAAGTTTACAATGATAGCATTTTTACAACTTTCTCTGTCAAAGTGACAGGTAAGGATTAATTTTAGCACACTTCCTGCCTAGAAGATGTTTTCTTGGCGAAGGGTATTTGCGTTATTGGTTGCGCCACACAACATTGTCTTTAATGCAAGGTTTCAGTCTGTGTTCAGATTCCCAGGGAGGATGGATTACAGTTTTTACCACTTCTGGTCATCAAGCTCTTCTGCTTCTTGTCTCTTCTTCTCTTCCTCTGTGTCTTGATTAGTATTCATATTATTCCAAACATTATTTGATAATGTTGCATTTCATGTATATACAATGTAACTTTTTTTTTTGCTTTCTTTCAGAAATGAACATTCTTTTGCAAGTCATCTCTTGCTCCTTGCATCCACTCTGCGATAAATCTCAAATTTATGTACGCAGACGTATTCGGAGATGCCAGTATCGCAAATATGAGCGAACACAGGAATCCACAGAGATTAAATGTGCAGAGAATCCAATGGCCACAAGGACCCCTGATAGTCGGCATGTATCTGATAGCACTCTTCACCTTAAGTTTCGCAGACGAATGCAGAAGGAAATTCACCAGTGCTCAGACTGTGAAAAGAGTTTTCCTCATTTAAGTCATCTCAGAGAACACCAGCGCATTCACACCAGACAGAAGCCCTATCGCTGTTCACAGTGTGGGAAGAGTTTTAATCGAGCGAATCATCTTCAAGCACACCAGCGCATTCACACAGGCGAGAAGCCATATCACTGCTCACAGTGTGGGAAGAACTTTTCTGAATACACTACCCTCCGACGCCACCAACATATTCACACCGGAGAGAAACCGTATCACTGCTCAGAGTGCAGAAAGAGTTTTCGTCAAGGGACTCATCTCCAACGCCACCAGCGCGTTCACACAAGAGAGAAGCCGTATTACTGCTCACAGTGTGGGAAGAGCTTTAGTCGAGAGAGTACTCTTCAAGAACACCAGCGCATTCACACCGGAGAGAAACCGTATCACTGCTCACAGTGCAGAAAGAGTTTTCGTCAAGGGAGTCATCTTCAACGCCACCAGCGCATTCACACAGGAGAGAAACCGTATCACTGCCCACAGTGTGGGAAGAGTTTTAGTCGAGAGGGTGCTCTTAAAGGACACCAACGTATTCATACAGGAGAGAAGCCTTATCAGTGCCCACAGTGTACAAGGAGCTTTACTCATCAGAGTAATCTCCAAGTACACAAGCTCATACACACAGGGGTGAAGCCATATCACTGCTCACAGTGTGGGAAGAGTTTTCATAAGATTGGGAATCTCAAAACACACCAGCGCATTCACACAGAAGATTAACCATGTTTGTGTAAAACCAGTGCTTATTTTGTTGACAGATATTTACTTGTACTAGAGCATTACAAACACACACAACTAACACTAACAAGGCCATTGTTGTCATCAGCTGTCCATTGCTAGCAATGATGACTGCTTCATTAGGATACGCAGATAGGCCGTGAGGCTTGCAACAGAGCCATCTGCAGCGGTGGCACGAATGGCCCGGCTGAGCCGCCATGGAATGCCTGGCCTCATGAGCTCTTGTGTACTATTCTCCTCTCCTTATGAAGCGCCTTGCACAGTAAGGTAAGACAGATGATGTTGTGCCCCCACTGTGTTGTCTCTCTGGACCTCCAGACCTGATGCCAAGTGGTGCCAAAAAGTGCCACAGACCTGATTGGTATGGAAGTCGCCCCGCAGTGACAACTGACTTGCTGAGTGATGCCATCCATTGGCCATTTGAGTGGTTCTTCTGCATGCCATCTGGTGGTGTGCCATTGACCCTGTTGGCTTCATCTGCTACATTGCACTGAAAAGCGCCCTGCTGCCAGCACCTTACTGGTGATGTATTATGTAACCCGTAGCTGGAACCCAGGCAGGTGCTACCACTCCAGGTACGAGCCAACCTAGGAGCAACGGTGATTAAGGGGTAACTCCACTAACAAGGCTGTTGTAATGCAAATTGGTCACGTCAAGGAACTAACAATATCAGTTTAAATGTTAATTGTAAAATTTTAAGTTTTAAATTCTTTGATGTGATGGCAAATTGAATGAATATTAAAACCCCAAATCATAAAATGTTGACAGTATGCTAAAATTGAAATTAAAACTGAAAACAATGATTTGTAAATAACCTTTGACCTGTATTGCACTCAAAACAATATAACGGCATATTATTTATCTCATGAAGTGTGCGCCTATTTTTTTTTTCCACTTAACACACATTTTTCATTTTGCAACACCTTTTAAAAATAAAAGTTGGTACGCTGAAGCATTTATCACTTTATAATGTCTCCATTCTTTCTCAACACTTAAAAGATATTTAGGGACTCAAGACACCAAATGATGAAGTGTTTCAGGTGTTATTTTGTCTCATTTTTAGGGGAAAAAGGTCTTAAGGTGTGTAAGAGTATGGGGTTGTCACTGTCATTTTTCATTTCTAAATTCTCCAGACATTCTCTTTTGGGGACAGGGGACACGCCGTCTTCTTCCACAGCCATGCCTTTTATAATGTGAGCAGAATGTGGTTTTGCATGGTCTTGTTGAAATCTCCCTGGAAAAGATGTCGTCTTGAAGGCAGCAGATGTTGCTCCAAAATCTCAGTGTACTTTTCTGCATTAATGCTCCATCACAGAAGTGTAATTTACCGTTGCCAAGGGCACTGACCCAACCCCATACTATGACACACCCTGACTTTTGGACTTGTTCCTGGTAACAGTCTCACTGGTCCTTTTCCTCTTCAGAGCACACTGCATCCTTTTTTCTTTTTTTCAAAAAGCCCTGGAATACTGATTCGTCTGACCACAATACACGTTTCCACTGTGTGATGGTCCATCCCAGACACCTCCGCTGCCCAGAGAAGTCAACGGTGCTTCTGGATACAGTTAACATAAGGCTTCCTTTTTGCACAGTAAAGTTTTAACTGGCGTTTGTTGCTGTAACTCCGTATTGTAGGTTTATAAAGGTTTGCCAAAGTAATCCTGAGCCCATGTGGTTCTATGAATGCCAGTTCTTGATGCAGTGCCATCTGACGGATTGGAGATCACGGGTGTTCAGATTAGGCTTGAGCCCTTGCCCTTTACACACTAAAATTCATTTTGATACACGTTTTGATCATTTTCTCACTCATTTGTTGACAAACTGGAGATCCTCAGCCCATCTTTGCTCCTCAAAGACTTGGCCTTTCCTGGAGACTTTTTTTAAAAAACAAATCATGATTAAAGTCACCTGTAGACGTCACCCGTTTCAAATCACACCGTTATTTAATTGTTGTACCTCATTATTAGCCCAAAATTGCCCTTATCCCAACCTTTTTTGGACTGTGTTGCAGGTCTGAAACATATGAAATGAAATGTTGGAAAAGTTGACCAACAAAATATTAAATATCCTGCATTCATTTTATCTGTAGTGAAATACAAATCAAAGTAATGTCTTTGGGTTCATTTTATTTTTTTAACCTTTCAATCTATTCTGCATCTTGTCTGTAAAACTAATATCCTTGTCTCAGAACAAAATTATTCATGTATTTGAAGGCTTATTTTTTAGACATGATTTTTTTCTTTGTCCACCATTGAGCAGTATTTTGGCTAAGGTCCACTGCTTGTTCTTATTGTTTCACATCATTCCTTAAAAACAAAAAAGCAAAGAACAAATGAGAAACTGATTCCAGTATTTGGACTCCCGTACGTAGCAATAACGAACTTAACTGTAAAAATCACTGACTCATTCAAACTAATATTCTAATTAGAGCCCAAGCACTGTAGGTGCAAGGACATGCAAAGCAATATTCATAACTTATTCACACAATATTGGCACTTGTGGTGCACGACTCTATTTACTTGTAAACTGTTGATTGGCTAAAAGGATTCAAACTTTTCAAACATTAATTAACTGATAATTTTTTGTGCCACAAAGCAAATATTAGGAACTTGTGTCTAATGGTGTCTTCAAGCCAGGGTTGTTTTAAAAAAAAAACATATTAAATTGTATGGATTTTTTTTTTGTGGAATTCAGGACTGTGATCAATTTTGGCCATATAGCGCACCTTTTTACCACTTGAGTAGCGTTTAAGGGTAGATTGTAAAACTTGAATAACAATAAACTTCCGAAGCAAAAAACCAGCTTCAGCGTTGCGTGTGACGGTTCTCATTTCTTCTCTTGGTTATATAAACTAGTTTCCAAGGGGGAACACTGCTTATAAATAAATCTCCTATTTGGGACGTCTTATAGTCAAGGTGAAAATGCGATGTAAACTGTAAACTGCTTCACATAAACCCTGCCAATGAGCATGTTTGAGCTGATGACCATGAATGTCATGAAATACCGTCGTCCTGGCAGTTGCATCCACGATGCACTAAGTTTGAGTGAAGCAGCTGTTCATGGTATCAGGGAGTTTAACTTGGCATTTTAATTTTTTAAAATTGCTGTGATTATAATTTGTTTAATAAATGATAAATTGAGCATTTTAACCTGAATGTGAACCACTTGTTAAGTGTTACGGGTAAGAAATAACTTTTGGACCTGTACCAGTGTAGTGTACATTTGAGAAAGGACACATTACAATGCAGTAGATCAGGGGTTCTCAACCTTTTCTGCTTTAAGGCCCACCTATTCATACTTGTAATGAGTCGGGGTCCATTAAAAAAGACCCGTAATTATTTTGCCTCATCTATTCTATTAGAATCTAATAATTTAACTGTAAAGTGCATTAATGGGATGCAACATCACTACCTGTTATAGATGGGGGCCCAGGAAGTAAATTAGATTAGATTAGATAAACCTTTATTGATCCCTTTGGGCGGGTTCCCTCAGGGAAATTAAAATTCCAGCAGCATCATTACAGATAAACAGAGAAAAGAAATAGAGAAAACTTCTAGATAAATTAAAATAAATTAAGTA
>JAOPUC010001776.1:0-10224 GCA_027564185.1 Cephalocassis borneensis | reverse complement strand
AAGGTATAATCACTACTAATGTACTTTTTACAAATAAGAAAACAAACCTTGAAACAAGCATCATACTGTGAAAGTAATGCATACTCTGTCATTTCTGTACTATTTGAATATGCACTTTTATTGCCATCATGCACACATTTAATGCATATGCTGTATCTTCTGAACATAACACTTTATTGTATGTGGCCTGTGGCACCTTGGTTGATGTACATATTGGTATTTAACCCAACAGTGTGAAATTAACTGACGAGTAGATATTTTAGTTTTCCCTCTGTATGCATTTCTCAGACACATGATCACTGCCTGTTCTAGGACCATACAGCTTCTGGCTGTTTGTACTTTTTTGTACTGAAGAACTCTGAGGAAATAATGCATGATTGTAGGCCTGCAACAAATTTAAATAAGACCCTATGCTGAATGTGACTTCTTGTCGCGTTGAAACTTCTAGCGGTTGACACCCGACAATTTGCAATAGTAGTCATTCCAAGTTTTTGTAATCCCTAAGGATATCTGAAATAACATATTAAAAATCTACCCATTCACATTTCATAATTTTTGTTGAAGGTCAAAGTTGGAGATTTACCATTCATTTTTCCATAAGGAGACAACGTAGGAGATTCTGGGTGAATATGGTTACATGTTTAACCATGAGATATCAGTTGGTAAATCACATTAAGACAAATATCTTTTGTATTGCAAGTTTTCTGAAATGTGATTATTAAATAGCCAAATGAGATCATATGAACTGAAATATGTGGCAAAATATGCAACTATGGGCTAAAGATAAAACAAATTGCAAAAGTAATGATTCACACTTTTTATTGATCCTTAATCCTTTGTACATGACAAACCATCACTTTAGTGGAACATACTTATTTGAAGGTCAGAAGTAGCAGATAGATTTTCAATGCACTTTGCCATTAAGAGGGTAAAATATGCTAAATTTGACCTTGAAAAAGGTATGTTCCACTAAATGAATGAGGGTAGATTTTCAGTATGTGATGCAGGGGGCTTTAAGGATCAATATAATGTATGACCCATTACTATTGCAATTTGTTTCATGTTTGGTTCAGGTTTTGTCACATATTTCAGTAGATATGATCTCATTTGCATATTTAATCATCATATTTCAGAAAACATGCAATACAAAAAGATTTCCCTTGCTGTGGGTTACCAAAAGTTAAAGTTTTAAATTGATATCTCAGATTAAAATTTGACCCTATTCATCTAGTATCTCCTCTATTGCCTCCTTATGGAACAAATGGATGGAAGATATCCAACTTTGACCTTTAAAAAAAGTGTGTTCCACTTAATATAATTTGGTAGATTTTTAATATGTAATGCAAGGGGGTTAGGCATCAATAAAAAGTAGGAACTATTACTATTGCAACGTATGCTATGGCTGGCCCTTTTTGACTGGACTATTTTTCTTTCAATGAGAATTCTGTACTGCAGGGGGCGCACTCTACTGACCCCGCAAACCAACAAGTGGTGTGTGAGGCAAAATAATGAAGTGTGCCAACTTGAAAGGAAATGGAAAAGTGGAAAAAGGAGTGGAAATACCAACGGCATACAGCAATACGTATGATCTACAACTGTGTTCTACTGGCACAATGTGTGTGTTCAGTGCCTCAGATGGCTAATGGATGATTAGAAAACACTTGTGAAAACATGTAAGTGTAGCTGAAAACAGCTTAGCTGGTTCGAGAAGTGATATAACTGACTTTACTTTGAGTGATTTGAGTATCTTGAGTATCACACTTGCGGGGCCGATTAAATGGTCAAAAAAAAGATCTGACAGCGTCATGAAATAGTAGCCTCGAAATGCCAGGTTAACATCTACAGTGAAGAGATGAACCCAGGATGCTGGTCTTCAAGGCAACTCATGGTAGAAAATAAAAATGTGACTTTTAATGGAAAACCCAAAATTGTCGGGGTGACCCCAAAATTTTGAATGGTACAGTATGTAATTCTACCGCACACAAACATTTGCATGTCATGTTAGTGAGCCACAAATTACCTTCTCCACTTTAACGTTCACTACATTGATGTCAGCCTGCCGAATCCCTGAAAAACAAGAAAGAGAAAAACAAATAAGGGTTAACTGCCTTGCTATGCAATGCTTTTAATGGTTACCTCACCCTCTATTGTTGACATTGTAATTCACTTCACCTTGGCTTCTATTGCACATTAGTCCTTTTACTTTAATCACAACAACTGTTTGGAAATAATAAGAAAATGCATTCCATGCAGTGCATTTCATACACTAAAAAAAATGTTACCAATGTAGTGTGCTAAAGAAGTACCCTGGTTTTGCCTGTTCCTGCCCCTCCTGAGGCATGTGGTTGCACAGGGATCAGGTGTGGATATACATCCTGCTGCTGTTATCAACACTACCTCCCTCATGGGCTCTGTAGTGCTGAACAGGACAACTGGTGGTACCCATACAGGACATCCAAGAGTGCTTTAAACATGGTGACACGGTGGTCTGGCAGTGGCCTTCGAGGCTGATGGCATTCTGTACATGGCACTGCATCCAGGCTGGGGTCGTATTGACATGGCAATGACAAAAGACACCACTGAGCAGAGAACAGTGCATCTGTAATGCACTTTCAGGCGTTAAAACAATTTGCACAATGGACAATAAGTTCAAACTATAGTATATACTGACTAAGACCAATGAAGAACATCAACTTTATTGGTTGAAGTTCTCAAACAATAAAGTGTTGTTTTCTGTTCCGACTAACAAAGTAGTCGGTATATGTTTACACAAAAATGTGTGATTTCTTATTGATTATTCAGAGTAATATCTTCAGATGTCTTGTACTGAACTGAATGTCCTGAAGTGCAACTACTTCATTTTATCCTGTACTTCACCTCAAGTTATTATTTTGCATCTCAGATAATTTGCATGGCAACTACTGCTACAATTGTATTACCTGACTGAGTTTCAACAGACCCCCCTCATTTTACACTACTGCATATATTCCTTTCCTCATATATAGTGACATGACTTATGCCATCATTCATATTCAGTGAAAAAAATCACAGACACCACACATTTTGCCAGGGCATGTAAAGTTAAGCCCACCACCCCTGATAAACTTAAAATGTCTATTTGACCCTCTTCCTATGAACGCAACGGCCTATTTAAGGCCAACCTAATGGTAGTTCATTCAAGAAATATACAGAGATTCATTGCAATCGTATTAATGTAAAATATGACTACATAAACTGCCATGCCAGTTGCACAATATTCATGTGACTACCATAACACATTGTGCGCACCTTCGGAACAAATGTACGGTGTCCAAGTAACGCAATGCTGATACACATAGACACAATTGCTAAATGTGTCAGAAAATAGATTAATAACACAACTACTTACAGTTACCACGTCAAATGCTACTTGTTTCTTCACACCATACACTCGCTAACGCTAACTGGGTAACACAACAGCGATTTCATTCTTTACATCACATAAACAGACTATTATAATTCGTCTATATCAAAAATGACTTACTAATAACAACTATACGTACACATGCAAATATCTATACTTACATTTTAATTACCTCCTTGGCGTGTGTTTCTGTAAACCACGGCTAAACGTGACAGTCACTTTTACATGTCACACTGCGCGACAGTTCTTGAAGGACCCTATCGTGACGTAATTCCTAAAAGTCAACCTTCCGGACCAGAACTTAACCCATGGTGTACCGACAGAGGTCACTGAGGTAGTCTATTAAGCTCACTACGTCATACACAATTTTAGAAGAGGCTATATAATAGTATTTTTTGCCCCAATTTGATCTGCGCATTGCTCACATTTCACATTCGTCCAGAAATCGTTTAACCTCATATGAAATGCATTTTGTGAGAGACAGGTGGGAAAATAAATGTTGGTTTAGCTCAATCAACTTTAATGAAACAAGAGTGGGCCCATGCAAAAACTTTATTCCAAAACAGGATAGGCTAGTCTTGTGACGTGTATCAACCCAGGCCATGGAAAACTTTTCATACCTGGAACGTCCCAGATGCTGTTTAAACAATTCAGAGAATGATTCTTACAATGTCCAGCAGATGGCAGTATAAGCAGGTTGGGTACTCAGGGCACATTGTACCATTTGATGTTTTAACTATGAAACTTTACCCAAATGTATAAACTATATTAAGTGATTTCAGATTTTTCATTGGTGTGTAAAATTCGGTGTGTTGATTGCCCATTACTTCCCTGTCTTCTCATTATTACAATAATTATTGTTGTCTATGTCTCAAATCAGTTAAAATTCAATAAATTCGGCTTTCCCAACTCAAAGCCTGAAGGCAAGTTTCTTTACAACAGTTGTTTTCAATGCTGAAGTCACAGCATTTCAAATCCAGGTTTAATTTGCTAATTACACCAACTCAAACCTTTCACTTGTCCCAGGTCAAAGACAAAAGTTGACTGTTTCTTTGAAAGAGCATTGCATTTGTTGTCAAGAGTTTGATATTCTAATTGCTCACCGATTCAAATATAATAGTGATTTCACCCAGTGTCAGATTGAAGGCAAAGTATTTCTTTGAAAGACTGTTTTCAGTGGTTAAGTCACAGCATTTGATATGGGAGTTGCTCACATTAGTTGAGATTCATAATTCGCACTAAGACTTAAAGTACAATAACAGTTTGTAAGATTTGTGTGTTCAGTTTGTTTTGATGTAGTAAAAGTTTAACCAGAGACTGAAGACAAAATATTTCTTTGCAAGACTGTTCTCACTGGTTAAGTTACAGCATTTGATATTGGAGTTAATTGCTCACACCAGTTCAGATTCAAAAGATGCACTGAAAGACTGAAATAGAATAATTGTTTGCGAGATTTGTGTTCTCAGTAGTTACAGCATTGAAATCAGACGTTGATTTGTTAATAACACCAGCTCAGATTGTGTTACTTTTCCAATGTCAAATCTCGAAGGCAAATTAATTTCTTGCTCTACACTTTGTTTTTAGTGGTTAAGTCACGGCTTGTGCCTCTACAACACAATGACAAACACCAGTCTTCAAATAAACCTTGATTTATTTATCATAACATTTAAAAACAGTAAAAACAGTAGATCACACTAGATTGTTTTGAAGAACAAATAAACGAACAGAAAATTATATTAACTATTACTTAAAAACACTAGGCCCAACTTTTAACAAGCAATCTATAAATGGCAATGAACACTACGATATAACTATTAATGTATAACAAAACTTTTGAAGGAAACATCCAAAATTAGAACAAACATGGGCAAATTGTTCAGTCCATTTTTATGCATCAATGTTGTCAGAGATGTCCAACAGATCGCCAAAGTTCTCTGAATTGCTTTCTGCCCCCAGACTCTCAGATGCCTCCCCTGAGCCAACTGGCATGATGGCAAGAACTAGTCCCTCTGCATTGGTGGTCACCTCCACCTCGCCCTGACCGATGACGTGCTCCTCCAAGATGCAGCCATCATGCGCAGAGGCGGACAAAAAATTGTCTCCTACATACTTGAATACTGCCGAATTTGTCAGGGTGCCGGAAAACTCGGGGCCGTCGGTTTGCACCACAAGGACGCCCGAGTACGTAAATGTATATGATGTGGTAAGCTGCAGAATTTTACATTTCTCACAGCGGTGAGTCGTGCTTTTTCGCCCTACATGCTCTTGATTGCAGTGGCATCGCCGGCAACGCGGTTTCACCTCTATTTGGACTCCGGTGACTTGTCCCCGGACCGTTTGCTCTGGTCTGGCCGGTAACGGGGCCATCGAAGCCGGCTGGCTAACTTCTTTGATAATGGATATCACGGTGGTTGGAGTGGTGGTAATGATTGTCACGTCTGCAGATTTCCTGGTGGCCAGGCCCTGAAATTTGTAAGATTTCCCCTCCAGCACGGTCACAATGTGGTTGCCCCACACGTTGAGTGAAGTGTGCCCTGTGGGGTCGCACACCGAGAAGGTTTTGACCTCCATCGGCTCCCCGTTGATTGGCACCATGTTGTTGCCGGTGGACTGCAGGATTTTCAAATCCACACTGCCGATCTACAAAACACAGTCACCAAAGAACAGGGCATGAGATGTGTATGGTTGCGAACCTTGCTTTGTTTTTTTGTTTTAAGTAGCAACTTATCACAGCGCAAGGCAAAGCGCAATTCATACAGCAGGGAACACCAGTGCAACGTATATCAGAGCTGCGTTGCCCTTGCTGTTTTGTTGTTATCGCAGTTCAATGCCAAGAACATTATTTTTCTGTTGGGATGGCTTTTATCCAGAATGTGACATGACCTAAATATTTATCTTTTACAATATCTCACACAGCTATTAAATTAAGATTGTTATTATTAGGCCTAATTAGTAGGCTATTTTTGCCAAATTCATTTCAATTCATAACATTGCTCCGAGGAGTTCTTCGGCTACTCACCACAAACCAGCAATTCGGCTTGAATGGCCTATGTGACTCAAAAACAGAAGTTCTTATAACACTATTACATGGCAAATAGCGAAATGGACACCAAGTATTGTCCATGCGCAAGCTCAGCACAGGTGTTGAAATTTAAGTTATTTCCTCTGTGCGTCTTAGAATGCAGGCCGACTCTACTTACTTTTTGACGAGGACCCATTGTCAAAATTTCCATGACAGTCTTCTTTTCTGACGAGCGAGGCTCCCGGCACCCAAAAGGTAGCGGCTCGGCTGTTTCAATTCTGCTCCTGGCAGTCATCAGCACGTCGAAACTACCCCCATCGGCGTGACCTGCAATTAAAAAAAAACAAATACCAAAAAAACATTAGTTTATCAACAGCTTCATTAGTCACTAACTGTTATTGCATTCAAGAGTGGCACGGACATTAATACTTACTAATAGCCTTGCGGCAGTCGACCAGTTTGACCGGCTGGTCATTCTCGCTGGCCTGGACACGCTTCTTGGGGGGAAAAGCAAACCACTCGGTTGTATTCTTCTTGTCCTGTTTGAATACTTGCTTCAAAGTAGCGGGTGATTTTTCTGGACACCTTCACGGGCGAGACGCTGTGCAAATAACCGAGAACACTCTCGGTATCGCTCTGGCTTGTTCGCGCTTGCTTTGGTGGGGTAACCATGGTCTTCGATTCGCTGCTTCCAAATCTCTTGTCGATATCGCCTTCTCTACTGCAAGTTCGATGCAGTTTATAAAGACTCTATGGTGACTGTCTGGCCATGTAGGAGAGGCTACATATGACGTAGAGAGATTAGGTGGCGCACTTGAAACAAATTGTAGTGGTGAGTTCTGCACACTCTGTTGCTGTGCGATTCTGACTCTGATCAGTCTTGCAAAGAGGTGAAACATTGTTCTTTTGTTGTTGATAGGTATAGCACTTCCTCACTCTATTGGAGTTGGCAACTGGAGGTTCCAATCTCAGTAGGAGTGAGGTCATAATGCTTTTCTACAGCATTTGAGTCAAAACAAAAGGCCATCTGGTGCAAGTCACTAAATCACTGACCCTCGTTTGCATCATGAAGAACCTGGAGTAGAAAGGAACACTAGAGTAACTCCTGAGTGACCGAGTGGGTTGCTGCAGAATTTGGATTATTAATGTTCTTTTCTCTTTCAGTTGCAAGAGATTCAGATGGAGTTTTTCCCCCCTTTATATCTATTTTTTTCATCTGTTTTACTTGTCCATGTCATGTGAGCCTACTACCTGAGTTTGGTTTGGGGAGGGAGTGCAAGCAGAACTGTCAGCAGCAGCCTGAGTAGTTTATTGAATGTGATGTATGTTTTGCTATGTAGTGGAGGCTGATGCAGATACTACAGTATCAGAGACTTGTTTCTTTCATCAATTGAACGAAATCCATCGTATGGCAGTGGCACTGGTGACAGGACTGATAAAGCCTTTGCAGCATGTCGCCCACATCCTCATGCACCTTCAATTCCTTCAGTTATTGCTGTATCTTTTATGAAGACACCCTGCCACACCTAAACATCTCCCTGCAATTTCTCTCCACCACGTTACTGATTTCCCCTAACCCATACAACCCCGAAGGATACTGCATGCTCAGGACATTTGGATATGGACCCTACCATATGAACCACCTATCATTTCATGTCAACTGTGCACTGGGTCTGAAAAAAAAAAAGTTCCTTTGGGATAATATCAAAGAAAATATTCGCTCCACCTGAATGCAATTGGTAACATAGAAGCATTCCTTATTTTTGTTGTTCAATGTATGTGTATTAATTAAGTAATAAGTCAATGAAATTATGTAACGAGCAAAAGTGAATACCTCATAATATCAACATGTGATATATAAACAATACAGTCAAAGGCATCCATGCACCTTTTAATCACTGGATTTGGATGATTTGACATGTATTGATTTTGCCTTCATGACAAAATGCACATAGTTGCTGTGTTACTTGTTAAAGTTTTTATTAGTGCCATTCTCAGGGAATGACCAAGACCATTGTACAGTTACATACATCTACATATGTGATTCTACAAAATACAACAACAATAATAAATTCATAATAATACACATCACACAAAGTTATACTTGAAATGTTTCAATTAAGAATTCTTACACATTTCATTCTAAGAATTTTCACAATAAGTCAACCAATAAAGTTGTTACTGGTACCTGATTTGCTTTCTAATGTTCATGAATACCGCTACAGTAAAATTGACATACAACTGTGTTCATGTTGTTGAATATCCCTTACATGAGAACATCAATAAAATGTTTTAGGCAATCATGGAATGAGAGGAACCCACTGTATTGTTGAACTATCTAATACAGCTGCTATACAAGGCTGTTATTGTGTGGGTTAATATGCATTCTCAGCCACTCTGGATAGACATTGTTTTGACACATACAGATAATTTCCCTTGAAGATTGTAATACTTCATTTAGTAACATTTGGGCCATTGTCTTCAAAATGGTTTGCCTTGGCATGTCACATATCTTTCATACTTCTTGCGTTTTTTGTTTTCTAACTCATGCCTGCAAAATATTACATGCCTTAAGAAACCCTCTGTGATTCTGCCGTTCCTCATCATCTTGTAAGATGTTTGTCTACAAATAAATGTTATTCGAATTTGCAGTTTGTAGTGAATGTTACATAGTAACACAGAATACATGGTACATCAACACAATGTATTGAAGCACTTTATATATCGATGCACACATCAAATAAGACAACAGCCTTCAATGAACCCAGATGCCATGGTGACATCTTCACACTGGTTAAAGACAGGCATCAAGGCGTTATTAATCTCTATTGCAGTACTATCACTTATTGTGCTTCATCATGACATGCACGTTGAAATAAAAAAACACCAGCTTTATTGTGCATCTCCAGTATAACACATAGGCCAAATTAAAGATTTAACTAAGCAAGCATATTATAAAAAATTCTCTGCTGTTGGTCAGGTTCTGCAACAGTATGGGCTCCAACAATAAGGAAAATTGACTACCTGACTACACTCAATTGCCAGATTATTCCACCAACCATTTTGTTCTTCCCTGATGCTTCAGGCATATACCAAGTTGGTAATGGCCAGATTCATTGGGCTCAAATTGGGGTGGAGTGCAGCACAAGAGGGAGAATACAACATCATTTTCACACATGAATTTGCCAGCACAGAGTCCAGACCCTAACCCTATTGACTGAGGTATGTCAGAAAGACACAGAATTTAGTTATAATAGGACAGATGGCTGCCAAGATATGAGGTCACTTCCTGTTTGAGTTTTTTCACAACATGTTTTGATTGGCTGTTGCACAATGGCAGATTCAGGATTTCCCTTAAACATAGGCCAGATGTTATATTCACAGCTCAAGTACTAGCTACCCATTTTTGTGAATTATAGTGCCACACTTTGCACATAAACCAATTCCCTACATTCATCAATTTTGATTGGCCGTGATGGCTGGCCCCTTTGACACACAGCAAAATCTTGTCAACTAGCATGTCAGGCGTGATCTATATATAAGTTCAAGTTTTGCTGCACTTGGCCATAATGGACATCAATAGGACATCCAACAGTAAGATGAGTCATTAGTAACATCTGAGCAATAATATAGCTTTGCTAATTATGACGCCCCCTACTGGCCAATTTATACCAAATTTTACAGGCCTTCTTTAGGAAGACTGGACCATAGTTTCACCAAGGTTGGCTGAGATACATCAAAGGGTTGCCAAGATATGAGCTCACTTTCTGTCTGGCTGCTTTGCTGCCAATTTTGATTA
>JAOPUC010001649.1:0-10254 GCA_027564185.1 Cephalocassis borneensis | reverse complement strand
GACGGCCACATAGCCAAAGCATGTGAGAACCCCCTGAACAAGGCTGCTGTCGACCTGAAGTACAAGGAACTGAAAGCGAAGCAGGACGAGTGGGCAGCTAGGTATGGTGTTCATTTAAACTGAGCACGGCTTCAGGAGAGGGGCATCCTGGAGCCATTGAAAGAGACACTTGTCCCAAGAAAAATAAAAAAGCCAAATGTTGCTCCCTTATGCCCACAAGAGAGGTGCTCATGACTGGATTAGTTGGTTCAAGGTCCATGGTTAGTGTCACCATCAGAGGAATCCAGCATGAGTGCCTAATTGATTCAGGTTCACAAGTGACCACGATCTCCCAGTCATTTCATGATACCTACTTACCTTCTCATCTGGTTTGTCCGTTAGACAACATAATTGATGTAGAGAGAGCAGCAGGCCAGTGCGTGCCTTATACAGGCTACACTGAAGTTGAGATAATGTTCCCTGAAGATTTTGTCGGTAGGCCCAAGACTGTAACTACATTGGGCCTCATCGTTCCTGATTACAGTGCCATCTCCGTCCTCGTTGGCACTAATGCTCTGGATCTTTTGTATGAAGGGTTTGATGAAAGTGCCAGTGCACCTGTTCAAGAAACCTGTGTGTATGCTCTTCTCATCAAGCACCTTTGCAGTCTGTACAAGAGCAAAACCACACACAGTGACAGAGTGGATGTTGTGAAACTCCTGCACAAGAAAGCTGTAGTCATCCCACCAGGCCAAAAAATGGTGTGAGATGGCTACACCAGAAATGTAAATAGTTTCCCTGAGGCTCCCTTGCTCGTTGACTTCCCCTCTCGCTCACTACCAAGTGGACTGACATTTTGCTCATATGTCATGTCAAGCCCCAGACAGACATCTTTTAAAGTCCCTGTCCTGCTGAAGAATGAAACCACACATGATGTCACAGTGCCAGCACACTGCACTCTGGCAGACCTCACAGCTCCACTATCCGTTTCTCCACTTACCTCCCTGAAAGGTGAAGGCCCAACAGAGTTCCACCCTGAGCACTCCATGCCTACTGAGAGACCCACTGCCTTTGATCTCAGTGATTTGCCTCTCTCTGAAGAGTGGAAAGAAAGGATTAAGGAAAAGCTGAATTCCATTCCTAAAGTTTTTGTGAGAGATTACCATGACTATGGACATACAACAGCAGTCAAGCACAAAATCCACCTTTCTGATCCAACGCCCTTCAAGCAGAGGGTGAGGCCTATCCACCTGTCTGATTATGAAGCTGTCTGTCTTCACCTGAAAGAACTGTATGACACCAACATCATAAGAGAGTCTGAAAGTCCGTTCGCGTCACCGGTCGTCATCGTAAAGAAGAAGAGTGGCAAAATTTGACTGTGTGTTGACTGCAGGAAATTGAATCTGCAGACCATCAAGGATGCTTACTCGTTGCCAAACATTGAGGAAACCTTTGCAGCCCTAACAGGATCCAGATGGTTCTCTGTAATTGATTTAAAGTCAGGCTTATATCAGGTGGAAATGGAAGAGGATGATAAACCCAAAACCGCCTTTGTTACTCCCATGGGATTTTGGGAATTCAATAGGATGCTGCAGGGAGTAACCAACACTCCAATACTTTCCAGAGAGTCATGGAGAAATGCATGGGTTCCCTAAACTTGAATTAGGTTCTTGTTTTCCTAAACGACCTTATTGTTTTCTCACAAACCCTTGAACAGCATGAAGAGCGGCTTATGAGAGTCTTATACCATCTAAGAGAATTCAGGCTCAAGTTGTTGCCTGAGAAGTGTCATTTTTTCTGGAAGTCGGTGAAATACTTAGGACATGTTGTCTCAGAGAATGGAGTTGAGACTGACCCTAACAAGATTTCAGCACTCACAACTTGGCCCAGACCGAACAATATCAGGGAGCTCAAGTATTTTCTCAGGTTCACCGGGTATTACAGAAGATTCATCAAAGACTTTTCGAAAATAGCAAACCCCTCAATGACCTGACTGCTGGCTATGTCCCTGCAAAGAAAAATAACAAAACTAAGCCCTTCTCAAACGCTGACCTCAGGTCACCTTTTGCAGAGAAGTGGACGTCTAAGTGTGAGGAAGCTTTCAAAACCCTCATTGAGAAATTGACCACTGCCCCAAGCCTTGGCTTTGCTGATTCGAGTCTACCATACATATTGCACACTGATGTGAGCCTCCATGGTCTTGGGGTGGCCCTTTATCAGCAACAAAATGGGCAAATGAAAGCCATAGCCTATGCCAGTAGAGGGCTGTTGAAATGTGAGCGAAGATACCCCACTCACAAGCTAGAGTTTCTTGCTCTTAAGTGGGCTATAACCGACAAGCTATCAGACTACCCCTATGGTGCTGTGTTTACCATTGTTACTGACAACAATCCCTTGACTTATGTACTGTCATCTGCCAAACTTGATGCTGCTGGACATCGGTGGTGTGCCGCCCTGTCCAACTTCAACATTCAGTACTGGGCTGGCAAGAGGAACCAGGATCCCGATGGTCTATCCAGGCACCCCCATGACTGCGAGCAGGCAGATTCCAGTGCTGAGGCTGAAGACAACAGAGTGCATCAGTTTCTGATGAAGTTCATGAGGGATGAAAGTGGTACCACCTTCCCTCAAGAGGCAGTCAAGGCTGTCTGCCAAAGACACACCTTAAGAAAACCCTGTAAGGGGGAAGAAAGTAACCACTTACCTGTGTTCATCGAGTCCCTTGCCATGGATGCAAATGCTATCCCTCCTCAGTTCACCCACAGTGATTTGCTTCCAGGGTCCAGCACCCTCCCCAGAATGTCACAGCTGGGATGGGCTGCTGAGCAAAGAGCTGACCCAGTAATCAGCAGGGTCATTGACATCATCAGTGGAGGAAAAAGGCTGTCATACTGGGTGAGGCAGAAAGAGGACCGAGAAGTCCAACTAATGCTACGGGTCCAGGACAAACTCATCATTGACAATGCCGTCCTCTATCGCAAGAGGGTCAACAAAGGTGAGCCATTGTTCCAACTGGTTCTTCCCAAGAAGTATCATGAAATGGCTCTTGAAAGTCTCCATGATCTAGTTGGACCATTGGGATTTGAAAGAACAATCGATCTCGTCCGCATGCATTTCTATTGGCCAAGGATGGCCATGGACGTAGATGCGAAAGTAAAAACCTGTGAGAGATGCATTCATTGCAAAGCAAAAGCTGAGAAAAGGTCCCGTCTAGTAAACATCCGGACCAGCAGACCGCTTGAACTAGTCTGCATGGACTACTTGTCCTTGGAACCTGATGGCCGTGGAATGAATAACATCCTCGTCATCACTGACCATTTTACAAAGTACGCTGTTGCCATACCAACCACTGACCAAAAGGCCAAGAGAGTAGCCAAGGCTTTGTGGAACAATTTTTTTGTCCATTACGGCCTGCCTGAGCATTTACATAGTGACCAAGGTCACGACTTTGAATCTGCAGTAATCAAAGACCTTAGCCTCCTCTTAGGAATTAAAAAGACAAGAACTACTCCCTACCATCTGCATGGTAATCCCATGGAGCAGTTTAACCGTATGCTTTTGGAGATGCTGGGTACCCTTGAGGAAGAAAACAAAGTCAAGTTGTGTGACTATGTTCAACCTTTAGTACACGCATACAATTGCACCAAAAATGACACAACAGGCTTTTCTCCCTACCAGCTAATGTTTGGGAGACAGCCAAGCTTACCTATTGACATTGCATTTGGCCTCAATCCAGCGGGTCAGAACAAAGTTACTCACACAGACTATGTGAAATGTCTCAAGGAGAACCTGCGAGAGAGCTACAAAATTGCAATTGAACACAGTGAAAAAAATCGCCCTGAAAAACAAAGATACATGAAAGTAAGAGAAACTGTCATGGAGGAAGGATACCGTGTCTTGGTCAAGAACGTTGGATTGAGGGGATAACACAAGATAGCAGATCGTTGGAGCCAAACTGTTTACAAAGTGGTGAAGCGCATCAATGATTCTCCTGTCTATGTCGTCACCCCATTCAACTCTGATAGTCCCCAAAGGACGCTGCACCATGACTTGCTCTTACCTTGTGGCTTCCTGGCACCATCCATTGAAACAGAAGTGACTCAGCACAAGCAAAAGAAAACTGCAACCCAACCTGCTCAGAGTCCAGCATGTGAGGAGGGTGAGCTGTTGAGATCCCTGTGAAACTGAGGAAGAAGAAGTCGACTACTCTGGTGTCCCTGACACAACTTACCCATCAATCACCACTGTGCATGAAATCCCTCAGACAAGAGCAACTGCTCCAATGAATCATGCACCGTCTAACCTCTGACCTGAAGCTGAGGTGTTCCAGCCTGCTGGAAGTCAGCAGCAAGAGCTCAGTGCAGATGAGTCTTCTAACTCCCATAAAGATGAACTGGAAGAGGGTGAATCATCTGCTGATCTAGAAGAGGAGAAGGAAAAGACAAGGCTTGTGGAAGAGGAGAACAAGTTGGAAACAATGCCTGAAACAGAAGAAAGAGTTGAGCAGGAATCTGGAAAAGAGAGAAACCATGATGATCTGAACATGAGCTTGAGGATCCTAGAGTGGATGATGTCCAAGAGAGAGAAGACACAGAAGTGAGATGATCAACCAGACATAGGACAAAACCTGACCAACTTACCTACCAGACGTTAGGAAATCCCCTGACTTTAGTAATGCAGTCTTTATTCAAAGGACATGACCAAGCTTTTACTAAAGCTTTAGATTTATCTCCCATGATTAGTCCTACTCTCTTAGACGTAGGCCACTTAACCACTGTTTAAGTTAGGAGTCCATGCAGAGGCATATGCATATTCAGGAGGGGAGGATGTAGCCCACCTAAATTGCACTGGGTTATTGCATGTAGTTAGAAGTAGCCCCCCCTGTCCACTAGATGGCACTGTGCTGATAGTAAATCAGTGCATTACAGTCTAGAAGAAGACACCACAATGGCATTTTGTTTTCAACAGCAGATAGAGTTGCAAGGAGTGGGAAAAGATGAGAGACTGAACAATATTTTGATACTCTAGAGTTAATTTTTGAAGTAATCCTTTGTTTCTAACATTCAAGAAGAGGTTTTCAGTTGATGTACCGGTTCTGAAGCTGTATTTTGTGTTTTTATCATTTCATGCCGTGACACGTTGCAAGCGCGTGCAGATAATGTTTACAGCTACGAGGTTACTCTATAGGGCTAATGTTTTCAGGCTCAATGCCATCGTAATGATGTTATGAATGTAATTTGATGTGTAATACACAAAGTAAGTTGCAAATGGCTTACTGTTGATATGGTATCTGTTCTACTATGAATGTATATGTATTCACTTTGATTACAAATGACACAATGTCATTTTACTGAACTGGTACTGTATTGCACAGTTGCTTCAGTATTTGGTTTTCATAAGATATAGAAGTGATATTTGAGTTTAAGTGTTTATACTTCAGGTATGACGTGAAACAATTCTGCATGGCACTAATGAGGTATTTTACACTGCCGTGTGCAGATTGTTCTTTTTGTTGTGCATTCTTCTGCCACATTTGAGAGAGGGAGATATGGTGAGCCAGTGATTCTGCTGAGGAGTGTGACTGTGTGTGTCCATCAATTTGTGAGCCCGTGACCTGGATGCATCCTGGCTACATTTCCTTGGATTACAGATAAGATTTTGAAATCTCCATCACTTACATACTACCTGGGTAGTGATTTAAAAGGCCTTGTTTTCATTTTTTCTTTATTCAACAATACAAAGTACGTACAAGGAAGATCCTTTTTTTCCATTTTTCTACTTTTTTCCCTTTTTTTGAGGATTTAAAGGGCACTTCTTGAACTTTCAACTGAAGCTTTTGAGCTTGAACATTGGGGTTAAACATTGGACATCAAACTTTGGGATTGAACTTTATTGAACTGTATTGAACATTGGGTAACTGACTGACTAAATGTTTATACTGACTGACTACTAAGGGTTTTACTTTTTTCTATTGTGGTTCAATATCTTTCTGTGTGTTTAATAAATGTTACTACCTTTTTCTTCATTTAAATACTGGTCGTTGCCAATTCTCTCCTTATAGTCGAACCTAGCTCTGATTACTCTGGTAATATAGTGGTCTCATATATTACGTTAACTAAGAAGCGTTACATCTTTTTTCATGGCAAGCCAGCCAGGAGAGTTTTGAGCACGACCTTGCCATTTAATTTAGCATTCCAAGGTGTTTTTTGAGCATTACGTGAATTATCACTCTTTTTTTAAGGTTTTTTGTTTCATTGAGTGAAATTGTTTAAACTTGAGACATGGATTTTGAGCAGAAGTATGGTGTTAAACGTGAGCGTTCCGTCGCCTTATTCAGCGTTAATGAAACTGATACTGATGCAGACATCATCGAAACTTTTGAGAAATTCAGTAAAATAGCTCAAATCGTGAGATTACCAAGCAGAGTAGATGGGAAATTTTCTGCCATTGTAGAATTTGAATCTGACGCTGCAAGTGCTTCGATCAAACCCCAATTGCCTTCTACCATACAGAATATCACCGACACCACTGTAACATGGTACATAAATAGTGCCGAAGCCCTCACTCTGACAGCTCAAGACTCTAGCAACTCCAGCAACCTAGATGTCCATAGCGCGACTCCCCTCATCACTAGATCTAGAAAGACCCCCCTCTCTACGGTGCCCTACTTAGAGACACCTAAGCAGGTTAAGGCGAACCCCATGCTGTGGCAAAGCAGAGTGACGCACTCCCCGCATCTGAAGAGCTGGACGAGAACGTGCTGAACCCGCCAGAGGTGAGACGCATCGTCATTGAACATGTGATCAAGAATAATGCCCCCAACTCTCAGAATCAGTCCAAGTGGTTGCGCTCCTTCTCAGGCAAAGTGCCTAAGCCACCAGGCGAAGCTGACTTTGAAACATGGCTGCTCCATGTAGAACTGATGTTCCATGATCAAACCCCCATCGAGGTGCAGCGAAGGAAAATCCTGGAAAGCTTGCTTCCCCCAGCATCAGATGTCATGAGTCAGTTAGGTTCTTCTGCCCACCCAAGAGATTACACTAGGCTTTTAGAGTCTGCTTATGGCATCATTGAAGATGGCGAAGAAATATTCACCAAGTTTCTCAACACAAACCAAGACCCTGGAGAAAAAGCTTCCAGTTACTTGCAGAGGCTGCAAACTTTACTGAGCACTGCCGTGAAAAGAGGTGGTGTCAAGGCGTCTGCTGTCAACCGCCACCTGATGAAGCAGTTTAAGTGTGGCTGCTGGGACCATGACCTTGTCCTGGAGCTGAAAAGTGAAGAGTCCCTTGACTTTGCTGACTTTCTCTTGCTGTTGCGGACTGAGGAAGACAAGCGAGCAACCAAGCTTGACCACATGAACTGCCACTTGGGGTCCTCCAAAGCCAAGACCTCAATGAACACTCAGTGTGGTGAACACCCCCTGCGTCTCTGAATACAAAGCTAATATACTACAAGCATATGTCCTGGAGACTGAGAATCTGAGGAAACAAGTTGCTGAGCTGCAAATGCAGCTTGACTCCAAGGAACCTAGAAAAGAAACAAAGATCCACAGCCCCCCAGTCTGCCCTGAACCAACCCATGATCTAAGCTGAAGCCCAAGTCCACAGAGCAACTCCTCAAGTTACACCCAGACCTCAGCCCAGGGCCTGGTTTTGTTTTCGATGCTGAGGTGATGGCCACATAGCCAAAGCATGTGGGAACTCCCTGAACAAGGCTGCTGTCGACCTGAAGTACAAGGAACTGAAAGCGAAGCAGGATGAGTGGGCAGCTAGGTATGGTGTTCATTTAAACTGAGCACGGCTTCAGGAGAGGGGCATCCTGGAGCCATTGAAAAAGACACTTGTCCCAAGAAAAAGAGAAAAGCCAAATGTATATGCCCACAAGAGAGGAGCTCATGACTGGATTAGTCGGCTCAAGGTCCATGGCTAGTGTCACCATCGGAGGAATCCAGCATGAGTGCCTAATCGATTCAGGTTCACAAGTGACCACGATCTCCCAGTCATTTCACGATACCTACTTACCTTCTCATCCGGTTTGTCCCTTAGACAATATAATTGATGTAGAGGGAGCAGCAGGCCAGTGTGTGCCTTATACAGGCTACATTGAAGTTGAGATAACGTTCCCTGAAAATTTTGTCCGTAGGCCCAAGACTGTAACTACATTGGCCCTCATCATTCCTGATTACAGTGCCATCTCCGTCCTCGTTGGCACTAATGCTCTGGATCTTTTGTACGAAGGGTTCGATGAAAGTGCCAGTGCGCCTGTTCAAGAAACCTGTGCGTATGCTGTTCTCATCAAGCACCTTCGCAGTCTGTACAAGAGCAAAACTGCATGCAGTGACAGAGAGGGTGTTGTGAAACTCCTGCACAAGAAAGCTGTAGTCATCCCACCAGGCCAAAAAATGGCGTTAGACAGCCACACCAGAAATGTAAATAGTTTCCCTGAGGCTCCCTTGCTCATTGACTTCCCCTCTCGCTCACTACCAAGTGGGCTGACATTGTGCTCATATGTCATGTCAAGCCCCAGACAGGCATCTTTTAAAGTTCCTGTCCTGCTGAAGAATGAAACCACACATGATGTCACAGTGCCAGCACACTGCACTCTGGCAGACCTCACAGCTCTGCTATCCGTTTCTCCACTTACCTCCCTGAAAGGTGAAGGCTGAACAGAGTTCCACCCTGAGCACTCCGTGCCTACTGAGAGCCCCATTGCCTTCGATCTCAGTGATTCGTCTCTCTCTGAGTGGAAAGAAAGGATTAAGGAAAAGCTGAATTCCATTCCTGAAGTTTTTGCGAGAGATGACCTTGACTATGGACATACAACAGCAGTCAAGCACAAAATCCACCTTTCTGATCCAACACCCTTCAAGCAGAGGGTGAGGCCTATCCACCCATCTGATTATGAAGCCGTCCGTCTCCACCTGAAAGAACTGTATGACACCAACATCATAAGAGAGTCTGAAAGTCCGTTCGCATCACCGGTCATCATCGTAAAGAAGAAAAGTGGCAAAATTCAACTATGTGTCGACTACAGGAAATTGAATCTGCAGACTATCAAGGATGCTTACGCCTTGCCGAACATTGAGGAAGCCTTTGCAGCCCTAACAGGATCCAGATGGTTCTCTGTAATGGATTTAAAGTCAGGCTTCTATCAGGTGGAAATGGAAGAGGACGATAAACCCAAAACCTCCTTCATCACTCCCATGGGATTTTGGGAATTCAATAGGATGCCGCAGGGAGTAACCAACACTCCGAGCACTTTCCAGAGAGTCATGGAGAAATGCATGAGTTCCCTAAACTTGAAGGAAGTTCTTGTTTTCCTAGACGACCTTATTGTTTTCTCAGAAACCCTTGAACAGCATGAAGAGCGGCTTATGAGAGTCTTACACTGTCTAAGAGAATTCGGGCTCAAGTTGTCGCCTGAGAAGTGTCATTTTTTCAGGAAGTCCATGAAATACTTAGGACATGTTGTCTCAGAGAATGGAGTTGAAACCGACCCTGACAAGATTTCAGCACTCACAACTTGGCCCAGACCGAACAATATCAGGGAGCTCAAGTCTTTTCTCGGGTTCACCGGGTACTACAGAAGACTTTCAAAGACTTTTCAAAAATAGCAAAGTCCCTCAATGACCTGACTGCTGGCTATGTCCCTGTAAGGAAAAAGAACAAAACTAAGTCCTTCTCAAACGCAGGGATTAAAGTTTTCCGTCGCTACGACGGATTTCCGTCAACTGGGAGTGCTAAAGGTCAATAATGAGTGATGCAGATCCAAGGAAGAAAAAAAGGGGGTAGGCCCATAGGTCTGACCCCGATGTGATTTAGAACTTCACCAAGCTGCCGTGATTGCCTGTTGTTGAACCCTTTCGTGTACTATGTTTGAGTTTATGTAAAGGAATAAGTTGCTGCACTAGATAGGCCTAAATAAATACAGCCTCCGCTACTGTCTAGTCCCGGGGAGGCTCGGCGTAGGCAGCGAGCCGCGGCGCTTCACTTGAGTTTTGTTTCTATCGGCGGCTCCAGCCCGACTTTGCACGCTCGTAACTTGGCCAGGGGAGGTCCCAGCCTCGCCAAACTTGCACGTGCGATTTCATGAAGAACCGGGACAATTGGCATTCGGTGAAAGATTCACACCTGTGACTCATTATATCTGCGCGCGCCCTCTCGCCCACTGCTGCTTCGTTTTCCCTATTTACACGCGTGTCTGAAGATGGAGTTTTCAGAAATCTCCACTCTGCCCAGAGTTTGCGCAAGTAGCTGTTTTCAGTGACTGAAA
>JAOPUC010001500.1:0-10306 GCA_027564185.1 Cephalocassis borneensis | reverse complement strand
CCCTCGCCGGCCACGGGGCTCGAACCCAGGACCTTCTTGCTGTGAGGCGACAGCGCTAACCACTACACCACCGTGCCACCGTTATTATTATTATTATTATTATTATTATTATTATTATTATTATTATTAACTAATTAATTAATCAATCAGTTGGTTATGGTCAGCTTTGCTTGAGTCTATCCCAGGAATGCTGGATGGTGTAGTGCACCATGAACACACACATTCACACTCACACCTAGGGCAATTTCTTTGCATTACACCATGAAGACACACATTCACACCTAGGGCAATTGAGTGTTACCAATCCACCTATTAGCATGTTTTCAGTAGGTGGGAGGAAACTGGAGAACTGGTAATCCGCATGGATACGGAGAGAGTGTACTCAGTTCGACTCCATACAGAGAGTCAGTTGAGCTCAGGATCGAACCTGGAGCTGTGAGTCAGCAACGCTACACACTGCATCACCATGCCTCCCTATTTCTGTTATTATTATTAGTAGTAGTAGTAGTAGCAGTCGTCATGACAATAATTATAACAAAACAACCCTACTTTTATTTTCATTCTAAAGATCATGGAGACAATCTGTTCCACTCTGCAATGAGACATTTAATCAGTAAGAAATCATGGACCCAGTGTATTCTTTTCTTTTTCTGGAGTCAGTCATGAATGAAATATGCCTGAAGTAATGACCACAGGAGTTCCAACTTCAGAGCTATGACTACAGATTTATTAAATCAGAACAGGGAAGTGGGATCGCCATGGAGACTAGGAGAGGAGGAAATAGCCTAACTCATCCTATCCCATCTGGCCGGCCTTTTATTCCCCTCAGCTCCTCTGAGTGTGTGGAATGTAGTAAATCATCATACAGGCTGGCCATCCCTGCAGTATTTTCTCTTTCCTCTCATGTCCGTCAGGGGCCTCTGAAGACAATCTGTAATTAAGGCAGTATGGGCTTGGTACACACACACACACACACACACACACACACACACACACACACACACACACACTTTCTCACTCACACAGACTCTTATATACCCCCTTGTCTCCCCTGCTTGTTGTTCATGTACACCTAAACCAGGACATGACATCAACATTGGTCAAAAATATGCCATTTTAACCTAGCATTGATGTACTGTTCTTGACTGCTGGCATGAACCCATGTGGAAGCCTTGGCTTTGGATTTATGGCATGCTTCCCTTCACCAGACGTCTGCGGTGAAGCAGGCATTCTGCCGGACAGCCCATATGAGACATCCATCATTGCAAGGCCATCGGAGTGGGAAGAGCCGCTTCACAGGCATGCAGTGCTGCATGGAGTACCAGGCAACTATACACTGGGCTACACAACTTTATTTGAAGGTTGGAAGGATCCTTCTGGTGTAGTGCAGGCTGTATTTTACTCTAATGAAACGTTTCCTGAGGTTTTAGTTAAGTGCATTTTTCTGCTCGAGTTTCGTTTCGATTTTCCTGAGGTGCCGAGGGAGATTTTTATTTTGCTCTTCGGTTCTAATTTCAGGTTGTTGTTTTTAAATTCACCATTCCTGTTATTGTGATATAATTTAAGAAGACTATCTGTAGTGCAACCCCAATTCCATAAATTTGGGACACTGTGTAAAACGTGAATAAAAAAATAAACAGAATATGATGATTTGCAAATCATGGAAAGCCTATATTTAATTGAAAATAGTACAAAGAGAACATATCACATGCTGAAACTGAGAAATGTTAGTGTTTTTTGAAAAAGATTTGTTCATTTTGCATTTGATGTCAGCAACACGTTTAGAAAAGTTGGGACGGGGCATGTTTACTACTGTGTTGCATCACCTCACCTCAAACTGAGCATATATTTTTCAAAAAACAATAAATTGTCTTAGTTTCAACATTTGATGTGTTGTCTTTGTACTATTTCAATGAAATATAGGGTTTACAAGATTTGCAAATCATCATATTCTGTTTGTTTGTTTTTTAAGTTTTGCATAGTGTCCCAAATTTATGGAATTGGGGTTGTATTTTAGTTCCATCCATAATTGAGATTTACATACTAAGATGTACAGTGTGTTTTGTGTTCTTTGTATTATACTTGGTTCACTAAAGTGGTACACTGGCTAGCTAGATACGTAACAGGTTCAAATGTTGTTTGAGGGGATGATTTACTTTCTTGTACCTTAGTAAATTTCCTTAGCAAATGAATGGCATTTAGGAAAATCCTAATGTGTTAATGAAAGAATGTGAAATGTGTGTGTGTTTAGTTCATATCTAGAGTGTTTATACTGTTTATATTGTCTGAGTGTTTAGTCTGTCTTGTTCTTATCTAGTGTTTATACTGTTTATTTATACTGTTTATATTGTTTGAGTGTTTAGTCTGTCTAGTTCCTATCTAGAGTGTTTATACTGTTTATATTGTTTTTTTTCAATTATTCTATTTTTATTTATTGCATTGCCTGTTTGCACCGTGCGTCAGAGAGGACTGACATTTCATCTGTACTGTATGTCAAGCATGTATAGCATATTTGACAATAAAGTTGACTTGACTTGACTTATGCGGGCCACTCAGAATGAACCAAAGGGCCGGATGTGGCCCGCGAGCCGTAAAATGCCCAGGTCTGTTCTAGATTGTATGCTTTCATCGACATTAAAGCCCATTGTCTCCATCTTCTTATATGACATCTGTAGACCAAATCTACAGCTCCAGCCAGCATGGAGAGGACCCTCTCCAGGATCAACCCACGTAAGGCAGCTGGACCAGACAACATACCTGATCGTGTTTTGAAGGACTGTGCCATAGAGCTCAAGGATGTCGTTGCTGACATCTTTAATATCTCCCTGAACCAAGCTGTTGTTTCAAAGCTACAACCATAATACCAGTGCCAAAGAATCCCCTCCCATCCAGCTACAATGACTATTGGCCTGTAGCACTGACTTCCATCATCATGAAGTGCTTTGAGTGACTGGCCATGGAGAACATCAAGTCCATTCTCCCTATCTCTCATGACCCATTCCAGTTTGCATATAGGCCAAACAGGTCCATAGAGGACGCTATCTCCGCTACTCTCCACCCAGCCCTCACTCACCTGGACTCAAAGAACACCTGTGTGTGAATGCTGTTCTTGGATTACAGTTTGGCATTCAACACAATCATTTCCCAGCAGCTAATACAAGAACTCAGACATTTGGGACTCAACACCTCTCTTTGCAGCTGGGTGCTGGACTTTCTTACAGGGAGGCCACAGAACATTCGAGTTGGCAGTAACACCTCCAGGACCATCATGCTGAGCACAGGGGCCCCACAAGGGTTTGTGCTCAGCCTGCTGCTCTTCACCCTGCTGACCCATGGCTGTGTCCCAATCTACAGCACCAACCACATCATCAAGACTGTGGTGGGCCTCATCACTAACAACGATGAAGCCAACTACAGGAATGAGGTGAGCCAACTGGTCCAGTGGAGTAAAGACAACAATCTCTTCTTGAACATGGAGACCAAGGAGATTGTAGTCGACTTCAGGAGAGGTCACTCACAGCATCCCCTTCTGACCATCAATGGTGCTGCAGTGGAGAGGGTGAGCAGCACCAAATTCCAAGTAGTGCACATCGCTGAGGACCTCTCCTGGTCCAACAACACTTCATCACTACCCAAGAAGGCTCAAACTCGACTCTAATTCCTCTGCAAACTGAGGAGTGCATGAGTCCCACCCATGTACTCATTCTACAGGGGCACCATTGAGAGTGTCCTCACTGGCTGCATCACTGAGTAGTACGGAGGCTGCAGTGGCTCCTGCTGGAAGACTCTGCAATGCATAATGAACATGGCCAGCAAGATCATTAGTACCCCTCACCCCTCCCTTACAGACATCTATCACTCCTGTCTCACATGCAGAGTCATCAGCATCACTGGTGACACCTCCCACCCTTCACACTCATTCTTCTACCCCCTGCCCTCAGGGAAGAAGTACTGGAGCCTCTGGGCCTGCTCCACAAGACTGCTGAACACCTTCATCCACCAGGCTGTCAGGATGCTGAACCCTATCTACTACCTACCCCCTAGCCCTGGTCTGTAGCACATTCATTCACACAAGAAACTCTATCTCATCCATTTGTACATCACACTATAAACATTTGCATTACCTTTGTATCTGCTGCTATTGCTCATTTGCACTACTGTTTATATACATCTCATAAGTTGCTCTTCTAAGCACCTTCTCCATTAGATATTGTACTGTATTTGCACTACTGCTATTGTGTACATTGTTTGATTTTAGAGTGTATTTTTATCTATATTATCTATATTTATAAATATTTATATATATTGTTTTTCTTAATATATGTATATTTTTTTGATAATCTTTACCTGTCTTTGCAAGTAAGGTGAGAGAGAAACAGCATTTCAATTCTCCTATATGTCCTGGATATATAGGGAATTGACAATTAAAAAAAAATATTTGAATCTTTGAAGTTTCTTCTTGTTTGGTAGCCAAGGCAGACTATAGGTCTTGAAAGGGAGGGGCATTTCCAAGTGACTGTCCTCCTTCTGTCTGATGTTACTGCTGAAGAACTGTATGAAATGGACATCTTCTTGAAACATATACTTCTCTTCACAAGTTCTTTCACTGAAGTCTGATTCCTGAGCTTTCAAGACATCAATGACGGGTGGAGCTGGAATTTCCTTTACTGTAATATGATGCATGAAGCTTTGGCTTCCCTGTCTGTCCATATGAGGGTTGGATGAGCCTATAATGCTCCAGCCAAGCTCAGTTCACTATGCAAAGGGTTCATTTTCACCACCTAGGACTACCTCAAGTGGAGCCAGTGCTGATGGACAGCTTCCTACTTCACAGTCCAGGAGTGATGGTATTTGTTCTGCTAGATGTTTGAGGTGAGGCCACAGTAATGCTGTTTTCTTGGTTGGAATGTAGAATTTATCTACTGGAATTAAGTCACGGGTGTAGGCTTGCTTTATCTTGAGATGTTTTCCAGAATTGAGTCCTCAGACTTGTAAACCATGAATGCTCTTGCTTATCAAAACTGTGTTGACAGCTATCATTGTACTAAGTTTCAGCTTTACTGGTTGAGCATTATTATTTAGATCCTCAAGCAGATCTTTGAGAATGAACATTGAATTACTCTGGGTGTCGAGCAATGCATTGGTAAGAAGTTCTTTCTGCGGCACTTGAGCTGAGGATACCAAGACTGGGACTATACTTGAGGTGGCAGGGGCATGCTGCGTTGACGCACAGGACATAACTTTGTGAACTTCCTCACTTGAATGATTGTGGGCAGACGTTGAGCTATTTCTTGTTGCTTCCATTGGCCTTTGTCCCCTTTCTTCATGTAAGCAGGTCGGATGTCAACGCCTGCAGGTTGCACAAGTGTAAAACATCCTTTCACTTGCAGAAAAGGGCTTACAATCAATAAGTGCCATGAAAGACATTTTCCATTCAACAAACTCCATGGGGTCTCTGTTGAAAGTTGTTGGTTCAGGCACAGGTAGACGTTTATGCTTAATGAACTTGCTATTGCTTGGGCTAGACTGCTCATATTCTCAGGACATGTTGCTGCAAGAGGTGCTGGTTGAGGTTGAAATAATGGAGCATTTGGGTTCAGTGGAGCAATGGGTTTAATCTCCCAGTAAGCAGTATTTGTTTCAGGGTCCATCTCTTTTTCATAATCACTTTCAGAAACATCATATGCTTTCACTCGAGCAGCTGCTACCTGGGCTTCCTTCTCCACTTGTAACTGCTCCAGCTTTATGCATTCCTCTTCTAGTTTTGATTTTATCTGTACCTTTTTCTGTTCCATGTCAGCCAACATTTTTGCCTCTCCCAGTTTAAATTCACTTTCCAGCCAACTGAGCCATAATTTCTGAGCTTGGATGTACTTCATTGCCCTGACTTGCTCTCATTTAGCTGCAAGTTCTGCTTATGCATCTACTGTAGTTGTTTAGGGCTGCTGGACAATGCACTGGAACGATTTGATTTGTGAGATGTCTCTAAGGCTGTGATTTCAGTTTTTGTGAGGCCAAAACCAGACCCATACTGAGCCTTATTTAATACAATTCTCACTCTTTCTTTCTCCAGACACTCCTTATATTCCTCATCCATGTTTTCTCTGCATTTGCTCATGAGAGCAAGGATTTCTTCAGTCAGAGCAACACAGGTGTCCATTTTGTTAACTATCTCTGGAGTGGAGGTCTGATTTCATAAGAGGGGCTGATATTGACATCACAGTACATCATACTTCATATTGATTTCTTGTTCAGGTTTATCAAGCTCATCTGGAGAGCAGGAGGATTTCAAGGGTGTCCTGCACTCTCTTGTCATCTGTTTCCAAGAGTCATAAGCCTTATAAAAGGCCACTTTATGTTTTTTTAAACATTCTGATCACATAACTCTTAAGCTTTCTCAGTTAATGTTCACTGACAAGAACTTGGTTTGTCCTGTTGTGCATCAAATGGTTTGCTTTCTACTTCTGCACAAAGTGACATTTTGTTTGATCAACTGTGTACAACAATTTAATCATAAACTTTGAATGTTACATGTAAAAAAAATGTTTGAAATAAATCTCTGAGAATTAACAATGACCTTATAAGGAATAATACTCGACCCTACACATTTGAAAAACATATTCAAAAGCTCAAGGTTTTTAATGCAACACAAATGCCATGAGCAGAAGTGCTACAGAAGCTAAATGACTCAACTATTTCACCTTTAAAGTGCATATCATGGGTAAATTCAGGAGCAAGATCAATGTAATTCTCATATTTTACATTAAACTTTGGTCAAATATCTGTAACATTCTGCATTTTCTGCAATTTTTATACCTTGCACAATACCAGAAAAATTCAGTTGAAATCAAGCTATTTGAGGCGAATTGGTCCACCTCTGAAAAAAATTGCCATTTGAATTTACCAGCAAACATTGATTTTTGTGACATCATCTGCAGGATGCCTCCCTCTGAATCCTACATCAGCGCTGGTTTGTTTATGAGAAAATGACCTGGTGTTTTTGTTTTTGCAAATTTCTTCAATGTTATCACATAATTATTAAAATGGTTAACAGATGTATCATAGGAGGGTGTAGCAACACCAATCTTGATGGGATTAATACTCATCGATTTCAAAAAGACTGGACAATGAGAGAGAAATGGGAATGCTTCGTATGCACAGGCTGTGCACTGAAACTGTGCAAAGCTCACGCAGCCTGCTGGCGGTTCCACAGGTAACATCACGAATCTGGCTCCAGACTCCCTTGGGATTTTTCCAGACATGTTTTATTTTATTTTTTTTCTCCTGTATACAGATGGCCTTGTGCAAAATTACCCTTCTGGATGAGTGTGTAAAGGGACATGCTTTCAGATTTAAAAAAAACAAAATGAAATTGGTCCAGAATATGCACTTTAAGCCCCTCTCAAACTCTGCCTCATTGCGAAGTATCATTCTGCTTTTCTAGTCCATACCAAGCCTTTGTATTCTCTGCCTGATCTCTTGTTATTTTAACTCTTGCTATCCTTCTCACATTTCTTCTTCCTGGGTTTGTCTACATTACTCTGTTTGATGATCGACCAACCCTTGCCCACCTACTGACTATAATTTCTCCTTTTTGATTTGGCTCTATGCTGTTTGTTCATTGCTTCTTCCTGCAATTACATCTGTAAGTGCCTGCACTCTGACAGTGGGGAAAAAAACTTGAAGAGGGCTGTACACTGGAGATCCCCTTGCAATTTGATAGATCTTGAGCATTTTTGCAAGAAAGAGTGGAATAAAATTGCAGAATCCAGATGGGCTACAGTGTAGATGTAAGACTTTGAGTGGGTGGGTGGAGCACAGAAGTACGGCATGCCAGAACTGAGTTGTCAAAACTCTTTTATTTAGCTTTTCAGCATTTAACACACACCCTCCCAGTCACCCAGACACACACACACATTAGTCATCTGGTTCGGGAGAGAGCTCCCTTCCTCCTCTCTCTCCCTCCTTATATAGGGTGTGGTCACTGGGGAAGACACACAAACACAGGTTAATTGACCTCAGGTGTAATGATTCTGCCACTTACCTTCCCTGACTCTGCCCTCCGGTCACAGACCGATGCCCCCGCTGCCACAATTGTCTTCCTGACTTTTGAAATAAAAAGATGGCTCACTGCTAAATTAATTCATCTCATTGATCCCAATTTTGGCAGTTTGATAAAACAGGCAATTTAAAGACTGATTGTTCAGTGACTTGTCACATTCATGGACAACAAGGTCATTTTTGCTCTTTTAGACATCAACCTCCAAGTGAACCATCAAATCATCAATTTATTGTAAGAAGTTGACAGCTCAGTATGCAGCTTCATAATGAGGTTGAAACCCAAGAAGATATTCAAACATGAATTTGCACATTTTATAGCACACAGAAACTTGAGTAAAATTGTGTGTTAAAACAAAACCAAAATGACTTCAGAGACTTGTATGACAGAAGTGTTTCATTCTCAATGATTACATATGTAGTTCAATTGGTGCTTTATATTGACAACGAGAGGATTATGCTAATAGAGTTTTGTTTGTGAGAAAAATTACTCATGAACCGAAGGGAGATGAGAAACTCTTCTTACAAATGATACATCATTATGCAAAGCAAGAGGCTCATTTATAAGGGAGAACATGGAGACGTGGCTGCTGCAGGGAAGAAAAAATGAAGTGCAAAATTGCCTCTAGTGGAGAAACATGAGTCAAAGAACATCACACACACACACACACACAAACCCTAGCTCAGTAGTGATAATGCTGACTTGAACATCTCAGGATTCCTTTGTAAATGTTTATTGAATAATCGCTGCTGAGTCTGTGATATCTTGCTGTGCCATATTGGATGGATATAGAGCTGAATGGATTTGTATCTTCTTTTTATTGAATGAATCCGCTATTGTTCTTCTTCTTGTTGTTCTTGTATTACCTACCACTCTAACAGAGGCAAAAACATTTCATGCTTATCTCAACTTTTAGGTCTACTTTAAAAAACAATTTTGTTTTGTCTGGGATTTTGTTAAACCTGCACTAGGCAAGATTTGTCAATCATTGAAATGATCTTTTTTTACTCCTCAATTCCACTCCCTGTATACAAATCTTGGTGCCCAGGACCTACAGTGCTTCACTGAGAGATAGCATGCTAACTAGAGTTTGAATTAGCATCGATGGTTGTAATATACATACAAAACTCGGCTCATAAATTTTGACCCATGGGGGAAGCCATGCTCTAATGGTTAGAGAAGCAGCTTTGGGACAAAAAGGTCACTGGTTTGACTCCCTGGAGTAGCAGGAATGGCTGAAGTACCCTTGAGCAAGGCATCCTACCCCCAGATGCTCTCCAGGCTGCTCTGGGTATGGTGTACGTCGCTCTGGATAAGAGTGTCTCCTAAATGCCTGTAATGTCATAAAGACTTATCCGGATGGTCAAGAGTAATGAAAAACATTCAAACATTTGAAAGTTTTCTATCCAGTAGACTGTGATTATAGACCTGTCCAAGAGCAACGTCACTAATTCTGTGTCCAGTGTCCAGGTTCATCCCCTTCACCATTAAGAAAATTAGTTCAACTTGGAACAGCACTGCCAGTGTTTATTCTGGTTTTAATGTATTTCCTGTTAAGTTTTTATGAAGCACAATGTGAGAGTGAGAATTATCAGGCTGCGCTGGGCTCTTGCTGATTTCAGAATGAAGCAAACCAAATAATCAGTTCTCTCTATCTCTGTCAAGCTTCATGTGGTCAGTGCCTGATCCAAACATACTGTACTTTGCCCTCCAGACCTGCCTGATTAATCCCAATGGTCTTCTTCTCTTGTGACTCACTTCTCACACAGATACCCTACACATTTGCTTTCCCCAAGAACAGACTGTTTAAGTCTGAACCTTGCTTCAGTGTTTATCATCTGGATACTATAGATTTGTATCCAAGAGCTACTGCTGTAATCATCAAGACTGTCCTGGGCTTCTCCCAGGACTGCTCATACTTCAACAAGCTGGAATCTCACCCAGATGATGGTCGGTTCCTTTTTGAAGCTGGTTCCTCTCAAGATTTATTTATGTCATCTCAGGGAGTTTTTCCCTCACCACTGTCACTATGTCCAGATTTCTGTAAAGATGCTTTGTGACAATGTTGGTTGTGATAAAAATGATATATAAAAGAAAAAAGTGAGTCAAATTTTGCTTGATGTAAAGTTTATCTTTTTTCTCAAGATTTTAGTTTGATAAATAATCCACCTATTATCTCTAGCCGCTTTATCCTGTTCTACAGGGTTGCAGGCAAGCTGGAGCCTATCCCAGCTGACTACGGGCGAA
>JAOPUC010001462.1:0-14908 GCA_027564185.1 Cephalocassis borneensis | reverse complement strand
AAACCGGAGCACCCGGAGGAAACCCACGCGGACACGGGGAGAACATGCAAACTCCACACAGAAAGGCCCTCGCCAGCTACGGGGCTCGAACCCGGACCTTCTTGCTGTGAGGCGACAGCGCTAACCACTACACCACCGTGCTGCCCAGTACATACCCATGATTTTCAAAATGCCATAATCACGATATTATCGTGTCTTATCTTGATGTACGTCCTACTTGCATGAAAACCTTAATTTATTGGATAACCTTAGGGATAAATTTGTGTATGGTGTGCCTTCTGTTTGGTCACTTACATTAAAACCTAGCTTTGCAATTTACCCCATGTTAATATCTTGGTGTATGTTATGTTATATGGTTCATGACATTTTTTTTTTTTTTGAAGGATGTGCACACAGCAAACCCCAACTATAAAATAATGCAGATGATTAGAGACTTTAGGGCAAATCTGGATTGTAGCCAAATAACCGCAGCTGAATTGGTGAGTATGAACTGAAGTACGTTGTTTAATGTGCCGGTTTTAAACAAGATTTAAAAAAAAAAAAAGGTAATGTAATGTAATGTAGCTATAATAGTAAAGAGACACTTAATGTTGGCAGATTGAAGAGCATCGAATAGGTGTTTGTGTGAGGAAGCGCCCTCTTAACGAAAAAGGTAAAAACAGACTTTTGTATGTTTTTCTATTCACTTATTAAAATGCTGGAGCAGTTTCGTAACCAGCAAAAGTATCTAGAAATTCACAACTGACGCTGAAGCCTTTTTGATTCCTTTTAGTAGGAATATAAAATAAAACGCAACACTGATACCCCTTTTCCACCAAATCAGTTCCAGGGCTGGTTCGGGACCAGTACTGGTGCTGGTTCACAACTCATTCAACTTGCGAACCAGTTTGCTTTTCCATAGCTCACGGTGCTAAGGGGAGCCATGTCATTACGTCACTGTATACGTCAGTTACGTCGCTGCGTTGCGTTTGCATAAACCTTGGTGCGAACATCGAAACAACAACACGGAGAAGAAGAAGAAGAAGAAGAAGCAACAACAATAATAATGGATGACTGCGGCTTTACTGCATGCATGATATCTTGTCGCTTATTTAAAAACGGCGACCTTTCACAGTCTTGCTATTGTTGTTGGTCTTAACAACTCCCCTCCCCGACATAAGCGGTTCTTTCCTCTGGCCCAGCAAAGAGTTGGTGCTAGCCTGGAACCGGTTTTTCTGGCCCCAGAGCCAGTTCTTTGTCAGTGGAAACAGAAAACCCGGTTCCAAACTAAGCACTGGCTCCGAACAAGCCCTGGAACTGCTTTGGTGGAAAAGGGGCATACATGTGAATAGACAGCCAGTAATTAGATACAAGTGTAACTCATCACGTTACCTGCTGCTTCAACCTGACTCCATTCACAGCTGATGCTTGACCACCCCCTCGCTGCCACAATCGTGTTGTTTTTTTTTAAACTTCATAAATGTCCTTGTGTGGAGACTCAAACAACAGACACATTGTTTTGTTATGAAAATATACAAGAGTCTTCTTCTTCTTTTGGCTGTTTCCATTCTGGGTCACTACAACGAATAATGTTCCTCCATCTCCTTCTGTCCTCTGTATCTTTTTCTGTCATCTTTTTCTGAAGATATGCAAGGGTATAATAATGAAAGATGCCTCATCTGTGGATGTATGGCACTTACAGCATTCAGGATTGTTTCTTGGACTGCTACATTGCAGTCATGGTTGAGGATGCCGCCATCCATGCTCGTGGTTCATCTATGACAGTACATATGTGGAGGAAGTTGCAAAGCTGTCCAAGCCACTAGTGAGGGTAACTGTGGGAACCAAGGTTTTGCTGGCCACGTCAGGACCATGACTAGAACTGTGTGGTTTGATTGCTCAATTCTGTGTAACCTGGCTGAACCAGCAAGAGTTCAAAACACATACAGTAGGATGTGAAACATCGAGTTCTCTAGTCATGAGATGTCTAGTCCTCTACTCATGGGCTAAAGAGCCATTTAGCCATGTTAGGGAGAACCACATTTGACTCTTTATTGGCAAAAAGGTTCAACTGTGCCTTGCCAAATTTTTCTTATACCTGCTGGTCCACCTCAGAGGTAAGTGCTACTCTCATGGGCATAAGTGCTGCCCCAACAGTGCATCTGCTACTTCATTGTGCTGACCTGGAGGAATGTTGTGACCTCATTTTCATTTGTGTAGCCAGTCTATCTTGTACGTTTGGTTTTGCAATTGCAAATTTTCATCAGCCCAGACACATAAGCAGACTTTTGGAGGTTTGCTTGCATCCTAACAGCAGTGTGGACTGCGCCAGCAATGCTTGGCATCACTAATAATCTAGATTGGCATAAAGCTTTCCATCGTTTGGGCCATGTGCCCTGCTGGCAGAAGCAAGGCTTTGATCAGCTCTATAGTAGAGGGACTGGCCTCTACAATGCTAAATGAAAGCTTGCAAAGAAATGCCTGTGCATGTCAGATGCATCCTACTCTAAGAAGGTAATATAAGCTTTCATCAGCAAGTTGTCAGTACTTTATGCTTGCAGTTCAGGCTGGTCTTTTCAGACATTAATTAAGGCTCATACAACAGGGCCTGAAAATGTGCTGATGGTCACTGAAATTCTGCCATGCATCTGTCAATGTAATCCTTGCATTGAGGTACACTGAAGTTGGTGGTAACCCAAAGAGCCCTTCTAGCGTTAACCATGTTGAACCACAGTGTCTCTCCCTATTTAGATCATTGCTATCTTAAGGCTGGCTGTCACAGATAGGCCAGAACCTGTCAGCTGTGTCAATGAGTTGATCAAGATCCTTTCCTTTCCTGTGTGCTATAAAGTCTGGAGCCAAGCAATGGTTGAGCACCCAGAAAGGGACTTGGACCCTGAACAATCAAGAGGGCTCCACAGAAAGACATGAACCATAGTATGTAAATTTAAGCCCTGAAATTGTCAATTTTAACTGAGCTATGACTGATGTGAAACTATCCATGCTTCTCAAGAATCTCAAAACATTTCCTAGTGTTGTAGTGCGTGTTGACTGGTGCCAGCCTGAATGTTTGCACCTAGTGGCTTGATTAGGTTGATATTGAGGCAGTAGGTGCACAAGTGGTGGCTGTCCTTGGCTCTAAAAGATTCTGGCACTGTCTGCATGAGCAAAAGACCATGGTGTTTTAGGCTGAAATGCATCACAGTTTGCTGGAATTGTTTGCCACAGGTCTGTGGGCTGAGGATGGATGGTGAACAGTTTCTGAGTTGGTGTACCAAAGTTTCAGCAAGACGAGAGTGAAAAGAAGGAAACACGCATTCTAGCTCTGTGAGTGCTGGTAGCACTGTGGTGCAGTTAGCTCTGGAATGCTAGTTGGGGCTACATGCTTACGCTTAGATAACAGGATTTGACTATCCACAGACCCATGAGCTGTGTGGCTTCAGTTCCAAAATCAGTGATTTTAGCTGACCCATGCCTCAATTCTTTCCCTGCTCTGAGAGTGTGTCAAGCTGTTTCTTAGACTGACTGGTGTTAGAACCTGCGATGTGCGGGTCTGTTTCATGTTTTGTATGTGTGTTCAGTCTGCGCAGGTTAGTCCATTCCAGACTCTAGTCTGGCCTTCCTACTCTGCTCAGCTGTGGCTCCATCAGCCTTTTGTTGTCGCTTCCACCCTATAATTGTGTTGTCATTGGGCGGCAGTAATTAGCTGTGATGAAAGTCTGTGCCAGCAGCTTTGACTTGTCAGTGGTCACCTAGTTGCATTTGTGGTTGCGCTCATTTGGTCTGTTCCGAGTTTTTTGCTGTGGGTGATATTTCTGTTTTTTGAGCTTATCCTGTTATTCTGACTATGAGCTTGATTTTCCCCTTGGTTTAATTGGCTGTCTAATTTTGTATAGTCACAGTGCTATTCCTGTAAATATTAACATTTTGTGTATATTCACCAGTAGTAGGGGTGCGACTGCCGTTTCTGTTGGGTATGGGTTTTGATCTCTGTTTTTGATAAGGGATTTAGAGGGAACTTTGGCTTTTGTTTTCTTTTGTAAGTCAGTTAGTTCTCTGAAAGTGTGATTGTTTATTAATTTGGCCTTGTTCTGCCCTGATGTTGTCCCAAATTTCTTGTGTGTACAGAACTCACTGAATGTATATATTTTGTATGATTATCCCAATATATCACTTCTTGAGGTAACTACTGTATTTCTCATTCCTGGCTACTATTAAGGACACCATGTACTCATTATTTTTCCACCTTACATATGACCTCTTTAAGCATTGTAAAATACACTGTCAAAAAGACATCTGGATTTATGGAAAATTCATGGTGGTACATACTTTCCCATTTGTTCAAAAAAAAATTACATCTATATGAGGATAAGGGGTCCTTAAAAATTCTTATAAGTTGGAATGGGATTCTGAATATAAAAAGTTTGAAAACCCCTAGTATAAAGGAGGCTTGAGAACCTCTGGTATAATGGTGGATAGCAACAGCCTATCTATCTTAGACGCTGTGGAGTGTAATCTAAGATAGCAGTTCTAGTTTGAAAATGACAGCAAACACTGTGAGAATGGAAAGAATACATATGCTCACTGGGGTAATAAAAGACAACAGAAGGGGGGAAAAAAACTATGACTATGGTCACAATCTGCACAGGATAGCTGAGAGTCTGCAGTCAGTCAGGCATATACACTGCTTGGCCACAAAAAAGTAGCACACACTAATATTTTGTTGGACCATTTTTCATTTTGATTATGGTGCGTATTCCCCATGACATTGTTTCAACAACCTTATGCAACGTCACAACATATTTATTTCCATCCAGAGCTGCATTATTTTTTCAGTGAGATCTTGTATTGATGTCTAGAAAGTTGCACCACTCTGTAAAGTCTTCTCCAGCACATCCCAAAGATTTTCAGTGAGGTTAAGGTCCGGAGTTTATGGTGTCCAATTTATGTGTGAAAATGATTCCTCGTGCTTCCTGAACCACTCTTTCACAATTTGAGCTCTATCATAACCACATTCCAACTCTATGCACACACAGAGGAGGAGGGAGAGAGCAGAATAAATAAATACATTTGTGGGTAAATTATATGGAACTGTGATGCCTGCTGGAAGAGAAGAGCAGGGAGGATTGAGAATCGTGCGGCTGTGGTTTGTTTACACCCAATACTAAAACTTGTAGCGTCCTAGCAAATATCTCAAAGACGTGGACAAAAAGCCCAGAAATTCCTCCTTCCCTGGGTATAAACAATACAGGATTTATCTTGTACTGTCCTGATCCCAGATCTTTAACCCAGCCACATATAAAATGTTGTACGCCTCCATGCTCTTCCATGTTTTCATCTGTTTGTCCGTGTAGAACGATGTCTGCAACATCAGGTAGTTTGAGATGTCGGGGAACTCAGTGGATGGATAATTTTCCAACTCATAATGAATGAATGAATGACTTTATTTAAACATAAGTTGATCAGCAGAGCTGCTGGGGTTGTGCATGTACAGATACAAATAATTACAAATATAAAAGACTAAAAATAAATACAATCTTAAAAAAAAACCTTAAACTCTGTTGATTTTCTGTTAATTATCTTCACATTAAGTTAATTAATAGTATGCATAACTATTGTCTTTGTATTTAGTTACGGCTACAATAGGATCAACATTTATTCTACTTATGTCAAATTTAGCTAGTAAATTTTTCTTTCATAGGAAAAATCCTTCTTTGTTAGTGTGCAAGGATCTATTCCACTGAGTGGTTTCTGTATCCACTTCTTTTGAGTGTACTTCTTGGTTTTAATAGCTTGCTTGTTAGCTGTATACAAACATGGCAATAAGTTCTCGTGTTAATGAACCAGACTCCACTTTTGGATGATTAATCCCTTTTGACTGAGAATGCCCTGCATGCATGGTTTGGCTTCTGGCATATCCATACGGTTTTAAATACAATATGTACAATTAAAGACATTGTTTTTATTGCATTTATTTAATTCCTGGGCTTCCATCTGTAAGGAGTGATGTTGCATTGCATTAATACACTTTACAATAAATTATTAGATTCTAATAGAACAGATGAGCCAAAATAATTGAGGATCTTTTTTAATGGGCTCCAACTCGTTACAAGTGTGAATAGGTGAGCCTCACAGTAGAAAAGGTTGAGAACTCCTGAGCTATATAAATGTGATAGACCAGGCATAAAGATGCATTTTGCCAGTGTGGGAATGAGCCCTGGCTCAAATACAAGTAGAAGTTTCAGTGTGTTAGTTGTGCTGTGGCCAACTCACAATTTTATTATAAAAGTCACTAATGCCTAAACATTGTTTTTAAGTTAAAGTCAGAAATGATAAGAAAAAAGACAATGCAGTTTAAAATAATTTTTGTCACATTCTTCATGAAATCTGTGCAGTTGTTCTTTAAGCAAGACACAAGTTTCTAATAAAATGTTTACTGCTGTGAATGTGTGATGAAAACACTTTTTGGTTTCTATCTTTCAGAATTATAGACCAGAAATATTACATTCAACTGAGCTTCCTGCAGAAATTAAGGATTGGGATAAAGAACATGTGAGAAACTGGATTCTCGGGTTAACAGATGTGGATAATGAAAATGCAGAGATTCTGTATAAGCAGGACATTAATGGAAAAAGTCTTCTATTACTGGAGAAAGCTGATCTTCACGATATAGGGATAAAGATGGGACCAGCACTACTGATTATTCACAAGAGAGATGAACTGAAAGCTCACCAGTTGAACAGCTCAGGAAGCCAACTTGGTATTTCATGTAAGCCCTATCCTTTTAACCGATTCCATGCTGCCTACAGATACAAAGAAAACAGTATACTTGATATACCAGAAACAGGTCCTCTCAACTACATAGAACCATGTCATGAGTACAAAGCATTTGTTAATTTCCAAAATGTGACAACAGAGGACAAGCTAAGAAAGTTCACAAATGACGTTCTTAGATTTGCTTCTGCTTGCATGAACAGTCGTACTAATGGTACAATTCATTTTGGAGTTGGTGATTTACCAGACTACAGGCATGGACAGATTTTGGGTGCTTGTGTTGAAGACAAAGAAGCATTTGATAAGGAACTAGCAAAAGTGATTAAAACGCAATTTGATCATAAGCACACTGATGTGGCAAGAAAATGTATTAAATCACCAAGGTTTGTTGAGGTTCTTCAAGCAGATATGACGTTCTCAGGAAAATATGTCATAGAAGTAGATGTTGAACCATCTTTTTTGGTTTGTAGAGACAGCTTCTTTCACATCTACAATGTAGACTCAAGAAAAACAAAAAAATCTAAAAACACAGCTGATGAGAAGGGTAGTGGAAAATTCTTTAACATTCGAGAGAACAGCAGTAGCAGAAATCTTTTTGTCCAAACTTCTTCCCCAAAGTCCTTAGACGAGTACAATAAGTATGTTGGTAATATAGCACATCTGTCTAATTTGAGGAAGGAAGCTGAGGAAAAACACCTCACTGATGTTAAACATAGTGTGCAGGGTTCTAAGCTCTGTGAAATGCTAACAGGAGGCTCACAGTCTTTGGACAAATCTCACTTTGAGCGATATGTATTAGTCATTAACAAATCCCATCCAGTTCAAAGCGAATCTCTAGCATTTCTTCTGGACATGAACCTAACTGCTGTTTTGGACTTTGATCCAGAATCTGCTGAGACTGGCTTGAAGAAGTTATTTGCTGAGAGAAACACAAATGTTCATTTGCCTATGCAGTATAAAATCACAGAGCCGGTTGAGGACATTGCAAGTAAGCTGAAGCTGACCAGGACCACAAGCTGGGTTTTCTGTAATGGAGGAGTAAAAGATGAATCGCCCTCTGATGTAGATTCCTGGCTAACTGAGAAAGGTTCCTCTGTTCGTGATGTTGTGTCATTTCTCTGCCGAAAGGATGTGCTGCCTCACAAAAAATTTCTCATCATATTCATTCTGTTGAGTGATGTTACTGACAAGCATGATCCTCTCCTTGAGACCTTCAGTATGTTTTTGCAGGAGTTGCAAGGTACAGAGCAAATTCTATGCATATGTGAAAATGAAAGCGCATACAATTACTGGAAAGATCTTGTTCAAACACGATATGGAAAAGACATATCTAGAAGAAGCATTTATGAGCTCAGTTTTGCAGAGATTAATGGTACTGTTCTCAGTCTGTGGTCAGAAAATCGCAAATCAAGCAGATTTTTGCCTGGTGTTCATGGTAAGGTTTTATTACCAAAGAAAGTGGAGGGCAGCTTGGATACACTGAATATTCTATGTGTAAACCAATGTGTGGGAGGTAATGAAGACAAACTGCAACTGGAGGAAACTTTTTACAAAGGAGGAAAGGTGTCCTGGTGGAACTTCTACTTTTCAGAGCAGCCAGGATCAGTGCCGTTTATCAAACGAGACAGGCTTGACTACATCACTCAGATTATTATTCCAGATATCTGCTCCCTCAGGCAAACTTGTGTTCGCTTCAACATACTCCACATTCCTGGTTGTGGAGGAACTACTCTGGCTATGCATGTTTTGTGGACATTAAAAGAGAAATTCCGTTGTGCAGTCCTGAAAAAAGATGTAAAAGATGTTGGTTATGAAGAGGTAGCACAACAGGTAGTTAACTTGTTGACCTATGAGACAATGGAGCAGCAAAACCGGCTTTCAGTGCTGCTCCTGATAGATGACTTTGAAGACTTTGATGCTGTAAATGATCTCCAGCAACACATTGAAAATGAATGTCAGAAGAAAAATGTATCTGCCAAGTCTCCCCAAGTCATCCTTCTGAATTGTATGAGGACTGACTCACAGGAGCACCGTGAAGCAACAGATGACACAGTTTTCATCGGGAACAAACTATCTGAGCCTGAACAAAGATTGTTTGAGAAAAAGCTAGAGGAAATTGAAAAGATTTACAAAAATGCTGAAACATTCTATGGTTTCATGATCCTGAAGAAAGACTTTTCTCCAGAGTACATACAGGGTGTTGTGAAAAATACACTGAAGGACTTCAACTTTAAAAAGAAGAAAGATGCTCAACTCCTTGCAGTTCTAGTACTCTTGAATTGCTACTGCAAGAATGCAAAAATGTCAGTCTCTATATGTGAAGAATTTCTTGGTCTGTCAACAAGGCCAGACTCGACTTCATGCAAGGTTGAAGATGCATTTGGGAAGTATTCCACGTTTGTAACACGATGCACAGCAGAGTCTAGTGTGGAGTTTCAGGCTATGAGAGTGATCCACTCAAGTATGGCAGAGCACTGTTTAAAGGAACTTGCAACTACTTTTAATGTATCCCAAGCAGATATCACTGACCTCCTATTGACAACAGATGTGTTTTACAGTTGCATTCAGGGAAAGGAAAAGCTCATGCAGGACATTCACAATATTTTGGTGAAAAGGCATTACTCGGCTGAGAATCTCCAAGGAGACTTTAAATTTTCACCACTTATCCAAGCCATTGCAAAGGATACTCCAGGGTGTGAGCAAAATATTTTGCTTCGTGCTGCTCAACGCTTTGAAAAAGATGCAGTAATATTCCAGCTCCTTTCCAGGTACTGCTATCTGATGAAAAAAGACTTTCGAGAGGCAACGGTTTGGGCAAAGAAGGCAAAAGACCTCCAGAGGGATAACTCCTACATTTGCGATACCTCTGCACAAGTAATTAAGCATGAACTGAAAGATGCTATGAACAATGATGATCCAATAAACTCGAACAAATTGAACGAATACCTCAAAATGGCTGAATCTGCAACATTGGCTTTCAAAGAAGTCCAACAAATTGCTTTAAAAGAGGTTTCACTTTCGTATCAAACAAAAAAAGACTTTCGGACCTATAACATTGCTGGTCGCCTTGGGGAGCTTCAAGTTGCTGTTATGGTGATAAAGGTACTGGAAAAGATCCCAGTGTTTTCCTATGATCTTGCTCGTTACAAGAGTCAGGTTCTCTCAGATGAAATAAAAATACCAGACATGAAAATAAATGACCCCAACCGGCACAAGAATGCAACCTATTACCAGTGTCTACAAGATTTTCCAGACCTTCTGTATAACCTCAAAGACAACATGAAGCAGCAATTTGATTTTTTTGACAGACATTTTGTCAACTTGTGCTCATATCATTTTCAAAATGATAACCGAGGGATTGGGACACAAGAGATTTTCAAGTGCTTTCAGAGGTATGTTGACCTCTTTTGCAGTTCAGATTTGAAGAAAACGGACAAAACTAAGAAAACACGACAGTGGCTGGAAAAGACCAATGCTGATTCCTACAGTGGACTGCTTAAATTTCTTTCCAAAGAAGACAACAAATCACAAAAAACAGCAGAAACGATTGAACACATTGTCGAGCTCTACAGGGAACTATCACGAAGGTCCTTAGATGACACAATAAACTTCATTTATGCAAATATTGTTCTAAGTAAAATTAGACCTGAATCTCGGTTTCTCCTGCCCTACAAGGATCTTTGTAAACTTCTCTGTGACACACTTAAACGTGGTGTCTCTCTCACGTACAGCTTACCGTTGTATTTTATTGCAGTGATGATGCTTTGGTCAGAGACCAATTCTAAATTGTCTGCAGAAGATTTCAGTTACAGCTTGAGAACTTGTGTGTCAATAATGAGAAGTTGTTTTACAAAGGAAATGAAACCAGTATGCAACGGCATGAGAGCAGTTATTCATTTTTACCTGGGGAAGAGAACAGGTTATGATCGTCTGATCACTCAGATGGACATTGATACATGTGTGGGCTCACAGCAGACAATGTCAGGGAAACTGCGAAATGGAAAGATATGGGAGAACGAGAAAGTCCAAAATATGCTCCACAGAGTCACTGGAAGGATTTTGAAAGATGTCATTATGACAGATGCATCAAATCCAAACATGGAGGTCGAAGTATCTCCATTGTTTAAAAGTCAGTTGTGTGGAGATCTGGGTGACAGAGTATCATTTTTTGTTGGATTTTCCATGAATGGACCAGTTGCACTTGGCATTCAGCCCGAGCCATCAACTTTCTGATTGACTTTGAAACCCAGACTTTGGAATTCATGTTTATGATGACAAAAACATCTAAACAAGTAGATACCAACCTACAGAAACATGTGCACCAGGTAAAAATACAACCACCATCAGCTGTTAAACATCAGTGCATCATTTTAGATCTGAACCCATCACATCATCGACAGGTTTAATTTTACAGATCTATATCCTATGTTGTAACTAAACAGATTAAAGCTTGTGTAGCTGACTAATTGCAGGAGAGTTTAGGCCTGTTACAAAGCCTAGTTAGTTTATTCAATTTATTTTTGCTTTTGAAGTGTTCTAGTAGCTTGTGTAATACTAATCAATATGTTCATGGTAATTAGCATGTTAATACCTTAGCAATACATTACTGATGGAACAGATTCTATGATTGCTTATTAATTTCTGGGTTACTAGACCAATAACTGAAATGTGATGTCATAAAAGTAGAAGTAAAACTTTTCAGTTTATTTTTTTAGACCCTGTACTGTTTTTATGCTATAAAACAATTCATTTATTTTTTTTTTAATTTTTTCCTCTCCCCCTTTTTTTATCCTTACATCTTTTCGTATAAACAGTGTCTGTTTTACCTTGTGCTTTTTTCATGGATTTTTATCTTTGGTTAATTGTGGTGGTCTCAAATTTTATAACTTGTATTCAAAGAGATTTGTATCCTTTCTGTACAATAAATTTTAAAAACCCACAAAAACATGGAGTGCGTAGTTTCATGAAAAATAGTACGAAGAATTTTTTTTGCCTTTCCTTTATTCCACCACTAGAGAGTGATATAGGACTTATTAATGCTTCATGACTTGATCCCTGGATCAGCGTAAGCCATCTGGGGGACTTGACTCTCTATCTGAGCACTTCCCAACCAGTATAGCAAGACTTTTTGACCAGTTAACTTTTGCAGAGGAAATAACTAAAATTTTTAAGTATTTCCAACATAACATTAATATCCCTCTGGCCGCTAACAAAACACACAAGATCATCTGCATAAGCTGTGACCTGAAAAACATTTCCACAATTAGGGATGGTCACACCGTGTATTTCCTTTCTTAATTTTATCAAACGAGGCTCTACTGCCAAAGTATATAACATGCCAGACAAAGCACACCCTTGTGTAATAACCCTATGAACTTTAAAAGGCACCCACAAGTCACCATTACATTACATGCATTTAGCAGACACTCTTATCCAGAGTGACGTACAATATGTGTTCAGAGCAGCAGTTGGAGGTTAGGTGCCTTGCTCAAGGGCACTTCAGCCATTCCTGCTGGTTTAGGGAATTGACCTGGTGACCTTTTGGTCCCAAAGCTGCTTCTCTAACCATTAGGCCATGGCTTCCCCTGATAAAATGTGGACTAAACCCAAAAGCTGCTAGAATGTTCCACAAATAGTTGTGCTGAACTTTATCAAAAGCTTTTTCCTTTGTCTATTGACACCAGACCAAAATCCAGGTTAAAGAGCCTGCCAATGTCAAAAACATCTCTGATAAAAGAAATATTGTTGTAAATCAACCTACTTGACACACAGTAGGTCTGGTCAGGGTAGATGACCTGTTCCAAAACTTAGCTCAGTCTATTTGCCAACACCTTAGAGAGCAGTTTATAATCGGTGCAGAGAATTGACACAGGACTCCATGACACATCATTCAGGTCACCTTGTTTGGCAGTAAAGCAAGTACTGCTTGGTGGCAACTCGGCGATAGCTGCCCCTTGGCTAGACTGTCGCTAAGTACAGTCAGCACATCCTCACCCATTTCAGTCCAAAATGACTTATAAAAGTCAACTGGTAGGCCATCTACCCTGGTGCTTTACCACACTCCATGCCCTGAAGGGTTCTGTGCAGTTCATCCAGGGTCAAAGCCCTGCCAAGATTTACATTGTTCTCTGTAGACACCTGGGGTAAGCCATCAAGAAAGAGAAGAAGCCAACCCTTTATTTGTCATGTACACTCAAGCACAGATTTAAGCACATAGTGAAATTCCCCCCTCTGCATTTAACCCATCTGAAGCAGTGAACACACCCATGCACACACGTGAGCAATGAGCACACGCACATACCCAGAGCAGTGGGCAGCTATACTACAGTGCCTGGGGAGCAGTTGGGAGTTAGGTGCTTTGCTCAAGGGCACTTCAGCCTAACCTCAGGCCATGACTGCCCCATGTTAACCTAACTGCATGTCTTTAGACTGTGGGGGACCGGAGCACCTGGAGGAAACCCATGCAGATACAAGGAGAACATGCAAACTCCACACAGGGAGAATGCATCGTCAGCTTGGTCCTGTGAACTGTCACTTCTGTACAGTTCCTCATAGAAGCTAACTGCTCTCTTGCGTATGCCAGCATGATCAGTCAAGAGTATACCGTACCATCTTCAGAGCATAAAGCATGAATAAATCTTTTTTTGCCCGTTTTTTTTTCTAAATTGAAAAAGAATTTTGAAGGTGCATTCATTAGCTCTACGTTTTGGAAACGAGACCTGACTAGAGCACCATGTGTCGTTATTCCTAGCAAATCAGATAATAAGCTCTTCTTGCACCCAAGCTTTTCAGAAGATATCCAATTGCTAGTATTTTCAGCTGACTCCTGGAGCCTCATAATTTCCTTCTCTAAAGTTTCAATGGAATGAATTATGTCTCTTGTGACAGTGAAAGTACTGTATATTCTTGATATAATTGTTTTATCTGCACTTCAGCAAAGTCCCACCATTGCCGCAAATACTGGAAAGAAGATTTTGTGGTCTTAAAATCAAGCCAAAAATATCTAAAAACATCCATAAAATTACTATCAGAAAGTAAATTTGTATTAAAGTGCCAATAAGGACTTTTTGGCTTAATAGAGCTGAAGGATGGAGAACAAAAGGACTAGACTATGATCTGAAAAACCAATTGGACTAATGGAACAGCCTCTAAAAAGGCTAATCTGGTGCTTAAAACCATAAAATATATCCAGCCTTACCAAAGATTGTTATAAAAATGAACCCATATGTACTGCCTTTTTTTTTTGCCATAAAAATTCCTCCAAATGTCAACAAGTTCATGTGAGTTCCCAAACTCAATAAGCCATCTGCGTGACAGCATGTGTAGTTCTACATAGTTCCTATCAATTGTACTTTCAGAACAATTAAAATCCCCTCCCAGAAGTAAAAAAAAAAAAATCTCAGGATCACAACTATGTAGAGCATTGTTGAAGGAATTTAGAAACAACTTTCTATCAGTTGCCATAGTCGGTACATAAATGCAAATAACAACAAAAAGTATCTTCAAAATTGGTTTTAACTCTTAAAATTCTGCCTTTAACAATTTCCTCAACCTAATAAGATATTGGAATAAAAGCCTGGGAAAATAATACAGCAACCCCACAACCATTTGATGTGTTGTGATTCAACAATGAAAGGCCACCAAATTCACTTTCCCAGTCTACTGCATTAGTTACATCAGAATGTGTTTCCTGAACAAAAACATCAAACTTTTTCTGTCCGATTATCTCAAACAGTGCAGCTCTCTTATTACTTTCTCCAGCTATATTTAAATTTAAAGAAGCCACAGAGATTTCACCCATAATGAAAAATATAAGAGAAAGAGCTGTATATATACTGCCATCATGAAACACAGGAAATTAAACTTCATTACCCCCACTGCTGTTCAGTAAAACATTAAGCTTGATTAAATTGTCTTCAAACAGTAAATTTCCTGTGCATTAAAACAACCCTTACGCATAAATGTATTTGTTTTTGCGATGAATTGTTCCACATCAGGGAAATAGTTATCAATACAGGCATTTCTAGCACGCTTAGTTTCTCATTTCATCTCATCTCATGATCTCTAGCCGCTTTATTCTTCTACAGGATCGCAGGCAAGCTGGAGCCTATCCCAGCTGACTACGGGCGAAAGGCGGGGTACACCCTGGACAAGT